>CM038643.1:22577965-22917965 GCA_021554675.1 Leuciscus idus | reverse complement strand
TAGCGTCTATCAAGCAACAAACGTTAGCTTGTTTCGTGCAGTCGTTATGGAACACAATTATTCTTTACCGATTGCAGCTGGTTCTGTCGACAAAGCATGCTTATTTTTATATTTTCCAAATGTAGTATTCAGTAATAGTTATGTTTTTGTAAGGAAAGTATTATTGCTTTAGGTTTGGGTTTAGTTTATTGACATTGTTTATCACGTCTGGTGTTTATGGCCATGTAAATAAATATAGCATGTGTTATACATAGATTAATCAGTATTTTGACAAATGTGTGGGTATGTTCGAATGTACTTTTACAACAATTGTTTAGAACACGTAAAACTGCGCAGTGTTATAACAACAAGGAATTTGACAAATATAGTAACATATATGATCATTTTAATGAAATAAAAGTGTGATGAGGTTCAATAGTCAGGAAGGAAGAAGACAGGGGTCGGCGTGACTGGGACTCGTACTTTATTAAAATAAAACAAACAAAAGTCGCGCATTCACCATGGCAATCTCTCTCTCTCGTTCCAGCGCGGCTTATAAGCGGTCTCTCCACGCCAATTACTGCAATAAGACACAGGTGTTCGTAATTTGCACTTGACCTACTTACGTCCCGTTTCTCTCTCTCCCGTTACAGACCGCGCTGAACCACGCCCCCCTCGCCACAAAAAGCATGTCATTAAACGCAACATTTATAAAAATAGAACTTTTACCTCATCTATGAACATGATTTTTCAATTCCCGTCTGACTGATTTACATCCACAGTGGAGTTGAAAACGACAGTTCCCATCATTCCACGCTCCTTCACATCGTCATCAAGCTACGCCGTTGTTGTTGTTTGGAATGTAGCGCCCTCTAGCGGCAGGAAATCTTGCATATTGTACCTTTTAAGTTTTAAAAACATCAAAGGTGTAAATAAAATAATATATGGAATAAACATTATGCAATAAACATAAGCTATTTGATCTGTAGTCCGTCCAAGCCATTGATCCCTGCACTGCAATTGACAAATGTAAATAATTTTCAAACCATTATATCAAATATTAGTATATCAAATGCATTAGTTCATGTGCCCATATGCAGGACTCAGGTGAAGGGAGATAATCTGAATTATATTTTTAAGCATTAAAGTGTATTTAATAAATTAATGATCTGTAAAACGCTTCATTTCAGATTAGTTAAATTGTTAGAATTTATATTGTTACAATTACATTAAACATTAATTTTTCATCCCTGATTTATAAATTAGGCTTAGTGTAGCAGTAGCACATAATGTAGATGTTCTGAAACATAATGAAAGCTCATTTAAATTACAGCAGACCTAGAGTAACCTATGTGTTGACATTTGGGTCAGTTGCACCATTTCGGATTTCCCAGGAAATCGCAACAAAAATCATGCTAGAGTAAATAACGCTAGGTTCTCCACAGAGGGCTGCGCTTGTCCAACCACACTTAACTAAAAGTAAAGAGTGATGATTAAATTGTAGCTCTGAGTGATTTCACTGTGGGGAAAAAAATGTCCAGGCTTAAAACTTTTTGGGAAAGGTACTTAAAAAACATTCAAGGCTTTACTAAAAACATTCAGGTCTTAAACCTCAGAAGCCACTCCTAGTGTCACCCATGCACGTGTAGTCTGACATTTGGAGTGGTTTGAGAATACAATATGTCCAGCCCAACAGATTTCTCATAAAATCATCTCTATTTAGAATAAATACTCTCTTTGGGATTCTATACAAATAAAATATTCCAGCAATCTGGCTTATTGGTTGCAAATGAGATTTGCCAGTACAAAAAAACAAAACAAAATATAACTACATTAAATGATAATGGAAATTCAACTAAAGATGAGTAAGCAATTTGATGAAAATCTGCTGAGTACTGTATGCAATTAATTTGAAATCTCAGAGTATGATGATATTCTGCATGTATGGCTTATTGATGCTCTCTGGCTTCTCTGTCTACAGATGTACAAGAATCTGAAGGATAAACTGTCAGAATATCACAGACTGGTGGATCAGAGCAGCAGACATAGACTTATGGCCCGTTAACCGCCACTCAGAATTTCCTTTTGGATGTTTACTTAGTATGAGTAATGTAGATGAAAATGAAGTTTGTTGGTGGCGTGCAGTTGTTTGATGTCCCATGCTAACAATGTATGGAAAACATATTAAGTCCATCAATGATTTGATGTGTCTCAGTTCAGTCTCTTGATAAGATAAAATGTGTATTTTTATAAAGACACTGTTAAAAACTTCTTAAACTTTGTATGTTGTTCTCTTGACTTAACTGGTGTGATTTGAATTAGGAAGGTAATAAAACAGTTTTGTTTAATTAAGATGTGTAATGTCTTTACTTTATAAATTCATTACTTTTTTCTCTTTTTTTGGTCCAAAAGGAGCCTATTTTGAAAACAAGATGCATAAACCACTCATTGAATATAAATATATAAAAATGTATGGGTCTAAATATACACAAAAATGATGGTTTAGTACGTACCTCTGTTTGAAGTCGCTGTTCAGTTTGTTTCTGGTTTTGCAGGGAAAAAACAAACCTTTTTATTATTACCATTAACAGTGGTATACTGAATAAACTATGCATGTCTTTAAATTAAAAATAAAAGTTAATATTCCTGCAACCGACACACTGCAGTTTATGGTGCTGTTGTAATTGGGGGAAGAGATGAGTTTTTGCACTCATTTTAATTCGCTCTGTCTATTTGACATGCATGTGTCAACATTCATTCATTAAAGGGCCATCCAGGTGCCACAGCAATAAAAATGACTGCTCACTGCTCCAGGTGTGTGTGTCCACGGTTTGCAGTGTGTGTATTCACTACTCAGACTAATTTCACTAATTACACATTCACTAATGTGTGTGCACTAACTTGGACAGTTTAAATGCGGAGGACAAATTCCGAGTATAGGATACCATACTTAACCTTTCACGTCAGAAACAAAATAAACAAATTCACTTAAGTCGTCACATAATCTTTTTTTTTTTTTTTTTTTTTTTTTTTTTTTTCAAAGGTTTTCTGCATAACATTCACAGACAGACACAAACCAACAAGGCAGGACACAACAATACAGAACAAAACAAAAACAGTAACTGCCAGTTCTTATAAAAGATACCAGCCTGTATCTATAATCCAGTCCAAGAACTGAAAAAAATGACCACAGGTTCTGAAGAGTAAGGGTTCCGTGGTTTTGGGAAGAAGTGAGGTCAAGGAAGCCCAAAGTTAGGGAAAGAGTCCCAGCACTTGAATGATGGCTTGAAATGAAAACAATTCACATAGTGAAAATAGGAAAATAGTACATAATAATATCAAACTTCCACCTGAGACTCATCCTGTTGTCTCTTAATATAGTCAGTGAAAGGCCCCCAGATCTTGCAAAACCTGCGCTGGGTGTTTGACAAAGTGTAACGCAGCTCCTCCAGGTATAGACAGGATACCATATCATTCAACCACATCTTAAAGCAGGGAGGGGACACAGATTTCCATTCCCTTAAAATAATCCTCTTTGCTACGACCATACCAAACATGAGGGCCTGCTGTAGGTCTATAGAGAGTTAGTGAATAAGGGGTACAACCCAATATTGCAAAGAGGCCATCAGGTTTCAATGGAGTTTTATATATGACACTGTACAGGTTAAAGATTTCACCCCAAAAGGCTGTGAGCTTGGGACATGCCCAGAAAAGATGACCCAAGGTCCCATCACTGGCCTTACATTTATCACAAGCGGCAGAGACAGAAGGGAAAATCCTATTCAGTTTGGTTTTTGAAAAATGCAGACGATGGATAACTTTAAACTGAATAAGCTGAAGTCGTGCATTGATAGAACATGCTTTGATTCTCTCTAATGCCATTGACCAGAGCCCATCATCAATCTCTTCTCCTGTGTCCTTAACCCATGCTTCTTTAATGTGAAGAGAGGAGGTAGCCAATGGAAAAAGGGCAACAAACTGTGAAATCAAACCTTTGGATGTGGGCTCACGTGTAAGAAGTCGATAAAACTCGTGTTGTGTGGGTACTGATTCCTTTACAAAGCTTCTAATTTGGAGATAACGGAAAAAATGGCTAGATGGTAGCAGATATTTCTCCTTAAGTTGGGCGAAAGATGCAAAACACGTGTCAATATAAAGATCACTGATAGTTACAAGGCCCTTCTCTGACCAGTGTGCAAACACTGAGTCCATTAGACCTGGCTTAAAGGAAGGGTTATGACATATGGGAGCAAGAAAGGAAAGCTCAGGGAGATTCAGCACACCCTTAATTTGTCTAAGAATTTTCAAAGAGTTTGATAGAATAAAGTCACCTTTAAGCTGTTTGATAGATAAATCAGGATTTGAAAATAAAAAGGCACTAAGGGAAGCTCCAACAAATGTTTTCAACTTGTGGGACTCAATCAACGGCCAATTGGGGCAGAGGTTACTCTCATCATCAGTGCATAGGGCATGATTCCAGAATACCCATGCTCTGGCGTTACATGCCCAGTAGTAGTGACGCATAACAGGCAGGCCCAAACCACCGCTTCTGCAGGTGCGCTTTAGAGATGCGGGGGGGCTTGTTGGCCCATACAAAGGGCAAAATGATAGTCTAAATATTTTTAAAAAGCAGCTGTAAGAAAAATAGGCACATTTTGAAAAAGATAAATAAATTTGGGAAGTACAGTCATCTTGATAATATTGACACGCCCTATTAAGGAGAGGGGGAGAAGTTTCCATTTATCTACCATGACTTTAAGCTTGTCCATCAGATCGAGATAATTACATTTAAAGAGAAGTTTGGGATTTTTGGTGATATTGATTCCTAAATATCTGAACTGATCATTGGAGACTTTGAATGGTAAGTCCTCGAGATATTTAGACTCCAGGCCATCAGATAGGGGCATGAACAGACTTTTGTTTTAGTTAATAGTAAATCCAGAGAATTGACCAAAGGATTTTATCAGATCAAGTAAGGGGGACAGGGATGACCTAACATCTGACAGGGTCAGGACTACATCATCTGCATATAAGCCTATGGTACACTCAGATGAGCCACAATTTATTCCACTGATTTGAGGACTGGCTCTAATGGCTATTGCCAGGGGCTCAAGGGCCAAAGCGAAGAGCATAGGAGAAAGGCAGCAGCCCTGCCTAGTGCCACGACCCAGCAAGAATGAAGGGGACCTGTCATAATTAGTCAAAATAGAGGATTTTGGATGTGCATATAGCATTCTTAACAACTTCATAAATGTGTCACCAAAGCCAAATTTTTCAAGGGTGGCAAACATATATCTCCATTCGACTTGGTCAAAGGCCTGCTGGGCATCTAACGATATGACAGCAGCGTATGGTAGCCTATCAGAATACATAGTATTTAACAGGTGGCGAGTGTTAGAGAAGGAAAATCTGCCTGGAATGAAGCCTGATTGATCCGGGTGAATTAAGGCACTGATATATTTACTTAATCGGTTTGTAAGAACTTTTGCAATCATTTTCTGGTCACTGTTCAGCAAACTTAGAGGACGGTAAGATGTGACATCAGTGTCATCCCTGTCTTTTTTCAGGAGAAGACAAACATGCGCTTCATAAAGCGAGCTGGGAAAAATGGCGGTTCTAGGGGGGGGCCCCGGGGGGGCCAGTGCCCCCATGTCACCAAGCTTGGCCCCCCCTCTGGCCCCCCTAAATTTGGAATCGTAAAATCACACCAAACAACTGCGCATTTTATCAGTTGCGGCGCCTTCATCTATAGGCTACACTGCAGCACGACGTATATTCACATCAAATGTTAACGCAGAGGAACGGGACACTGCAGTTCACAAAAGTTCATTATTTGCATGTGCTTTAAAGCCTTGCCGGTTAATCATGTCATTCGCTGCTGATGCGCTGTTCAAACATGCGCTTTACTGAGCGCGTACACTCGACGCGCACATGCACTAAAAGCCTATTACTGGACTAAGTTATCTTTTGAGTCTTATATTGCGCTAATACTGTCAAATACAGACAATGTTTACATAAACAAAGTTGGTTATGTCTAAAGTGAAAGCAAACAGAGAAAATTTATTAAAATCTGCTTGTCATATGCGTGTATATTAGACGCGTCGCGTGCAGTTCTTAAAGAGACAGTAGCCCTAATAATAAACATGCTGCCGCTTGTCCTTAAAGAGATAGTTCACCCAAAACCAAACAGTTGCTGGTCCCCATTGACTTCCATACATAGTAGGAAAAAAATATACTATGGAAGTCACAGGGGTACATCAACTGTTTGGTTACTCACATTCTTTCAAATAACGTTTATTTTCAACAGAAGAAAGAAACTTATTCAGGTTTAAAACAACTTAAAGGCCCGTACACACCAGGACGAATTTCGCGCGCGATATTCGCCGACGTTTAACGCCTCGTGACTAAACAAAGGGCGCCAATGTGACTGTGCACACCGACGCGAAAAACGCCACGCGTAAAAGCGTAATTTTTTTTTAAACGCCTCGGGTTAGTTTTTTTGGTTTGACGCGCCGCATCAAAAACTATCCGACCAATGAGATTGGCGCTTTTGCTCACGTGTCTGGAGCTTCTGAAGTTACAGTAAAACACAACTTGGGGGCGCTCAAACACAAAACGCTCTTGCCGAGCACACATACGTAACAGCGAAGAAGATATACGCCAAGTAGCGTCTACACTGCCCATAGTCAGACACTGCCGGGAAGAAATGAGGAGGAAGATGCAAGGCAAGATGAATGTAGAGCTGCTGGTCTGGTTGGTGTCGGAATAAAGAACTATATGACAAACGCGACAGCGACTACAAAAATCTTGTTAAAAGAGAACTGTTATGGAGTGGTATTGCAGAGTATAGACTGTTATGGAGTGGTATTGCAGAGTATAGACTGTTATGGAGTGGTATTGTATTTCTGTTTTACATTAAGCGCCATCTAATGTCAGGGAATGAATTTGCATGTTCACTCGGCTCATCGTCAGCGAAAAACGCTTGGGTGTGAACACAAAAAACGCGTTGAAAAACGCTGGCGAATAACGCGCGCCGATATTCGTCCCGGTGTGTACGGGCCTTAAGAGAGTAAATTATGACTTTTTGGGGGAGAATCCCTTTAATGTTAATAAAACAACAAAACACAGAGGAAATCATTCACTGCTCTTGACTGAGAACTTTAAGTCTGTTGTGTTTTATTTTCATATTTGTTCATTTAATTACTTTCTTCAATTCTACTGTTAAATACACCTATAGCTGAAAAAATAAAGCACTGTTTATTTCATTTGTATATTAAGTTGTGTATGTGTAATATGTATCTCTGTTCTTAATTTTTAATAAAAAAGAAAATAGTGACAAAGATTTTTATCTTCGCCACTTTGGCCTAAATGTCTGCCATTCTTTTTTATTTTATATTTTGTTACCTATATTTTGTTACCTATAAGGCTTTGATTTTAAAATAGGGACATTAGTTTGGCTCTAATGCTCAGTCACATGCAAAATAGTAAAACCAACATGAAAAAAGAATCGTGATAAAATCGTGATTTTCCTGAAAAAAAATACAAAAATTGTGATATGATATTATTGCCATATCGCCCACCCCAGGTGTAAAAAAGTGCCTAGATGTGCTTAGATGCTAAAAATGTGTTATTATTGATCATTATATCACACTACAATTAAACAATGAAACATTCATTTGAATTGAAATTGTTTTATTAGCTTAGCTAATATAATTTATTAGCTTTTTCTAGAGATTGCAGTCATGCATGACATGGTGAAAAATGACTTGAAATAATACTGAAAATAGGTTAAGATGAATGTTAAAGGTGTGCCCCCTAAAAGCACAAGTGGCCCCTGCCTGGCCCCCCCAGTTACTGTGGTCTAGAACCGCCACTGCCCTGATGATACATCAACCATACAGTAGTCCATATTTGACAGACTGAACATATTTCTGGCCAAAGAGTCCTTGATCTTGAACTTTTTTACTCTTTGGCCAGTGTTACGTGTTCCGAGGATGTGTGTTTGTGTTGTTGTTTTTGCTGTCACTCTCTTCGCTGTCATCTCTCAGGGCGGTGCTGCCGGCCGTCCATCATCATCATCATTACGACGTACACCTGAATGGGCGTCCACTCCTTACTATAAGAGGCTGACGTAGACCGGAAGCGAGAGAGAGAGAGAAGGAGCTTTGTTTGATTTTCGTTTTGGTTCACGCGGCGGCGTGTCCTGTTTTGTTGTTTTGTTTTGTTATGTTGGGTATATTTTGAGTTACCCGGTTATTTTCTCTCAGTGTTGGTTATTTTTGATTTACGTTGGACTTGAGTCCATACGTTTCTTTTTGTATATTGCTTTATAACCGGCCAGGGAGTAGTGAGTAGGATAGTATGTCACGTGACTTCCATTCATGCAACACCTAGGGAAATCCGTGTTAATACCTATTTTTTACAGTCTATGGTTAATACATCAGGTAAGGAGCGGGTGCTATTATTGTATGTTTTAGGTAGGGCGTGCTGAGCGCCGTCGACTTTGTTTTGTTTTATTTTCCTGTTGTAGTTTAGTGGGGATGGGAATGTAGTTAGAGTGTGGGTTTTGTTTTGTTTATTTCTTTAATTTAGCCCCGCTCAGGCTCCTACTCCCTGGGTAGGGTATTTTGTCTCTCTCTTTTCTGTGCACGCTGGTGCGACGAATAAATATATGCACTTTCATAATTCAAATCCTGGTTTTGTCCTTGTGTCCTTTTTGCACCAGCACATTAACCACGTTAACCGGGTTAACTAATCCGGGAATTATTTATATTATTTTATGTTGTGTTCCCTCATGCCCTTAGCCATTTTAGGGACGTAACAGCCAGCAATATGTTTAATAGGTCAAATATGAACTATTGTCTGGCTGATGTAACATCAGGAGGAGTCAGTGAGTATGTTTAGAATGTTCAAGATCAAGGACTCTTTAGACTTCTGAGACTTTCTTCCTCCGAAAAACAACCCCATAGGTCATTTTTGCATGCAGCGTATTATGACCTACTGAAGACTAAAATTCTATTATTTAATATTATGTTATCAGCATTATTATTCTATATTATGTTATCAGCATTATAATTCTTTATTAGTATTCATAATCAGTTGTATTATATATTATTATTCTTTATTAGAATTCATAATCTCTCTATGATTGGCCTGCTAAGCAAGCCTAAACAAAACAAAGCCATGATTAGAACCAAAACAACCCAGATGAATTTTCTAAAAGAAATTAATAATGCTTTGAGACTGAACTTAAAACTGGTTGTGTAAAATTAGTGTTTCTATCTTTCGGCGGGACAGACAAACAAAAGCTAATACATGCCCAAATACAACTATCGTGCCAGCTCATGGTATCTTGTTAGCTAAAGAAACCAAGACTTAAATAAATGAATCCCACATGGCACGACAATGTATTAATTATAACTTAATATCCCTTCTTACTGTTTTTGCTAAAGTCTTATTGTGGAAATTTCACACAAATAAGTTAGTTGGAAAAAGAAGTAAAATATTATACCTCTAAAGATCCTCTGGGTAGTCTAAGTAAACCTCAAAGTATATGGGGAGACATGAATTGAACCATGAATTAGGCCTTTAAATTCCCATAGGAACATAGGCCATCGACGAAGCTCTTCCATCCTCTCCGGTCTTGGGCCCTCCGCTCCAGATGTTGCCACGTCAGCCCTTCTTTCTTCATCTCCTGTTCCGTGGTTCTTCTCCGTGTTTCATATATTTTGTGAAACATGTGGAACTCTAAAACTGATATAAATTCAAAGCCATAAATCTAAAAAAGTTGTGTTCCAAATTTGAGGATGATATCTCAAAAAATGAGCTTTCGGTAAGATTTTGTTTGGGCGCAGTACCAGACTTTACCCATTGGATGCCAGCAGAACTCCACTGGTGATCACAGTGATTGGATTTTAGATTTGCAGTTGAGTTTTTCTCTCTCAAATATTACAAGCACACAAACACACTTTTTATTTTATTACGCACATACAAACCACACTTGACATCCATGCCAACACACCCACACAATCATCGTTGCATAATGTATCCAATTGGTTCTATCAGGAATAAAGTGAGTATTTGCTTTATAGGCCAAACCTGAAAAAATGGCACGATCTGATATAACTACACGATCTGGTTTATAACTACAACTAATGTATTAATTTGTGTGATGCAGAGAAATCGTTGCATTAGCTTTTGATATCATACAATAACTAACTCATTCCGTTGTTCAACGAAGAAACAACAAATGCTGTTGCTTGCATCGCACACAAGATCTAACGTTGTGCATTAAAAAATAACATATGCACTTTGTTGCAGTGAAATGCCTACAAGAACTAACTCATTCCGTTGTTCAACGAAGAAACAATGCTGTTAAATTGCATTGCACAAACGATCTAAAGTTGTGTAGGATTTAAATCAAACTTCGCTTATCAATATACATAACACACGTGCATATACACCTATAAATTACTCGCATATACATGTAGCCTATACTATTGGATGTTCAAAATACATATATGAAATACACGTGCACACTAATATGAAATCCATACCAATGCATATTATGTTAGTAATGAATGCATATGCACTTGTGAATAACTTGCATATACATATAAACTTGACGCACGCATACACCTATAAATACTCGCATATACATATAAACTTCCATGCATATACACCTATAAACACTCGCACATACATATACACTCGCTGCACGCAGACACACCTATCAACACTCGCACATAAACTTCCATGCATATACACCTATAAACACTGGCACATACATATAAACTCGATGCGCGCATACACATCCACAAAACGCGCATACATACAAAATAAAACGTGGATGCATGCTTTAGTTGTGTATATGGGTCAGTGACATATGTACCATAAAAAAGTGTTTTTTTTTAAATTTCAAATAACAAGCATAAAAATGGTTGACTTTTGTTCTACTAACTCTCATCTTTATAGAAACATATGTTGTTTCAAAATTTTCAATTGGAATCAGAATTTATGTGACAATTTGTTGTATTAGTGCGTACAATCGTCATATGGTGTATATGTAGATGTATATGTGAGTGATTTCATATGTGGATGTGCGTGAATTTTTCAGTGCAAACGGAAGGCATTTCAGTGTAAAAGGAAGTCATTTGTGCGTACACGGAAGTAACCTGCCTATTTACCGCATTTGGGTCCGTGTACGTTTTAATAGTTTGTTTTTCAATTTGAAATGAAATAAGCATAAACGAGAAAACGGCCCCTTTATTCGTTTTTTTTTTTTTCAAAAAAAAAAAGCCTAAAGCCTCTTACGTTGTTGATTTATATTTAAAACAACAATTCGACATTTGCTCGCAATGTTTTTCTTACAAAAAAACTCATTTTGCTGGACAATTGTCTATTACAGTATACAACACAGATAGAAGGGTGCCAATAAATCTGTGGTGATATACAACACGCTTTAAGAAAAGTTTATTTCCATCACACTGTAAAGTGTTTTAAGATATTACATATACCAAAGATTTTACATATAAACTGGGTCAGCATACTGTTAATTACAGTTAGTACCATGGGAAGTAGGGGTGCTGAGCGTGACCCCTGGCGTGGAGCCCATGAAGAAATATGGTTGGGGATAAAAGTTCACACAAACAAAACCAAAAAACTGTGGTGTTTTGCCTATAGGCATACATATTACGTTTGTTTGTTTTTATTTATGCTGTATTATAAAATACCCATATTATAACAAATAAATAAAATATATTTGGAAATTGCCCTTTAAAACAAAGGGTTTACAATTTACAGTTTGTGGTTCACAATTATTTGATTAAAAAACAACAAAAACAATAAAACAAAGACAAAATCACTTATATTAAACACTTTTTTTTTTTTCAAGATAACATGTTATCTTGCGCCTTTACTTGCCTTCGCTATCATCGGTCTCATTCTCGCGGGTCGCGGATATGATTACAGTTTCAGTAAAAATTTATTTCACCATCATCGGTACCCACCCTCAGCTGATCGGCATACAGTATTTGCAATCACCATCCCGTGTCAAAACGGAGCGTCTAAAAGAAAAGTTCTGACTGCTGACTAAATATTGGTCAGTGAGCCTCTCCCGCTCGGCGCTGTCAAGCGCAGCTTCACCACACAGATTTAACTCCGCAGTCCGCACAGCTCAATAAAACAGGCTGGTGGCAGACTAATAATTAATATTTCTGATGTAAAGATTTCTGTGAAACGCGTAAAGTTGCACAGAAGAAAGCCCAATAGGACCTGCCCAGTACAGTTTAAGACTCTGTAGCCATAGTAGAGGACTATTATTTTGTTGAACAGACCCAAGCGACAACTGATGACGTCACATGCTCAGACTTGCTTGACCAATCGGTGGAAGGGGGCGTGTCAGACCGCCCACATGTGGAAAACGAATTTTGAAGTCATTTATTCGTTTTTTGCCTGTGAACTAAAAAACGAAAAATCAAGCCGAAATGTCGTTTTTTCGTAAAAACGAATAAAGGGGCCGTTTTCTCGTTTATGCTTATTTCATTTTCTTCTGCCCTCGGTTGAGTGTGTGGCTACTCAGCCTATGCAGCGAGCTAAACATACAGTAAGAGAAGGTGGTTCCAGGAATGACAGGACAGTTTTCTTCTCAGTGCCTTTACTGAAGACCTCTCTTTTTTGATTGTAAAACTGTGAACATACAAGCAAATTTTATTAAAAATACATTATTTAACAAACCAAGACACATTGCTGTGAATTTAAATGCTGGAAGTGATCAGAATTCAAGATATAAGAATCACAAGATTACATTACTAAATAATTCAGTTTGTGTCAGATTGCCACCATGTGGTTGCGGAATATACTGCAGTTAATTGCAGTTTCAGTACACAGATTCACAGGCAGTTCAAAATACTGTTCAACGTATCTGTAATCCCGACATTTATTTACTGCTACTGTAGAAGAAAGTTGTAAATTTGTTTATTTTTTCACTATTCTGTAAAAACATAACAGGTCTTTCCTCTTTAGTTAGATTTAGTAGAACATGAACTCAGCAAGCCTTCGTCAAAGCTACACAGGAAAACAAAAGCTACTTGTTTTACTTTTGACAACCTGTATGTACAACCTGACGACCTGGGTTGTGTGAAAAACAGTGCTAACATTGACTTATAAGATATTGTGCAACCACATACTAAACAGAAGCTAGCAACATTAGCTTGGCTTAGATCACAAACAACTTTTTGCTTGTAAGAGTTAAAATAACCTCTTACGTAACAGAAAAGTAACCAAACATTTAGAAAACAAAATTGGCCACTAATTACTTACAGATTATGGCATGTCAAAGCTTCCCAAAGAGATAAAGGGTCTGAGAGGAGTGTAGAATGTCAACACCTCCGGACATTTTCTCACACCGCGTGGAACAAACTTTTTTTGCCTGCTGCCTCAGCACATCACCACAGAGCGCCGTGTAGCGCACGCAATATAATCGAAGAAGAACCCCGAAAAACACACTAAAGGAGATACTGACCCCTAGTGGGAAAATAAAGAAATGCACCAGCGAACTAATACAATACTATTGAACATAGAGGGACAGAATACTCCCCGCCTGACATCTGTAGAATGTCATCCATAACTAGCATGTAAATACAGATAAAATACAAAGAAACAAAGTACCTGATTCTAAGTACTGTCCTTAGACACCAATAACACAACCTCACTTATAGGTCTTATGTAGCATCTGAGTTCACCCTTGCGGAAAATCTTCACCTCTATTTTCCTGACAAGTCCATCCTCGCTTGGGAAGATTTTGGTAATGAGTCCAAGTGGCCAGTTGTTCCTATGTTCAAGTGCCTCCTTTAGCAGAACAACATCTCCTGTTTGTAGACTCCTGTTTTACTGTTTTCCATTTGCGGCGGTTCTGAAGTCCTGAGATGTATTCCCTTTGCCATCGGCTCCAGAAAACATTGGCGAGGTATTGCACGCGCCTCCATTGCGCTCTGAAAAGATCCCTGCTTGCAAACTGACCTGGTGGGACTGGTGGGGTCGCAACTTTTTGTGTGAGTAGCATGGCAGGGGTAAGAATGGCTGGGTTTTCTGGATCTGTAGAAACTGCTGTGAGCGGACGAGCATTCACTATTGCAGTGATTTCAGCCATTAATGTCACTAATATCTCATGAGTAAGTTTTGCATTTCTATGTTCTAGGAGCATTGCATCGAGGATTTTGCATGTGACCCCAATCATGCGCTCCCAGGAGCCACCCATATGTGATGCATGTGGGGGGTTAAAATGCCATTTTCAGCCAGAGTCTTTGAGAAAGCTGTGAAGTTTGCTGTTGTGACAGCCTTGTTTGTCTATTTGCAGTTCTTTGCAGGCACTCACAAAATTTGTCCCACAGTCGGATCTAAGAAGTTTGACTGCACCCCTGATGGCGAAGAAACGACGCAGGGCATTGATGAACGACGACGTGTCCATCGATTCTATAGTTTCAATGTGAATGGCGCGTGTGCTCATACATGTAAATATTACTGCCCATCGTTTAGCATCCGATTGCCCAATAATTATTTATTTTTATTTATTTATTCATGCAGCAGTGCATGCTGGGAGTTTTATACTATCCTGGAACCCAGCATGCACTGCGACATGAAAGTTTTTATTGTCACCATTGTTGAGATTCATGTGCTGATTGTCAAGCAGGAGCTCAAAATGTTTTAATGCACTACATTATTTCAATATTCTTCTGAATAACTAATTACAGAAACATTGCTGTATTTCATGTTATAGATTAACAGATATGATTAATATGAAATACCCATAAATCCAAAGCTTTTACACTGGTTAAGATCAGAGAATCAGACACTTGTCTGGATGGTCAGACACTGTCCAGGATGATTAAGTAATCATCACAACAGCCATAAACACCTTATCATTTTTCTCTTGACTTTTCTTGCCATAACAAATGTGTTTTATAAACTCATAGTTAAAGCAGCCAGAGAGAAACTGATATAATAAAGTCAATGGTTCAAGAGCCCAACTAAAACAAATACTGATCTCCATCATGGTGATAATAACTTTATTATTTTCAATAAAACATCAACAACTAAATATCTGTTAATTCTCAACAATAACTTTTGTACGAAAGAAATAATGTTAAACTGGTTTGAAAACTGTTTTCACACTCGGTGGCTGGAAGTCAGTTGTAGTTGTTGTGTTTCTCTTTTTTCTGTTCTTGTTTCTCTGTCCTTCAGTGATTCTGCTTATCAGGTGTTCATCAGCGTCTCAATTCATTCACTTCTTTTCATTCACTCTGTCAAGTGGACTATATTAGTGAACTAATGTAGGGAATAGTGAAGAGGGTATAGGGTGTGATTGGGAAAAGAGCCTCTGAGTGCCAATTTTGAGCACTCTTAATTTACAGTATATTCCTGTAGGCTATTTTTGTTTTCTACGGTATATTACTGTTTTAATGGAAACTGGTATGATATTTTCAGAATTTGGCCTTTTTTTTACAGCAAGGGTAAATCAGTGTAGGCTATGCACTTATTGCATTGAATGCACACCAGAACTAAATCATTGCTATGTTCATTAAAGAGATAACATGTGTGTTGTTGCATTGCATTGCATTGCACTAACGATCTAACGTTGTGCACTGAAGAATAACATATAGGTTATGCACTTTTCGCATTGCATTAAATTTGCACACCAGAACTAACTCAATCCCATGTTCATTAAAGAGATAACATATGTGTTGTTGTATTGCACAAACGATATAACGTTGTGCATTGAAGAATAACATATAGTCTATGCACTTCTTGCATTGCATTACATTGCATTGCACACCATAACTCATTCCCATGTTTATTAAAGAGATAACATGTGTTGTTGCTTTGCATTGCACAAACGATCTAATGTTGTGCATTGAAGAATAACATAGGCTATGAACCTTTTGCATTGCATTGCATACCAGAACTAACTCCTTCCCATGTTCATTAAAGAGATAACATGTTGATTTGCATTGCACTAACGATCTAACGTTGTGAACTGAAGAATAACATATAGGTTATGCACTTTTTGCATTGCATTGCTGCACACCAGAACTAACTCATTCCCATGTTCATTAAAGACATAACGTGTGTTGTTGCATTGCATTGCATTGCACGCTCGATCTAACGTTGTGCACTGAAGAATAACATATAGGTTATGCACTTCTTGCATTGCATTGCACACCATAACTAAATCATTCCAATGTCCATTAAAGAAATAACGTGTGTTGTTGCATTGCATTGCACTAACGATCTAACGTTGTGCACTGAAAGAATAACATATAGGTTATGCACGTTTCGCATTACATTGCATTCCACACCAGAACTAACTCATTCCCATGTTTATTAAAGAGATGATATGTGTTGTTGCACTGCATTGCACTAACGATCTAACGTTGTGCACTGAAGAATAACATATAGGTTATGCAGTTTTTGCATTGCATTGTATTCCACACCAGAACTAACTCATTCTCATGTTCATTAAATACATGATATGTGTTGCATTGCATTGCATTGCATTGCACAAACAATCTAACGTTGTGCACTGAAGAATAACATATAGGTTATGCACTTTTTGCACTGCATTGCATTTCACACCAGAACTAACTCATTCCCATGTTCATTAAAGACATAACGTTTGTTGTTGCATTGCATTACATTGCATTGCATTGCATTGCATTGCATTGCATTACATTGCTCTGACGATCTAACGTTGTGCACTGAAGAATAACATATGCACTTTTCGCATTGCATTGCATTGCACACCAGAACTAACTCAATCCCATGTTCATTAAAGACATGATATATGTTGCATTGCATTGCATTGCATTGCATTGCATTGCATTGCATTGCATTGCACAAACAATCTAACGTTGTGCACTGAAGAATAACATATAGGTTATGCACTTTTTGCACTGCATTGCATTTCACACCAGAACTAACTCATTCCCATGTTCATTAAAGACATAACGTTTGTTGTTGCATTGCATTACATTGCATTGCATTGCATTGCATTGCATTGCATTGCATTGCATTGCATTGCATTGCATTGCATTGCATTGCATTGCATTACATTGCTCTGACGATCTAACGTTGTGCACTGAAGAATAACATATGCACTTTTCGCATTGCATTGCATTGCACACCAGAACAAACTCAATCCCATGTTTATTAAAGACATGATATATGTTGCATTGCATTGCATTGCATTGCATTGCATTGCATTGCATTGCATTGCACAAACAATCTAACGTTGTGCACTGAAGAATAACATATAGGTTATGCACTTTTTGCACTGCATTGCATTTCACACCAGAACTAACTCATTCCCATGTTCATTAAAGACATAACGTTTGTTGTTGCATTGCATTACATTGCATTGCATTGCATTGCATTGCATTGCATTGCATTGCATTGCATTGCATTGCATTGCATTGCATTGCATTGCATTACATTGCTCTGACGATCTAACGTTGTGCACTGAAGAATAACATATGCACTTTTCGCATTGCATTGCATTGCACACCAGAACAAACTCAATCCCATGTTTATTAAAGACATGATATGTGTTGTTGCATTGCATTGCATTGCATTGCATTGCTCTGACGATCTAACGTTGTGCACTGAAGAACAACATATGCACTTTTCGCATTGCATTGCATTGCACACCAGAACAAACTCAATCCCATGTTTATTAAAGACATGATATGTGTTGTTGCATTGCATTGCATTGCATTGCATTGCTCTGACGATCTAACGTTGTGCACTGAAGAACAACATATGCACTTTTTGCACTGCATTGCATTTCACACCAGAACTAACTCATTCCCATGTTCATTAAAGACATAACGTTTGTTGTTGCATTGCATTGCATTGCATTGCATTGCATTGCATTGCTCTGACGATCTAACGTTGTGCACTGAAGAATAACATATGCACTTTTCGCATTGCATTGCATTGCACACCAGAACTAACTCAATCCCATGTTCATTAAAGACATGATATGTGTTGCATTGCATTGCATTGCATTGCACAAACAATCTAACGTTGTGCACTGAAGAATAACATATAGGTTATGCACTTTTTGCACTGCATTGCATTTCACACCAGAACTAACTCATTCCCATGTTCATTAAAGACATAACGTTTGTTGTTGCATTGCATTACATTGCATTGCATTGCATTACATTGCTCTGACGATCTAACGTTGTGCACTGAAGAATAACATATGCACTTTTCGCATTGCATTGCATTGCACACCAGAACAAACTCAATCCCATGTTTATTAAAGACATGATATGTGTTGTTGCGTTGCATTGCATTGCATTGCATTGCTCTGACGATCTAACGTTGTGCACTGAAGAACAACATATGCACTTTTCGCATTGCATTGCATTGCACACCAGAACTAACTCAATCCCATGTTCATTAAATACATGATATGTGTTGCATTGCATTGCATTGCATTGCATTGCATTGCATTGCACAAACAATCTAACGTTGTGCACTGAAGAATAACATATAGGTTATGCACTTTTTGCACTGCATTGCATTTCACACCAGAACTAACTCATTCCCATGTTCATTAAAGACATAACGTTTGTTGTTGCATTGCATTGCATTGCATTGCATTGCATTGCATTGCATTGCATTGCATTGCTCTGACGATCTAACGTTGTGCACTGAAGAATAACATATGCACTTTTCGCATTGCATTGCATTGCACACCAGAACTAACTCAATCCCATGTTCATTAAAGACATGATATGTGTTGCATTGCATTGCATTGCATTGCATTGCATTGCACAAACAATCTAACGTTGTGCACTGAAGAATAACATATAGGTTATGCACTTTTTGCACTGCATTGCATTTCACACCAGAACTAACTCATTCCCATGTTCATTAAAGACATAACGTTTGTTGTTGCATTGCATTACATTGCATTGCATTGCATTGCATTGCATTGCATTGCTCTGACGATCTAACGTTGTGCACTGAAGAACAACATATGCACTTTTCGCATTGCATTGCATTGCACACCAGAACAAACTCAATCCCATGTTCATTAAAGACATGATATGTGTTGCATTGCATTGCTTTGCATTGCATTGCATTGCATTGCATTGCATTGCATTGCATTGCACAAACAATCTAACGTTGTGCACTGAAGAATAACATATAGGTTATGCACTTTTTGCACTGCATTGCATTTCACACCAGAACTAACTCATTCCCATGTTCATTAAAGACATAACGTTTGTTGTTGCATTGCATTACATTGCTCTGACGATCTAACGTTGTGCACTGAAGAATAACATATGCACTTTTCGCATTGCATTGCATTGCACACCAGAACAAACTCAATCCCATGTTTATTAAAGACATGATATGTGTTGTTGCATTGCATTGCATTGCATTGCATTGCATTACATTGCTCTGACGATCTAACGTTGTGCACTGAAGAATAACACATGCACTTTTCGCATTACATTGCATTGCACACCAGAACAAACTCAATCCCATGTTTATTAAAGACATGATATGTGTTGTTGCATTGCATTACATTGCATTGCACTAACGATCTAACGTTGTGCACTGAAGAATAACATATAGGTTATGCACTTTTTGCATTGCATTGCAAACCAGAACTAACTTATTCCCATGTTCATTAAAGAGATAACGTTTGTTGTTGCATTGCATTTGCATTGCACGCACGATCTAACGTTTTGCATTGAAGAATAACATATAGGCTATGCACTTCTTGCATACACCATAACTAAATCATTCCCATGTTCATTAAATAGATGATATGTGTGTTGTTGCATTGCATTGCACTAACGATCTAACGTTGTGCACTGAAGAATAACATATGCACTTTTCGCATTGCATTGCATTGCACACCAGAACAAACTCAATCCCATGTTTATTAAAGACATGATATGTGTTGTTGCATTACATTGAATTGCATTGCATTGCATTGCATTGCATTGCATTGCATTGCATTGCATTGCATTGCATTGCTCTGACGATCTAACGTTGTGCACTGAAGAACAACATATGCACTTTTCGCATAGCATTGCATTGCACACCAGAACAAACTCAATCCCATGTTCATTAAAGACATGATATGTGTTGCATTGCATTGCTTTGCATTGCATTGCATTGCATTGCATTGCATTGCACAAACAATCTAACGTTGTGCACTGAAGAATAACACATAGGTTATGCACTTTTTGCACTGCATTGCATTTCACACCAGAACTAACTCATTCCCATGTTCATTAAAGACATAACGTTTGTTGTTGCATTGCATTACATTGCATTGCATTGCATTGCATTGCATTGCATTGCATTGCATTGCATTGCATTACATTGCTCTGACGATCTAACGTTGTGCACTGAAGAATAACACATGCACTTTTCGCATTACATTGCATTGCACACCAGAACAAACTCAATCCCATGTTTATTAAAGACATGATATGTGTTGTTGCATTGCATTACATTGCATTGCACTAACGATCTAACGTTGTGCACTGAAGAATAACATATAGGTTATGCACTTTTTGCATTGCATTGCAAACCAGAACTAACTTATTCCCATGTTCATTAAAGAGATAACGTGTGTTGTTGCATTGCATTTGCATTGCACGCACGATCTAACGTTTTGCATTGAAGAATAACATATAGGCTATGCACTTCTTGCATTGCATTGCACACCATAACTAAATCATTCCCATGTTCATTAAAGAGATGATATGTGTGTTGTTGCATTGCATTGCACTAACGATCTAACGTTGTGCACTGAAGAATAACATATGCACTTTTCGCATTGCATTGCATTGCACACCAGAACAAACTCAATCCCATGTTTATTAAAGACATGATATGTGTTGTTGCATTACATTGCATTGCATTGCATTGCATTGCATTGCATTGCATTGCTCTGACGATCTAACGTTGTGCACTGAAGAATAACATATAGGTTATGCACTTTTTGCACTGCATTGCATTTCACACCAGAACTAACTCATTCCCATGTTCATTAAAGACATAACGTTTGTTGTTGCATTGCATTACATTGCTCTGACGATCTAACGTTGTGCACTGAAGAATAACATATGCACTTTTCGCATTGCATTGCATTGCACACCAGAACAAACTCAATCCTATGTTTATTAAAGACATGATATGTGTTGTTGCATTGCATTGCATTGCATTGCATTGCATTGCATTGCATTACATTGCTCTGACGATCTAACGTTGTGCACTGAAGAATAACACATGCACTTTTCGCATTACATTGCATTGCACACCAGAACAAACTCAATCCCATGTTTATTAAAGACATGATATGTGTTGTTGCATTGCATTACATTGCATTGCACTAACGATCTAACGTTGTGCACTGAAGAATAACATATAGGTTATGCACTTTTTGCATTGCATTGCAAACCAGAACTAACTTATTCCCATGTTCATTAAAGAGATAACGTGTGTTGTTGCATTGCATTTGCATTGCACGCACGATCTAACGTTTTGCATTGAAGAATAACATATAGGCTATGCACTTCTTGCATTGCATTGCACACCATAACTAAATCATTCCCATGTTCATTAAAGAGATGATATGTGTGTTGTTGCATTGCATTGCACTAACGATCTAACGTTGTGCACTGAAGAATAACATATGCACTTTTCGCATTGCATTGCATTGCACACCAGAACAAACTCAATCCCATGTTTATTAAAGACATGATATGTGTTGTTGCATTACATTGCATTGCATTGCATTGCATTGCATTGCATTGCATTGCATTGCATTGCATTGCATTGCTCTGACGATCTAACGTTGTGCACTGAAGAACAACATATGCACTTTTCGCATTGCATTGCATTGCACACCAGAACAAACTCAATCCCATGTTCATTAAAGACATGATATGTGTTGCATTGCATTGCTTTGCATTGCATTGCATTGCATTGCATTGCATTGCATTGCATTGCATTGCATTGCATTGCACAAACAATCTAACGTTGTGCACTGAAGAATAACACATAGGTTATGCACTTTTTGCACTGCATTGCATTTCACACCAGAACTAACTCATTCCCATGTTCATTAAAGACATAACGTTTGTTGTTGCATTGCATTACATTGCTCTGACGATCTAACGTTGTGCACTGAAGAATAACATATGCACTTTTCGCATTGCATTGCATTGCACACCAGAACCAACTCAATCCCATGTTTATTAAAGACATGATATGTGTTGTTGCATTGCATTGCATTGCATTGCATTACATTGCTCTGACGATCTAACGTTGTGCACTGAAGAATAACACATGCACTTTTCGCATTACATTGCATTGCACACCAGAACAAACTCAATCCCATGTTTATTAAAGACATGATATGTGTTGTTGCATTGCATTACATTGCATTGCACTAACGATCTAACGTTGTGCACTGAAGAATAACATATAGGTTATGCACTTCTTGCATTGCATTGCACACCATAACTAAATCATTCCCATGTTCATTAAAGAGATGATCTGTGTGTTGTTTCATTGCATTGCACTAACGATCTAACGTTGTGCACTGAAGAATAACATAGAGGTTATGCACTTTTTGCATTGCATTGCATTGCATTGCACACCAGAACTAACTCATTCCCATGTTCATTAAAGACATAACGTTTGTTGTTGCATTGCATTACATTGCATTGCACTGCACTGGATTGCATTGCATTGCACTAACAGTCTAACGTTGTGCACTGAAGAATAACATATGCACTTTTCGCATTGCATTGCATTGCACACCAGAACTAACTCAATCCCATGTTCATTAAAGAGATGATATGTGTGTTGTTGCATTGCATTGCATTGCACTAACGATCTAACGTTGTGCACTGAAGAATAAGTTATGCACTTTTCGCATTGCATTGCATTGCACACCAGATCTAACTCATTCCCATGTTCATTATAAAGATAACATATGTGTTGTTGCATTGCATTGCATTGCACTAACGATCTAAAGTTGTGCACTGAAGAATAACATATAGGTTATGCACTTTTCGCATTGCATTACATTGCACACCAGAACTAACTCAATCCGATGTTCATTAAAGAGATAACATGTGTGTTGTTGTATTGCACAAACGATATAACGTTGTGCATTGAAGAATAACATATAGTCTATGCACTTCTTGCATTGCACACCATAACTCATTCCCATGTTTATTAAAGAGATAACATGTGTTGTTGCATTGCACAAACGATCTAATGTTGTGCATTGAAGAATAACATAGGCTATACACTTTTTGCATTGCATTTCATACCAGAACTAACTCCTTCCCATGTTCATTAAAGAGATAACATGTTGCTTTGCATTGCACTAACGATCTAACGTTGTGCACTGAAGAAGAACATATAGGTTATACACTTTTTGCACTGCATTGCATTTCACACCAGAACTAACTCATTCCCATGTTCATTAAAGACATGATATGTGTTGCATTGCATTGCATTGTACAAACAATCTAACGTTGTGCACTGAAGAATAACATAGAGGTTTTGCACTTCTTGCAATGCATTGCATTTCACACCAGAACTAACTCTTTCCCATGTTCATTAAAGACATGATATGTGTTGCATTGCATTGCATTGCACAAACAATCTAACTTTGTGCACTGAAGAATAACAGGTTATGCACTTTTTGCATTGCATTGCATTTCACACCAGAACTAACTCATTCCCATGTTCATTAAAGACATAACGTTTGTTGTTGCATTGCATTGCATTGCATTGCATTGCATTGCATTGCATTGCATTGCATTGCATTGCATTGCATTGCATTGCATTGCAATGCATTGCACTTCATTGCATTGCATTGCATTGCTCTAACGATCTAACGTTGTGCACTGAAGAATAACTTATTCACTTTTCGCATTGCATTGCATTGCACACCAGAACTAACTCAATCCCATGTTCATTAAAGACATGATATGTGTTGTTGCATTGCATTGCATTGCACTAACGATCTAACGTTGTGCACTGAAGAATAACATATAGGTTATGCACTTTTTGCATTGCATTGCATTTCACACCAGAACTAACTCATTCCCATGTTCATTGAAGACATAACGTTTGTTGTTGCATTGCATTGCACTAAAGATCCAACGTTGTGCACTGAAGAATAACATAGATGTTATTCACTTTTCGCATTGCATTGCATTGCACACCAGAACTAACGCATTCCCATGTTCATTAAAGAGATAACATATGTGTTGTTGCATTGCATTTGCATTGCACGCACGATCTAACGTTTTGCATTGAAGAATAACATATAGGCTATGGACTTCTTGCATTGCATTGCACAGCATAACTAAATCATTCCCATGTTCAGTAAAGAGATGATATGTGTGTTGTTGCATTGCATTGCATTGCACTAACGATCTAACGTTGTGCACTGAAGAATAACATAGAGGTTATGCACTTTTTGCCATGCATTGAATTGCACACCAGAACTAACTCATTCCCATGTTTATTAAAGAGATAACAAATGTGTTGTCGCATTGCATTTGCATTGCACGCACGATCTAACGTTTTGCATTGAAGAATAACATATGCACTTTTCACATTGCATTGCATTGCACACCAGAACTAACTCATTCCCATGTTCATTAAAGACATAACGTTTGTTGTTGCATTGCATTGCATTGCATTGCATTGCATTGCATTGCATTGCATTGCATACCAGAACTAACTCATTGCCATGTTCATTAAAGAGTTCACATGTGTGTTGTTGCATTGCATTGAACGCACGATCTAACTTTTTGCATTGAAGAATAACATATAGGCTGTGCACTTACGATCTAACGTTGTGCACTGAATGTTTATCGTCAGGTTATGCAGGTTATGCTATATTATTATGCACTTTTTGCATTGCATTACATTGAGACAAACAAAAAGAGATAGAAAATGAAATCAGGAAACGAAACTGAACATAAACAAACAGGTCAAATAAAAATTCTAGAACGTTTAAAGCAGGAAAGAAAGAAACTGGATGATTTGCTTACATATAAAGCAGAGGGGGCACTCAGATTTGTAAGCAGAAAATATTACGAGATGAGTAATAAAGCTAGTAGGCTCTTGGCCTTTCAATTACGTAAGGCTCAAGCGAGCAAGGTAGTTCCAAAAATCAAACACCCAGATACCTCAACAATGCTAACACAACCACAGGATATAGTTAATGCATTTGAAGATTATTATAAAAAATTATATGAAGACCAGAAATTAATAAATAAGGAGGAAAGAATTAAATCATTTTTGCGAACAATTGAACTAAATAAACTAACAGAAGAAACAGCAAAGGAAATAATATCCCCTATTACAGAAGAAGAAATAAGGGCGACTATTGCAAATTTGAAAAACAGTAAGTAGTTAATAAGGCGGAGTTAATAAGGAGCAACCCCAGAATACAGGGGATAACAGCTAAAGGAGGGAAGTGTCATCATATATCGTTATACGCCGATGACGTATTACTATTCATTGAAAACCCTGTTTCATCTATCCCGGCCCTTTTAGAGTGCCTTAGAGACTATGGCTTAGTTTCTGGATATAAGGTAAATGCTGAGAAATCAGAAGCAATGATGATTTCAGGACATTGGCCCACTCAGTTAGATAATTAAGTATCTTTTCGATGGTCTAGTAAGGGTTTCAGATACTTGGGTGTCACCCTTACACCCATGGCATCACATTTATACTCTGCTAACTATTCACAGCTTTTTGAGACCATAAAAAAAGATTTGGCGAGATGGGAGATATTGCCTCTCTCCATGTTTGGCAGGATTGAAACAGTAAAAATTAATATACTGCCGAGGCTTCTCTTCCTATTTCAGTCTCTTCCTGTTTTAGTTCCAGTCTCAGCGTTTAATAAACTAGACAAATGGATTTCAAAGTTTACTTGGCAAAATAAAAGACCAAGAATTAGACTTAAAATACTTATGTCAAATAAGGACAGGGGGTTTGAACCTTCCTAATCTTAGATACTATTATTGGGCTGCTCAGCTTAGGTCTATGGCTGCTTTGGCTTGGCATTGATGAGGAGGCAGAATGTGTTAATATTGAACAGAATTCGCTTCCTGGAGTCTCTTTGACAGTTCTGCCATTCATGGACTTGCAAGCACAGAAGAAAACAAATATATGGATACAGCATACTGTCAAAATTTGGTCCACAATACAAAAAAAGTTTAGAGGAGTAATCACCTTATCACGTGCAATACCTATTAAAGGTGAACCCAGATTTCCTCCCTTCTATATGGGATAGTGCCTTTAGTAGATGGGAAGAGAATGGTTTAAAGATAATTAATCAAATTTTTGATGGAGAAACCATAAGATCTTTTTCTCAATTACGTGACAAGTTTACACTGAGATCGAATGATCTCTTTAGATATTTACAATTACGACACTATATCACAATTCATAAACACTGGGACATTACTAAAAGATCTCCAACAAATGTTGAAAAATATTTTATCAATATTATTGAACATGATCTGCCCACTAAAAATCATATAGCACATATTTATGGGAAGTTAATGCAGGACCGATCTGATGACACGTTTCATATCAAAAGAAACTGGGAACTAGAGTTAAATACTGTAATAGAGGATGAGATGTGGATAAATATATGTGCTAGCTGTCATAAGGGTACCAGCAGTCAAATGTGGAAGGAATTTGATTGGAAAATGAAAATGAGATTCTTTAGAGTTGCACTGGTGGTTGCCAAATTTGACAGTACTTCGCCATTATCACAATGCTGGAGAGGTTGTGGGATGGTGGGGGACTATGTGCATATATTCTGGGAATGTCCCAAAGTACAAGGGTATTGGCAGGGGGTTAAAAGGGAAATCAATAAAGTTTTAGAAAGAGATATTCCGATGCATCCAGAATTTTTTTTTGCTTGATGGTTTCAGTTCAGTAAATCCCACTTATTTGTATTGCATATATTGTTAATGGCAGCTAGGAAGATAATCACTGTGAACTGGATGAAGGTGCATGAACCTACTGTGACAGAATGGACAAATAGACTGAAACAGATATACATGTTTGAGAAGATGACAGCAGACTTGCAGTTGAAATAGGACATTTTTCGACAGAAGTGGGCACTAATTGAAAATCTGCTGGAAATAAATAGATTTAATATATGTTAATGTTTGAACAATGTAGAGAATGTACTGGTATGTGGTGTATTCTTTGAAGTGCTGTCAAGGATTTGTGTATTTATTTTAACTTTATTTGTTGTTGTTTTTTTGCTGTTGTTTTTTTTTTTTTTTTTTTTTTTTTAAAGTTCAATAAAAACACAGTTCAAAAAAATAAAATAAACGTGTAGACTCCTTCTGATGTTAAATCAGCCATATAGAAGTCCATATTTCAACTACTGGGAATAAGAGTACTCGATCTTGAACTTTCTATACATACTCTAGACATCTTCTGATGCTGTTAAACTGACCTGTTAAACTTATTTCCTGTCAATGGGTCCTTTAAAAGGTTTTAAATATATATAATCTTATATAATATATAATACTCAAGCTATAGAATCTTATAGACAAATTCTGATGTTAAATCAGCCATACAGAGGTCCCTTTTTTTACCTACTAACATAATTCGGGCCAAAGAGTACTCAAACTTGAACTTTCTATACATACTTGTTGACTCCTTCTGATGTTACGTCAGCCGTGAAGTAGTCCATATGTGCCCCAAGGAACATATTTCTGAAAAAAGAGTCCTCAATCTTGAACTTTGCATTCTCACTCCTAGACTCCTTCTAATGGTTCATAAGCCACATATAGAATTCCATATTTGACCTATTGAACTTATTTCTGGTCAAAGGGTATTCAAAGGGTTTCTTATTATGTTAATTCAGCCATAGAGAGGTTCCTATTTGAACTACTGAACACATTTTTGGCCAAAGAGTCTTTGAACATTAAGTTTCTCTGCTTATTGACTTCTCTTAATAATACATTAGCCATACAAAAGTCCATATTTGACCTACTGAACATATTTCTGGTCAAAAGAGTCCCTGATCTTGACCTTTCTGTACATGCTCATTGACAGCTTCCGATGTTTCAGCAGCCTGAAAGATGTCCATACTTGACACATGAATGTGTCATTTATGTATCTTCTATCCGATCTGCTATCCAATGTATTTGAACAGTATTTCAAATTTTATATTTTGAACATATTTCTAGACTTGAGACCTTGAACTTTAAATTTCTAGACTAATTGCTCTTACAATCCTTCTGATGTTTCATCAGCCATACAGTATAGTTCAAATTTGACCTACCCATCATTGAGACAGAAGTCCATTATTGACCTACTGAACATATTTCTGGCAAAAGAATCATCAAAGTTTAACTTACTGTTCCTTCTCCTAGACTATTTTTGATTTTACATCCACCATACAGTAGTCCATGTTTGACAAAGAGAACATATTTCTGGCCAAAGACTAGTCAAAGGGTATGTTTATATGCATTCTCATCGACTACTTTTGATGTTAAATCAACCATATTGTTAGTCCAAATTTGACCATTGAACATATATCTGGCCAAAGAGACCTAGAACTTTAAATCTTTCTATACTAGACGCTTTCAGATAGTACTTCAGCCAAAAAATTATCAATAATTGACTACTAAACTCATTTCTGAGCGATGGGTTTATAATCTTGATTTCTCTATACATATTAATTGACTCCTTCTGATGTTACAATAGCAAAACAGTATTAATATGACCTATTAAACCTATTTCTGACCAAAGAGTCTATGAACATTTTTCAATACATAATGACTCCTGATTTTAGAAGAGCAATATAGTATTTCAAAATTTGACCAATTGAACATATTTCTGGCCAAAGAGACCTTGATCTTATTCTTTCTATACATACTCCTCCTATTTATTTGGCACACCTATAAATAAATAATAAATAATAAATCCTATAAATAAATGTCCACAATTGACCTACTGAACATTTTTCTGCCCGAAGAGTCTATGAACTTGAACTTTCTATACATAATCATTTACCTCTTCTGATGTATCACATGCAGACAATAGTCCACAATTGTCCCTCTGAACATATCTCTAGTAAAAGAGTCCTCTGTCTTGAACTTTCTATAGATTCTCAGTGACTCCATATAGATAATTGACCCACTGAACATATTTCTACCTGAAGAGTCTTTGAACTTGAACTTTCTGTTCATAATCGTTGACTTCTGATGTTTCATCAGCCAGACAGCAATCCATATTTGACCCACTAAACATATGTCTGGCAAAAGAGTCCTCGATCTTGAACCTTTTAAACATACTCATAGACTCTTTCTGGTGTTTCATCAGCCATGCAGTAGTTCTGATTTGCCATAATGAACATATTTCAGACCGAAGAGTCCTCGATCTTGAACTTTCTATTCATACTTATAGACCAGGGGTGGGCAAACTACGGCCCGCGGGCCACATACACATCGTTAGGCTGTTTAATCCGGCCCGTCGAGTATTTAAAAAATTGTCTTAAGATCGCATTCATTTTGCCTTTTTCTTGCAATACTTTGCGTTATATATATATATATATATTGCGTTGCATATATTTGACAATCAGAATATCAGATATTTCATGTCATAGCTAACAAATGTAAAAAAGGAAAAATGACATAAAAGCAGATCATCATTCATTCAGCGCTGTTGTGGCTGCGGTGTGTCACGTAACAAGCAATAGAGACAGAGCGTATTTAGGCCACGCCCACACCCAGGGGGAAAACAAACTAACCGTCCCCATTGACTTTGCATTGCGAGAGGCTGCCTCCTTGTCATTTCTTGCTTCTAACAAAAGACAGAAAAATGCCTGCTGTGTGACAAGGTGTACAGCAAACAAGCTAAAAAAAAACAGAAATAAGTTTTTATTAGCTCTCGACCCCAAAAAACGAGTGCTTAGGACCAGGCGCGGTAGCCAGTAATGGGCCAGGGCGGCCCATTACATATATTGCGTTGCATATATTTGACAATCAGAATATCAGATATTTCATGTCATAGCTAACAAATGTAAAAAAGGAAAAATGACATAAAAGCAGATCATCATTCATTCAGCGCTGTTGTGGCTGCGGTGTGTCACGTAACAAGCAATAGAGACAGAGCGTATTTAGGCCACGCCCACACCCAGGGGGAAAACAAACTAACCGTCCCCATTGACTTTGCATTGCGAGAGGCTGCCTCCTTGTCATTTCTTGCTTCTAACAAAAGACAGAAAAAAGCTGCTGTGTGACAAGGTGTACAGCAAACAAGCTAAAAAAAAAACAGAAATAAGTTTTTATTAGCTCTCGACCCCAAAAAACGAGTGCTTAGGACCAGGCGCGGTAGCCAGTAATGGGCCAGGGCGGCACTAGCCCGCCCATATTACTCGCTGGCCCGCCCAGGCAAGTTTGATCAAAATACATTTTTAGTTTATTTTTATTATTCAAATGTATTTAAGAAAATATATTAATATAAACCTGATTTATTGTTGACTGGTGTGTGTGTGTTTAATTTGTTTTCCGAATAAAATGGAATTGTTGAAGCAAGTTGTAGAAAACCTATGGTTGCTAGGGCGACAGGAAGACTCTCTGAGCGGCGGGCTCTGGCGGCCTTTAGCCAATGTCTGGCGGCCTTTAGCCATCGCCACAATAATGGCTAAACAAGTTTCTTTAATGTTTTATTTTTTTTAAAAAAAGAGTTGAGGAAGAAGACACGCCATCTGCCGAGTCTACCCAGTCCAGTTCTTCATCCTCATTAACCCAAAAGAAGGCTAGTCAGGCGCTGGTGGCGGCCGCCGCTCTCTCCCTGGCGGCAGTGCCAGTGCTCTCTCCCGGTCAGCCTGACGCGGGTTTACCCGCCGATCTAACTGCAATTGATGAACCACCTTCACAACCCAATCTGAAGGTATTTCCCTGCACTGTCAAGAATAGAAAATTCGAAAAATCAAGGAGCTTCTCATCAAAGTGGTATGGACAGTTTTCTTGGTTTTATTTTTTGTAGTTGCTATTTTTTTTTTGGCACAAAAGCTTAATTTCCACCAGTCTGATTGCATTGTATATGGTTGATTTAACAGAAATTAGGGAGTGTGTTGTTATTTATTTCAAACCGTGCTCTGCTGAGAGTTTTCATTATTTGAATTTCGTTTACTTTTAGCCTACTTTATTTTCGGGTGAACTGTCTTTGCACTGCTGACTAGCCTGAATAAAATAGACAGGTTATTGTCTAATAACGACAGTGTTTTGTTATTGTCTTTGCCGAATATTGCAAAATAAAGGTGTAACTGTTTTTTGCAGTTTGTCTATTCTTTTTTCTACTCTCTAAGGTTTAATTATTATTTAAGTCATTTTTTTTCTAAGAAAAACTATAGGCCCACTCACTTTTTCAATGGCCCGCCCAAAATACAATTTCTGCCTACGCCACTGCTTAGGACATAAAAGTGGATACAGGCAGTTGAGACAGAGCGTCACGTGTCTCATTACTCTGAGAACTAACGTACGCCCGCTGGAGGAGACCGTAATCGGCAACACAGGATAGTTTATCTTACAGAAATATAATATATAAAACTGACATTTGGATATTTGGCTCACCAGTGACTAAATGTTTAACTTACTGCACACGTAGTGTATTTTTAGTGCATACTGAGTGTCAGGATCCCACAATTTACCCATTCGTTCCAGCCTGTATCCACTTTTATGTCCTCAAACGCTCGTTTTTTGGGGTCGACAGCTTATGAAAACTTATTTCTGGGTTTCTTAGCTTGTTTGCTGTACACCTTGTCACATAGCAGCTTTTAGGCATTATTCTGTCTTTTCTTAGAAGCAAGAAATGACAAGGAGGCAGCCTCTCGCAATGCAAAGTCAATGGAGACGGTTTGTCTCCCCCTCATAAACCCCTTTGTTTTCCCCCTTGGTGGGCGTGGTCTTCAGATTATGACGCGTTGCGCTCTGTCTCTATGACGCGTCACCATGGAAACCAAACAGACAGCGACTTAAGCGCATAGACTTGTTGCACGTTAATGTTTTTTTCCTTTTTTGGAAACTCACAGAGAAATTTTTTTTAGTTTTTTTAAAAAATTTAGTTTTTCCTTTGATTTGTCTGCTATTTAGTTTCTTTGCTCCTCTGGATTTGTGGATGTATCCTGACTGATTCCGTTATCGCACGGCTTTCGGCTACGCTCCCCTGTCTGCCATGTACAGAACCCGGTTTTGTTCATGAAATGTTCTGATCTGCTTTTGCTTTTTATGTTTTATTTTATTATACTTAAAAAAAAATTTGTATATTCGTTTATTTCGTTTTTTTCCACAAATGTATGACTTTTGGAAGTGCAAATTGATTGCCATATGCAGTTTTAATACAGTTGAATTAATTTCTGTCATTTTTACTCTTCTAAGTGTACACTTGCAGGTGTTTTGTTTCTAATTTACTGTTAGGCCCATTAAATAATAATAAGGATAAACAATATTTAAAAAGTATAGGCTATAATTATCTAACATCTAACTAATTAAAAATTAACCTCAAAACATAACATGCTAAATGGGGGATATCTAGCATAAAAAAATGTATTGTCAGAATGTCGTCTCTCAGTTGTTGAATTTCGCGCAGACGTTGCCACAACGTAAATGTGTTTGCTCAGCCCGATCTCATAAAAGTGCGAATACCACGAATTGTATTTGTAGTAGCCTACTTATGATACGCAGTTTTCGCGTGCATATGATACGCACTTTATGGCGTGTAATAGGCACGCACTCCACACCCCTAATCCTAACCAAGGGGTTTACAGTGCGTAGCATATGCACGCAAAAAAACATTCTTGGCGTATAAATGGCACGAGAAATAAAATTTGTGGTATAGATAGGCACTTTCATGAGATCGTGTTTCATAATCTGCTACTGGGCCTTCTGTCAAATTTTAAAACCCAGTGTGGCCCTTGAGCCAAAAAGTTTGCCCACCCCTGTTATAGACTCTTTCAGATAGTACATCGGCCAGACAATTGTAGATATTGACTACTGAACACATTTCTGGCCAACGAGTCTGTGAACTTGAACTTTCTATACATTCTCAGTGATGCCTTATTTTGTTTCTTTAGCCATACAGAAGTCCAGATTTGACATGTTGAACATATTTCTGACTTGAAAATTTTGTACATGCTAATTGACTCCTTTTAGTGTTTCATCAGCCAGACAGTAGTCAATAATTGACCTACTGAAAATATTTCTGGTAAAAGAGTCCTCGATTTTGAACTTTCTATACATTCTCAGTGACGCCTTATTTTGTTTCTTTAGCCATAAAGTAGTTCAGATTTAACATGTTGAACATATTTCTGTCCTTGATCTTGAACTTTCTATTCATACTTATAGACTCCTTCAGATAGTACATCGGCCAGACAACTGTCCATAATGACAATTAAAAAAAATTTCTGGCCAACGACTCTATGTACTTGAACTTTCTATACATGCTCATTGACTCCTTCTGATGTTTCATCAGCCAGACAATTGTTCATAACTGACCTACTGAACATATTTCTAGTAAAAGAGTCCTCGATCTTGAACATTCTATACATGCTCATTGACTCCTTATGCTGTTTCTTTCTATACATACTCGTTTACTCCATCTGATGTTACATCAGCCATAAAGAAGTCCATAATTGACCCAAGGGACATATTTGTGGCCAATCTTGAACTTTCTATACATACTCATAGTCTCCTTCTGATTCTTCATAAGCCATATTTATGTCCATATATGGCCTATTATTATTTCTGGTCAAAGGTTCCTCAAAAGTTTTTAAACTATGTAAAATTATAGACTCCATCTGTTGATAAATCAGACCAAAAGAGGTCAAATTTTGACTCTTGAGTCAATATGATTCTTTGGCCAAAAATATATTCAGAGGATCACATATGGACACCTGTTAAAGTGATGTATCATCAGAAGAAGTCTATGAGTATTTAGTAAGTTAACTTGTGAGGACCTTTTTGCCCAAAATATTTTCAATTCGCCAGATATGGACATCTGTATAGATTATGAAGAATCAGAAAGAGTCAACGAGTATATATAGAAAGGTCAAGTTTAGACTCTTTGACCAGAAAAAAATTCAGTATGTCAAATATGGACTTTTTAAGGACTCTTTAAGGACTCTTTGGCCAGTAATTTTTTCGGTAGGTCAAATATGGACTTCTGTATGACTGATTTAACATCAGAAGGAGTCTATAGTTTATGATAGACAAAATCCTTTTGAGAACTCTTTGGTCAAATTTTTTTTCAATCGGTCAAATATGGACTACTGCCTGCCTGGTTTAACATTACAAGAAGTCAGTCTATATTGTATAGTGAGTTAATGTTCACGGACTCTGGCCAGAAATATGTTCAGTAGGTCAAAAATAGACTACTGGCTGGTTAATATAACATCACAAGAAGTCAATCTGTAGTATAGCAAGATAATGTTCAAGAACTCTTTGGCCAGAAATATGTTCAGAAGGTCAAAAGGGGACCTCTGTATAGCTGATTTATCATCAGAAGTCGTCTATAACTTTATATAGATTGAAAATTTGTGAGGACACTTTGACCAGAAATAAGTTGAAAAGGTCAGATATGGACATCTATATGGCTTATGAAGCATCAGAAGGAGTCTATGAGTATGTATAGAAAGCCCAATATCGAGGACTCTTTGGCCAAAAATATGTTCCTTGGGTCAAATATGGACTTCTGTATGGCTGACGTAACATCAGAAAGAGTCAACGAGTATATATGGAAAGGTCAAGTTTCGAGTACTCCTTGGCCAGAAAAAATTTCAGTATGTCAAATATGGACATTTGTCAGGATGATATAACATCCGAAGATATCAATCTGAATGTAGTGTTCATCTTTTAGGACTCTTTGTCCAGAAATATGTTCAGTAGGTCAAAATGGGACCTCTGAATAGCTGATTTGTCATCAAAAAGAGTCTATGACTTTATATAGTTTCAAAACTTTTTTGAGGACCCTTTGACCAGAAATAAGTTCAAAAGGTCAGATATGGATATCTAGATGGCTTATGTAGCATTAGAAGGAGTCTATGAGTATGTATAGAAAGGTCAAGATCGAGAACTCTTTGGCCATAAATATATGGGTCATATATGAACTTCTGTAAGGCTTATTTGACATCAGAAGGAGTCGATAAGTTTATAATAGTAAAAAACATTTTGAGGATTCTTTGGCCAAAAATATGTTCAGTTGGTCAAGTCTGGTTGATATAACATCACGAGAAGTATGTATATTACGAGAAATATGTAAAGTAAGGTTAAAGTTCAAGGTCTCTGTCCAGAAATATGTTTAGAAGGTCAAATATGGACTTCTGTATGGCTGATTTAACATCAGAAGGAGTCTATGAATTTCTAAGAGTAAAAACATTTTGAGGATTCTTTGGGCAAAAATATGTTAAATCGGTCAACTATGGACTACAGTCTGGCTGATATAACATCACGAGAAGTCTGTATAGTAGGAGAAATATGTATAGTAAGGTAAATGTTCAAGATCTCTGGCCAGAAATATGTTCAGAAGGTCAAATATGGACTTCTGTATGACTGATTTAACATCAGAAGGAGTCTATAGTTTATGATAGACAAAATCCTTTTGAGAACTCTTTGGTCAACTTTTTTTTCAATCGGTCAAATATGGACTACTTGTCTGCCTGATTTAACATTACGAGAAGTCAGTCTATATGTATAGTGAGTTAATGTTCACAGACTCTGGCCAGAAATATGTTCAGTAGGTCAAAAATAGACTACTGGCTGGTTAATTTAACATCACAAGAATGTCAATCTGTAGTATAGCAAGATAATGTTCACGAACTCTTTGGCCAGAAATATGTTCAGTAGGTCAAAATGGGACCTCAGTCTGAATAGCTGATTTATCATCAGAAAGAGTCTCTAACTTTCTATAGTTTAAACATTTTTGAGGACACTTTGACCAGAAATAAGTTGAAAAGGTCAGATATGGACATCTATATGGCTTATGAAGCATCAGAAGGAGTCTATGAGTATGTATAGAAAGCCCAATATCGAGGACAAAAAGCCCAAAAATATGTTCCTTGGGTCAAATATGGACTTCTGTATGGCTGACGTAACATCAGAAAGAGTCAACTAATATAGAAAGGTCAAGTTTCGAGTACTCCTTGGCCAGGAAAAATTTCAGTATGTCAAAAATGGACTTTTCTCAGGATGATATAGCATCTTTAAGGACTCTTTGGCCAGAAATATGTTCAGTAGGTCAAAAGCGTGTATAGCTCATTGTTATAACATTATGTGCTTTGCAAAAACGATCTAGCGTTGAGCATCATTAAAGAAACATAGGCTATGCACTTCATGCATTGCATACGCTGATTTCACGCAGCCGCCATTTTGAAATCGAAAGTGAGGCTCCAGTGGGAAGAACCCCGGAAGAATGCCTTGGATTACCAACCTGAAGCTGCTGCCGCGATTTACACTATTGGATGTTAATATCCAATATAGGATATGTATATAGCTCATTCCTGCTTCGTTTTTTTACATTCTGAATTATATATAAAAAAAATATTTTATTTATAAATTAATTTCACTGTATATAGTCTAAAGTATGAAAGAAATGTCTGTACATTTTTATAATTGACACAACATCATTAAACACAACAATAGGCTATCACATTCACGACTCTCCTGTGATTAAAGGCGACACTTCCGGTTTTCTTCCCACCGGAGCCTCGCTTTCGATTTCAAAATAACGGCTGCGTGAAATCAGCGTATTGCACACCAGAACTAACTCAATCCTATGTTCATTAGAGAGATAACATATGTGTTGTTGCATTGCATTGCATTGCACACACGATATAACGTTGTGCATTGAAGAATAACATAGGCTATGCACTTCTTGCGTTGCATTCCATAACTAAATAATTCCAATGTTCATTAAAGAAATAACGTCTGTTGTTGCATTTGTATAGCATTGCAATGCATTGCATTGCCTTGCATTGCATTGCATTGCACTAACGATCTAACTTTGTGCACTGAAGAAAAACATATAAGTTATGCACTTTTCGCATTGCATTGCATTGCACACCAAGTCTAACTCATTCCCATGTTCATTATAGAGATAACATATGTGTTGTTGCATTGCATTGCACTAACGATCTAACGTTGTGCACTGAAGAATAACATAGAGGTTATGCACTTTTTGCATTGCATTGCATTTCACACCAGAACTAACTCATTCCCATGTTCATTAAAGACATAACGTTTGTTGTTGCATTGCATTGCATTGCACTGCATTGCATTGCTCTAACGATCTAACGTAGTGCACTGAAGAATAACTTATGCACTTTTCGCATTGCATTGCATTGCATTGCACACCAGAACTAACTCAATCCCAAGTTCATTATAGAGATAACATATGTGTTGTTGCATTGCATTGCATTGCACTAACGATCTAACGTTGTGCACTGAAGAATAACATATAGGTTATGCACTTTTTGCATTGCATTTCACACCAGAACTAACTCATTCCCATGTTCATTAAAGACATAACGTTTGTTGTTGCATTGCATTGCATTGCATTGCATTGCATTGCATCGCATCGCATCGCACTGCATCGCACTGCATTGCTTTGCACTGCATTGCATTGCACTAACGATCTAACGTTGTGCACTGAAGAATAACATAGACGTTATTAACTTTTCGCATTGCATTGCATTGCATACCAGAACTAACTCATTGCCATGTTCATTAAAGAGATAATATGTGTGTTGTTGCATTGCATTGCATTGCACGCACGATCTAACGTTTTGCATTGAAGAATAACATATAGGTTATGCACATTTTGCATTGCATTGCATTTCACACCAGAACTAACTAATTTCCATGTTCATTAAAGACATAACGTTTGAGTTGCATTGCATTGCACTAAAGATCCTACGTTGTGCACTGAAGAATAAACATAGACGTTATTCACTTTTCGCATTGCATTGCATTGCACACCAGAACTATCTCATTCCCATGTTCATTAAAGAGATAACATATGTGTTGTTGCATTGCATTTGCATTGCACGCACGATCTAACGTTTTGCATTGAAGAATATAGGCTATTCACTTCTTTCATTGCATTGCACAGCATATCTAAATCATTCCCATGTTCATTAAAGAGATGATATGTGTGTTATTGCATTGCATTGCACTAACGATCTAACGTTGTGCAACTGAAGAATAATATAGAGGTTATGCACTTTTTGCATTGCATTGCATTTCACACCAGAACTAACTCATTCCCATGTTCATTAAAGACATAACGTTTGTTTTTGCATTGCATCGCACTGCATCGCACTGCATCGCATTGCATTGCATTGCACTAACGATCTAACGTTGTGCACTGAAGAATAACATAGACGTTATTCACTTTTCGCATTGCATTGCATTGCATACCAGAACTAACTCATTGCAATGTTCATTAAAGAGATAACGTGTGTTGTTGCTTTGCATTGCATCGCACGCACGATCTAACGTTTTGCATTGAAGAATAACATATAGGCTATTCACTTCTTTCATTGCATTGCACAGCATAACTAAATCGTTCCCATGTTCATTAAAGAGATGATATGTGTGTTATTGCATTGCATTGCACTAACGATCTAACGTTGTGCACTGAAGAATAACATAGAGGTTATGCACTTTTTGCATTGCATTGCATTTCACACCAGAACTAACTCATTCCCATGTTCATTAAAGACATAACGTTTGTTTTTGCATTGCATCGCACTGCATCGCACTGCATCGCACTGCATCGCACTGCATCGCACTGCATTGCACTGCACTGCATTGCATTGCAATGCATTGCAATGCATTGCATTGCTCTAACGATCTAACTTTGTGCACTGAAGAATTACATATGCACTTTTCGCATTGCATTGCACACCAGAACTAACTCAATCCCATGTTCATTTTAGAGATGACATGTGTGTTGTTGCATTGCATTGCATTGCATTGCATTGCTTTGCACTGCATTGCATTGCATTGCATTGCATTGCATTGCACTAACGATCTAACGTTGTGCACTGAAGAATAACATAGACGTTATTCACTTTTCGCATTGCATTGCATTGCACACCAGAACTAACTCATTGCCATGTTCATTAAAGCGATAACGTGTGTTGTTGCTTTGCATTGCATTGCACGCACGATCTAACGTTTTGCATTGAAGAATAACATATAGGTTATGCACATTTTGCATTGCATTGCATTGCACTAACGATCTAACGTTGTGCACTGAAGAATAACATAGACGTTATTCACTTTTCGCATTGCATTGCATTGCATACCAGAACTAACTCATTGCCATGTTCATTAAAGAGATAACGTGTGTTGTTGCTTTGCATTGCATTGCACGCACAATCTAACGTTTTGCATTGAAGAATAACATATAGGCTATTCACTTCTTTCATTGCATTGAACAGCATAACTAAATCATTCCCATGTTCATTAAAGAGATGATATGTGTGTTATTGCATTGCATTGCACTAACGATCTAACGTTGTGCACTGAAGAATAACATAGAGGTTATGCACTTTTTGCATTGCATTGCATTTCACACCAGAACTAACTCATTCCCATGTTCATTAAAGACATAACGTTTGTTTTTGCATTGCATCGCACTGCATCGCACTGCATCGCATTGCATTGCATTGCACTAACGATCTAACGTTGTGCACTGAAGAATAACATAGACGTTATTCACTTTTCGCATTGCATTGCATTGCATACCAGAACTAACTCATTGCAATGTTCATTAAAGAGATAACGTGTGTTGTTGCTTTGCATTGCATCGCACGCACGATCTAACGTTTTGCATTGAAGAATAACATATAGGCTATTCACTTCTTTCATTGCATTGCACAGCATAACTAAATCGTTCCCATGTTCATTAAAGAGATGATATGTGTGTTATTGCATTGCATTGCACTAACGATCTAACGTTGTGCACTGAAGAATAACATAGAGGTTATGCACTTTTTGCATTGCATTGCATTTCACACCAGAACTAACTCATTCCCATGTTCATTAAAGACATAACGTTTGTTTTTGCATTGCATCGCACTGCATCGCACTGCATCGCACTGCATCGCACTGCATTGCACTGCACTGCATTGCATTGCAATGCATTGCAATGCATTGCATTGCTCTAACGATCTAACTTTGTGCACTGAAGAATTACATATGCACTTTTCGCATTGCATTGCACACCAGAACTAACTCAATCCCATGTTCATTTTAGAGATGACATGTGTGTTGTTGCATTGCATTGCATTGCATTGCATTGCTTTGCTTTGCACTGCATTGCATTGCATTGCATTGCATTGCATTGCACTAACGATCTAACGTTGTGCACTGAAGAATAACATAGACGTTATTCACTTTTCGCATTGCATTGCATTGCACACCAGAACTAACTCATTGCCATGTTCATTAAAGAGATAACGTGTGTTGTTGCTTTGCATTGCATTGCACGCACGATCTAACGTTTTGCATTGAAGAATAACATATAGGTTATGCACATTTTGCATTGCATTGCATTGCACTAACGATCTAACGTTGTGCACTGAAGAATAACATAGACGTTATTCACTTTTCGCATTGCATTGCATTGCATACCAGAACTAACTCATTGCAATGTTCATTAAAGAGATAACGTGTGTTGTTGCTTTGCATTGCATTGCACGCACGATCTAACGTTTTGCATTGAAGAATAACATATAGGCTATTCACTTCTTTCATTGCATTGAACAGCATAACTAAATCATTCCCATGTTCATTAAAGAGATGATATGTGTGTTATTGCATTGCATTGCACTAACGATCTAACGTTGTGCACTGAAGAATAACATAGAGGTTATGCACTTTTTGCATTGCATTGCATTTCACACCAGAACTAACTCATTCCCATGTTCATTAAAGACATAACGTTTGTTTTTGCATTGCATCGCACTGCATCGCACTGCATCGCATTGCATTGCATTGCACTAACGATCTAACGTTGTGCACTGAAGAATAACATAGACGTTATTCACTTTTCGCATTGCATTGCATTGCATACCAGAACTAACTCATTGCAATGTTCATTAAAGAGATAACGTGTGTTGTTGCTTTGCATTGCATCGCACGCACGATCTAACGTTTTGCATTGAAGAATAACATATAGGCTATTCACTTCTTTCATTGCATTGCACAGCATAACTAAATCGTTCCCATGTTCATTAAAGAGATGATATGTGTGTTATTGCATTGCATTGCACTAACGATCTAACGTTGTGCACTGAAGAATAACATAGAGGTTATGCACTTTTTGCATTGCATTGCATTTCACACCAGAACTAACTCATTCCCATGTTCATTAAAGACATAACGTTTGTTTTTGCATTGCATCGCACTGCATCGCACTGCATCGCACTGCATCGCACTGCATTGCACTGCACTGCATTGCATTGCAATGCATTGCAATGCATTGCATTGCTCTAACGATCTAACTTTGTGCACTGAAGAATTACATATGCACTTTTCGCATTGCATTGCACACCAGAACTAACTCAATCCCATGTTCATTTTAGAGATGACATGTGTGTTGTTGCATTGCATTGCATTGCATTGCTTTGCACTGCATTGCATTGCATTGCATTGCATTGCATTGCACTAACGATCTAACGTTGTGCACTGAAGAATAACATAGACGTTATTCACTTTTCGCATTGCATTGCATTGCACACCAGAACTAACTCATTGCCATGTTCATTAAAGCGATAACGTGTGTTGTTGCTTTGCATTGCATTGCACGCACGATCTAACGTTTTGCATTGAAGAATAACATATAGGTTATGCACATTTTGCATTGCATTGCATTGCACTAACGATCTAACGTTGTGCACTGAAGAATAACATAGACGTTATTCACTTTTCGCATTGCATTGCATTGCATACCAGAACTAACTCATTGCCATGTTCATTAAAGAGATAACGTGTGTTGTTGCTTTGCATTGCATTGCACGCACAATCTAACGTTTTGCATTGAAGAATAACATATAGGCTATTCACTTCTTTCATTGCATTGAACAGCATAACTAAATCATTCCCATGTTCATTAAAGAGATGATATGTGTGTTATTGCATTGCATTGCACTAACGATCTAACGTTGTGCACTGAAGAATAACATAGAGGTTATGCACTTTTTGCATTGCATTGCATTTCACACCAGAACTAACTCATTCCCATGTTCATTAAAGACATAACGTTTGTTTTTGCATTGCATCGCACTGCATCGCACTGCATCGCACTGCATCGCACTGCATTGCACTGCACTGCATTGCATTGCAATGCATTGCAATGCATTGCATTGCTCTAACGATCTAACTTTGTGCACTGAAGAATTACATATGCACTTTTCGCATTGCATTGCACACCAGAACTAACTCAATCCCATGTTCATTTTAGAGATGACATGTGTGTTGTTGCATTGCATTGCATTGCATTGCATTGCTTTGCTTTGCACTGCATTGCATTGCATTGCATTGCATTGCATTGCACTAACGATCTAACGTTGTGCACTGAAGAATAACATAGACGTTATTCACTTTTCGCATTGCATTGCATTGCACACCAGAACTAACTCATTGCCATGTTCATTAAAGAGATAACGTGTGTTGTTGCTTTGCATTGCATTGCACGCACGATCTAACGTTTTGCATTGAAGAATAACATATAGGTTATGCACATTTTGCATTGCATTGCATTGCACTAACGATCTAACGTTGTGCACTGAAGAATAACATAGACGTTATTCACTTTTCGCATTGCATTGCATTGCACACCAGAACTAACTCATTGCCATGTTCATTAAAGAGATAACATGTGTGTTGTTGCTTTGCATTGCATTGCACGCACGATCTAACGTTTTGCATTGAAGAATAACATATAGGCTATTCACTTCTTTCATTGCATTGCACAGCATAACTAAATCATTCCCATGTTCATTAAAGAGATGATATGTGTGTTATTGCATTGCATTGCACTAACGATCTAACGTTGTGCACTGAAGAATAACATAGAGTTTATGCACTTTTTGCATTGCATTGCATTTCACACCAGAACTAACTCATTCCCATGTTCATTAAAGACATAACGTTTGTTTTTGCATTGCATCGCACTGCATCGCACTGCATTGCACTGCATTGCAATGCATTGCAATGCATTGCATTGCTCTAAAGATCTAACTTTGTGCACTGAAGAATTACATATGCACTTTTCGCATTGCATTGCACACCAGAACTAACTCAATCCCATGTTCATTTTAGAGATGACATGTGTGTTGTTGCATTGCATTGCATTGCATTGCATTGCATTGCTTTGCACTGCATTGCATTGCATTGCAAAAACGATCTAACGTTGTGCACTGAAGAATAACATAGACGTTATTCACTTTTCGCATTGCATTGCATTGCACACCAGAACTAACTCATTGCCATGTTCATTAAAGCGATAACGTGTGTTGTTGCTTTGCATTGCATTGCACGCACGATCTAACGTTTTGCATTGAAGAATAACATATAGGTTATGCACATTTTGCATTGCATTGCATTGCACTAACGATCTAACGTTGTGCACTGAAGAATAACATAGACGTTATTCACTTTTCGCATTGCATTGCATTGCATACCAGAACTAACTCATTGCCATGTTCATTAAAGAGATAACGTGTGTTGTTGCTTTGCATTGCATTGCACGCACAATCTAACGTTTTGCATTGAAGAATAACATATAGGCTATTCACTTCTTTCATTGCATTGAACAGCATAACTAAATCATTCCCATGTTCATTAAAGAGATGATATGTGTGTTATTGCATTGCATTGCACTAACGATCTAACGTTGTGCACTGAAGAATAACATAGAGGTTATGCACTTTTTGCATTGCATTGCATTTCACACCAGAACTAACTCATTCCCATGTTCATTAAAGACATAACGTTTGTTTTTGCATTGCATCGCACTGCATCGCACTGCATCGCATTGCATTGCATTGCACTAACGATCTAACGTTGTGCACTGAAGAATAACATAGACGTTATTCACTTTTCGCATTGCATTGCATTGCATACCAGAACTAACTCATTGCAATGTTCATTAAAGAGATAACGTGTGTTGTTGCTTTGCATTGCATCGCACGCACGATCTAACGTTTTGCATTGAAGAATAACATATAGGCTATTCACTTCTTTCATTGCATTGCACAGCATAACTAAATCGTTCCCATGTTCATTAAAAAGATGATATGTGTGTTATTGCATTGCATTGCACTAACGATCTAACGTTGTGCACTGAAGAATAACATAGAGGTTATGCACTTTTTGCATTGCATTGCATTTCACACCAGAACTAACTCATTCCCATGTTCATTAAAGACATAACGTTTGTTTTTGCATTGCATCGCACTGCATCGCACTGCATCGCACTGCATCGCACTGCATTGCACTGCACTGCATTGCATTGCAATGCATTGCAATGCATTGCATTGCTCTAACGATCTAACTTTGTGCACTGAAGAATTACATATGCACTTTTCGCATTGCATTGCACACCAGAACTAACTCAATCCCATGTTCATTTTAGAGATGACATGTGTGTTGTTGCATTGCATTGCATTGCATTGCTTTGCACTGCATTGCATTGCATTGCATTGCATTGCATTGCACTAACGATCTAACGTTGTGCACTGAAGAATAACATAGACGTTATTCACTTTTCGCATTGCATTGCATTGCACACCAGAACTAACTCATTGCCATGTTCATTAAAGCGATAACGTGTGTTGTTGCTTTGCATTGCATTGCACGCACGATCTAACGTTTTGCATTGAAGAATAACATATAGGTTATGCACATTTTGCATTGCATTGCATTGCACTAACGATCTAACGTTGTGCACTGAAGAATAACATAGACGTTATTCACTTTTCGCATTGCATTGCATTGCATACCAGAACTAACTCATTGCCATGTTCATTAAAGAGATAACGTGTGTTGTTGCTTTGCATTGCATTGCACGCACAATCTAACGTTTTGCATTGAAGAATAACATATAGGCTATTCACTTCTTTCATTGCATTGAACAGCATAACTAAATCATTCCCATGTTCATTAAAGAGATGATATGTGTGTTATTGCATTGCATTGCACTAACGATCTAACGTTGTGCACTGAAGAATAACATAGAGGTTATGCACTTTTTGCCATGCATTGAATTGCACACCAGAACTAACTCATTCCCATGTTTATTAAAGAGATAACAAATGTGTTGTCGCATTGCATTTGCATTGCACGCACGATCTAACGTTTTGCATTGAAGAATAACATATGCACTTTTCACATTGCATTGCATTGCACACCAGAACTAACTCATTCCCATGTTCATTAAAGACATAACGTTTGTTGTTGCATTGCATTGCATTGCATTGCATTGCATTGCATTGCATTGCATACCAGAACTAACTCATTGCCATGTTCATTAAAGAGTTCACATGTGTGTTGTTGCATTGCATTGAACGCACGATCTAACTTTTTGCATTGAAGAATAACATATAGGCTGTGCACTTACGATCTAACGTTGTGCACTGAATGTTTATCGTCAGGTTATGCAGGTTATGCTATATTATTATGCACTTTTTGCATTGCATTACATTGAGACAAACAAAAAGAGATAGAAAATGAAATCAGGAAACGAAACTGAACATAAACAAACAGGTCAAATAAAAATTCTAGAACGTTTAAAGCAGGAAAGAAAGAAACTGGATGATTTGCTTACATATAAAGCAGAGGGGGCACTCAGATTTGTAAGCAGAAAATATTACGAGATGAGTAATAAAGCTAGTAGGCTCTTGGCCTTTCAATTACGTAAGGCTCAAGCGAGCAAGGTAGTTCCAAAAATCAAACACCCAGATACCTCAACAATGCTAACACAACCACAGGATATAGTTAATGCATTTGAAGATTATTATAAAAAATTATATGAAGACCAGAAATTAATAAATAAGGAGGAAAGAATTAAATCATTTTTGCGAACAATTGAACTAAATAAACTAACAGAAGAAACAGCAAAGGAAATAATATCCCCTATTACAGAAGAAGAAATAAGGGCGACTATTGCAAATTTGAAAAACAGTAAGTAGTTAATAAGGCGGAGTTAATAAGGAGCAACCCCAGAATACAGGGGATAACAGCTAAAGGAGGGAAGTGTCATCATATATCGTTATACGCCGATGACGTATTACTATTCATTGAAAACCCTGTTTCATCTATCCCGGCCCTTTTAGAGTGCCTTAGAGACTATGGCTTAGTTTCTGGATATAAGGTAAATGCTGAGAAATCAGAAGCAATGATGATTTCAGGACATTGGCCCACTCAGTTAGATAATTAAGTATCTTTTCGATGGTCTAGTAAGGGTTTCAGATACTTGGGTGTCACCCTTACACCCATGGCATCACATTTATACTCTGCTAACTATTCACAGCTTTTTGAGACCATAAAAAAAGATTTGGCGAGATGGGAGATATTGCCTCTCTCCATGTTTGGCAGGATTGAAACAGTAAAAATTAATATACTGCCGAGGCTTCTCTTCCTATTTCAGTCTCTTCCTGTTTTAGTTCCAGTCTCAGCGTTTAATAAACTAGACAAATGGATTTCAAAGTTTACTTGGCAAAATAAAAGACCAAGAATTAGACTTAAAATACTTATGTCAAATAAGGACAGGGGGTTTGAACCTTCCTAATCTTAGATACTATTATTGGGCTGCTCAGCTTAGGTCTATGGCTGCTTTGGCTTGGCATTGATGAGGAGGCAGAATGTGTTAATATTGAACAGAATTCGCTTCCTGGAGTCTCTTTGACAGTTCTGCCATTCATGGACTTGCAAGCACAGAAGAAAACAAATATATGGATACAGCATACTGTCAAAATTTGGTCCACAATACAAAAAAAGTTTAGAGGAGTAATCACCTTATCACGTGCAATACCTATTAAAGGTGAACCCAGATTTCCTCCCTTCTATATGGGATAGTGCCTTTAGTAGATGGGAAGAGAATGGTTTAAAGATAATTAATCAAATTTTTGATGGAGAAACCATAAGATCTTTTTCTCAATTACGTGACAAGTTTACACTGAGATCGAATGATCTCTTTAGATATTTACAATTACGACACTATATCACAATTCATAAACACTGGGACATTACTAAAAGATCTCCAACAAATGTTGAAAAATATTTTATCAATATTATTGAACATGATCTGCCCACTAAAAATCATATAGCACATATTTATGGGAAGTTAATGCAGGACCGATCTGATGACACGTTTCATATCAAAAGAAACTGGGAACTAGAGTTAAATACTGTAATAGAGGATGAGATGTGGATAAATATATGTGCTAGCTGTCATAAGGGTACCAGCAGTCAAATGTGGAAGGAATTTGATTGGAAAATGAAAATGAGATTCTTTAGAGTTGCACTGGTGGTTGCCAAATTTGACAGTACTTCGCCATTATCACAATGCTGGAGAGGTTGTGGGATGGTGGGGGACTATGTGCATATATTCTGGGAATGTCCCAAAGTACAAGGGTATTGGCAGGGGGTTAAAAGGGAAATCAATAAAGTTTTAGAAAGAGATATTCCGATGCATCCAGAATTTTTTTTTGCTTGATGGTTTCAGTTCAGTAAATCCCACTTATTTGTATTGCATATATTGTTAATGGCAGCTAGGAAGATAATCACTGTGAACTGGATGAAGGTGCATGAACCTACTGTGACAGAATGGACAAATAGACTGAAACAGATATACATGTTTGAGAAGATGACAGCAGACTTGCAGTTGAAATAGGACATTTTTCGACAGAAGTGGGCACTAATTGAAAATCTGCTGGAAATAAATAGATTTAATATATGTTAATGTTTGAACAATGTAGAGAATGTACTGGTATGTGGTGTATTCTTTGAAGTGCTGTCATGGATTTGTGTATTTATTTTAACTTTATTTGTTGTTGTTTTTTTGCTGTTGTTTTTTTTTTTTTTTTTTTTTTTTTTAAAGTTCAATAAAAACACAGTTCAAAAAAATAAAATAAACGTGTAGACTCCTTCTGATGTTAAATCAGCCATATAGAAGTCCATATTTCAACTACTGGGAATAAGAGTACTCGATCTTGAACTTTCTATACATACTCTAGACATCTTCTGATGCTGTTAAACTGACCTGTTAAACTTATTTCCTGTCAATGGGTCCTTTAAAAGGTTTTAAATATATATAATCTTATATAATATATAATACTCAAGCTATAGAATCTTATAGACAAATTCTGATGTTAAATCAGCCATACAGAGGTCCCTTTTTTTACCTACTAACATAATTCGGGCCAAAGAGTACTCAAACTTGAACTTTCTATACATACTTGTTGACTCCTTCTGATGTTACGTCAGCCGTGAAGTAGTCCATATGTGCCCCAAGGAACATATTTCTGAAAAAAGAGTCCTCAATCTTGAACTTTGCATTCTCACTCCTAGACTCCTTCTAATGGTTCATAAGCCACATATAGAATTCCATATTTGACCTATTGAACTTATTTCTGGTCAAAGGGTATTCAAAGGGTTTCTTATTATGTTAATTCAGCCATAGAGAGGTTCCTATTTGAACTACTGAACACATTTTTGGCCAAAGAGTCTTTGAACATTAAGTTTCTCTGCTTATTGACTTCTCTTAATAATACATTAGCCATACAAAAGTCCATATTTGACCTACTGAACATATTTCTGGTCAAAAGAGTCCCTGATCTTGACCTTTCTGTACATGCTCATTGACAGCTTCCGATGTTTCAGCAGCCTGAAAGATGTCCATACTTGACACATGAATGTGTCATTTATGTATCTTCTATCCGATCTGCTATCCAATGTATTTGAACAGTATTTCAAATTTTATATTTTGAACATATTTCTAGACTTGAGACCTTGAACTTTAAATTTCTAGACTAATTGCTCTTACAATCCTTCTGATGTTTCATCAGCCATACAGTATAGTTCAAATTTGACCTACCCATCATTGAGACAGAAGTCCATTATTGACCTACTGAACATATTTCTGGCAAAAGAATCATCAAAGTTTAACTTACTGTTCCTTCTCCTAGACTATTTTTGATTTTACATCCACCATACAGTAGTCCATGTTTGACAAAGAGAACATATTTCTGGCCAAAGACTAGTCAAAGGGTATGTTTATATGCATTCTCATCGACTACTTTTGATGTTAAATCAACCATATTGTTAGTCCAAATTTGACCATTGAACATATATCTGGCCAAAGAGACCTAGAACTTTAAATCTTTCTATACTAGACGCTTTCAGATAGTACTTCAGCCAAAAAATTATCAATAATTGACTACTAAACTCATTTCTGAGCGATGGGTTTATAATCTTGATTTCTCTATACATATTAATTGACTCCTTCTGATGTTACAATAGCAAAACAGTATTAATATGACCTATTAAACCTATTTCTGACCAAAGAGTCTATGAACATTTTTCAATACATAATGACTCCTGATTTTAGAAGAGCAATATAGTATTTCAAAATTTGACCAATTGAACATATTTCTGGCCAAAGAGACCTTGATCTTATTCTTTCTATACATACTCCTCCTATTTATTTGGCACACCTATAAATAAATAATAAATAATAAATCCTATAAATAAATGTCCACAATTGACCTACTGAACATTTTTCTGCCCGAAGAGTCTATGAACTTGAACTTTCTATACATAATCATTTACCTCTTCTGATGTATCACATGCAGACAATAGTCCACAATTGTCCCTCTGAACATATCTCTAGTAAAAGAGTCCTCTGTCTTGAACTTTCTATAGATTCTCAGTGACTCCATATAGATAATTGACCCACTGAACATATTTCTACCTGAAGAGTCTTTGAACTTGAACTTTCTGTTCATAATCGTTGACTTCTGATGTTTCATCAGCCAGACAGCAATCCATATTTGACCCACTAAACATATGTCTGGCAAAAGAGTCCTCGATCTTGAACCTTTTAAACATACTCATAGACTCTTTCTGGTGTTTCATCAGCCATGCAGTAGTTCTGATTTGCCATAATGAACATATTTCAGACCGAAGAGTCCTCGATCTTGAACTTTCTATTCATACTTATAGACCAGGGGTGGGCAAACTACGGCCCGCGGGCCACATACACATCGTTAGGCTGTTTAATCCGGCCCGTCGAGTATTTAAAAAATTGTCTTAAGATCGCATTCATTTTGCCTTTTTCTTGCAATACTTTGCGTTATATATATATATATATTGCGTTGCATATATTTGACAATCAGAATATCAGATATTTCATGTCATAGCTAACAAATGTAAAAAAGGAAAAATGACATAAAAGCAGATCATCATTCATTCAGCGCTGTTGTGGCTGCGGTGTGTCACGTAACAAGCAATAGAGACAGAGCGTATTTAGGCCACGCCCACACCCAGGGGGAAAACAAACTAACCGTCCCCATTGACTTTGCATTGCGAGAGGCTGCCTCCTTGTCATTTCTTGCTTCTAACAAAAGACAGAAAAATGCCTGCTGTGTGACAAGGTGTACAGCAAACAAGCTAAAAAAAAACAGAAATAAGTTTTTATTAGCTCTCGACCCCAAAAAACGAGTGCTTAGGACCAGGCGCGGTAGCCAGTAATGGGCCAGGGCGGCCCATTACATATATTGCGTTGCATATATTTGACAATCAGAATATCAGATATTTCATGTCATAGCTAACAAATGTAAAAAAGGAAAAATGACATAAAAGCAGATCATCATTCATTCAGCGCTGTTGTGGCTGCGGTGTGTCACGTAACAAGCAATAGAGACAGAGCGTATTTAGGCCACGCCCACACCCAGGGGGAAAACAAACTAACCGTCCCCATTGACTTTGCATTGCGAGAGGCTGCCTCCTTGTCATTTCTTGCTTCTAACAAAAGACAGAAAAAAGCTGCTGTGTGACAAGGTGTACAGCAAACAAGCTAAAAAAAAAACAGAAATAAGTTTTTATTAGCTCTCGACCCCAAAAAACGAGTGCTTAGGACCAGGCGCGGTAGCCAGTAATGGGCCAGGGCGGCACTGGCCCGCCCATATTACTCGCTGGCCCGCCCAGGCAAGTTTGATCAAAATACATTTTTAGTTTATTTTTATTATTCAAATGTATTTAAGAAAATATATTAATATAAACCTGATTTATTGTTGACTGGTGTGTGTGTGTTTAATTTGTTTTCCGAATAAAATGGAATTGTTGAAGCAAGTTGTAGAAAACCTATGGTTGCTAGGGCGACAGGAAGACTCTCTGAGCGGCGGGCTCTGGCGGCCTTTAGCCAATGTCTGGCGGCCTTTAGCCATCGCCACAATAATGGCTAAACAAGTTTCTTTAATGTTTTATTTTTTTTTAAAAAAGAGTTGAGGAAGAAGACACGCCATCTGCCGAGTCTACCCAGTCCAGTTCTTCATCCTCATTAACCCACAAGAAGGCTAGTCAGGCGCTGGTGGCGGCCGCCGCTCTCTCCCTGGCGGCAGTGCCAGTGCTCTCTCCCGGTCAGCCTGACGCGGGTTTACCCGCCGATCTAACTGCAATTGATGAACCACCTTCACAACCCAATCTGAAGGTATTTCCCTGCACTGTCAAGAATAGAAAATTCGAAAAATCAAGGAGCTTCTCATCAAAGTGGTATGGACAGTTTTCTTGGTTTTATTTTTTGTAGTTGCTATTTTTTTTTTGGCACAAAAGCTTAATTTCCACCAGTCTGATTGCATTGTATATGGTTGATTTAACAGAAATTAGGGAGTGTGTTGTTATTTATTTCAAACCGTGCTCTGCTGAGAGTTTTCATTATTTGAATTTCGTTTACTTTTAGCCTACTTTATTTTCGGGTGAACTGTCTTTGCACTGCTGACTAGCCTGAATAAAATAGACAGGTTATTGTCTAATAACGACAGTGTTTTGTTATTGTCTTTGCCGAATATTGCAAAATAAAGGTGTAACTGTTTTTTGCAGTTTGTCTATTCTTTTTTCTACTCTCTAAGGTTTAATTATTATTTAAGTCATTTTTTTTCTAAGAAAAACTATAGGCCCACTCACTTTTTCAATGGCCCGCCCAAAATACAATTTCTGCCTACGCCACTGCTTAGGACATAAAAGTGGATACAGGCAGTTGAGACAGAGCGTCACGTGTCTCATTGCTCTGAGAACTAACGTACGCCCGCTGGAGGAGACCGTAATCGGCAACACAGGATAGTTTATCTTACAGAAATATAATATATAAAACTGACATTTGGATATTTGGCTCACCAGTGACTAAATGTTTAACTTACTGCACACGTAGTGTATTTTTAGTGCATACTGAGTGTCAGGATCCCACAATTTACCCATTCGTTCCAGCCTGTATCCACTTTTATGTCCTCAAACGCTCGTTTTTTGGGGTCGACAGCTTATGAAAACTTATTTCTGGGTTTCTTAGCTTGTTTGCTGTACACCTTGTCACATAGCAGCTTTTAGGCATTATTCTGTCTTTTCTTAGAAGCAAGAAATGACAAGGAGGCAGCCTCTCGCAATGCAAAGTCAATGGAGACGGTTTGTCTCCCCCTCATAAACCCCTTTGTTTTCCCCCTTGGTGGGCGTGGTCTTCAGATTATGACGCGTTGCGCTCTGTCTCTATGACGCGTCACCATGGAAACCAAACAGACAGCGACTTAAGCGCATAGACTTGTTGCACGTTAATGTTTTTTTCCTTTTTTGGAAACTCACAGAGAAATTTTTTTTTAGTTTTTTTAAAAAATTTAGTTTTTCCTTTGATTTGTCTGCTATTTAGTTTCTTTGCTCCTCTGGATTTGTGGATGTATCCTGACTGATTCCGTTATCGCACGGCTTTCGGCTACGCTCCCCTGTCTGCCATGTACAGAACCCGGTTTTGTTCATGAAATGTTCTGATCTGCTTTTGCTTTTTATGTTTTATTTTATTATACTTAAAAAAAAATTTGTATATTCGTTTATTTCGTTTTTTTCCACAAATGTATGACTTTTGGAAGTGCAAACTGATTGCCATATGCAGTTTTAATACAGTTGAATTAATTTCTGTCATTTTTACTCTTCTAAGTGTACACTTGCAGGTGTTTTGTTTCTAATTTACTGTTAGGCCCATTAAATAATAATAAGGATAAACAATATTTAAAAAGTATAGGCTATAATTATCTAACATCTAACTAATTAAAAATTAACCTCAAAACATAACATGCTAAATGGGGGATATCTAGCATAAAAAAATGTATTGTCAGAATGTCGTCTCTCAGTTGTTGAATTTCGCGCAGACGTTGCCACAACGTAAATGTGTTTGCTCAGCCCGATCTCATAAAAGTGCGAATACCACGAATTGTATTTGTAGTAGCCTACTTATGATACGCAGTTTTCGCGTGCATATGATACGCACTTTATGGCGTGTAATAGGCACGCACTCCACACCCCTAATCCTAACCAAGGGGTTTACAGTGCGTAGCATATGCACGCAAAAAAACATTCTTGGCGTATAAATGGCACGAGAAATAAAATTTGTGGTATAGATAGGCACTTTCATGAGATCGTGTTTCATAATCTGCTACTGGGCCTTCTGTCAAATTTTAAAACCCAGTGTGGCCCTTGAGCCAAAAAGTTTGCCCAACCCTGTTATAGACTCTTTCAGATAGTACATCGGCCAGACAATTGTAGATATTGACTACTGAACACATTTCTGGCCAACGAGTCTGTGAACTTGAACTTTCTATACATTCTCAGTGATGCCTTATTTTGTTTCTTTAGCCATACAGAAGTCCAGATTTGACATGTTGAACATATTTCTGACTTGAAAATTTTGTACATGCTAATTGACTCCTTTTAGTGTTTCATCAGCCAGACAGTAGTCAATAATTGACCTACTGAAAATATTTCTGGTAAAAGAGTCCTCGATTTTGAACTTTCTATACATTCTCAGTGACGCCTTATTTTGTTTCTTTAGCCATAAAGTAGTTCAGATTTAACATGTTGAACATATTTCTGTCCTTGATCTTGAACTTTCTATTCATACTTATAGACTCCTTCAGATAGTACATCGGCCAGACAACTGTCCATAATGACAATTAAAAAAAATTTCTGGCCAACGACTCTATGTACTTGAACTTTCTATACATGCTCATTGACTCCTTCTGATGTTTCATCAGCCAGACAATTGTTCATAACTGACCTACTGAACATATTTCTAGTAAAAGAGTCCTCGATCTTGAACATTCTATACATGCTCATTGACTCCTTATGCTGTTTCTTTCTATACATACTCGTTTACTCCATCTGATGTTACATCAGCCATAAAGAAGTCCATAATTGACCCAAGGGACATATTTGTGGCCAATCTTGAACTTTCTATACATACTCATAGTCTCCTTCTGATTCTTCATAAGCCATATTTATGTCCATATATGGCCTATTATTATTTCTGGTCAAAGGTTCCTCAAAAGTTTTTAAACTATGTAAAATTATAGACTCCATCTGTTGATAAATCAGACCAAAAGAGGTCAAATTTTGACTCTTGAGTCAATATGATTCTTTGGCCAAAAATATATTCAGAGGATCACATATGGACACCTGTTAAAGTGATGTATCATCAGAAGAAGTCTATGAGTATTTAGTAAGTTAACTTGTGAGGACCTTTTTGCCCAAAATATTTTCAATTCGCCAGATATGGACATCTGTATAGATTATGAAGAATCAGAAAGAGTCAACGAGTATATATAGAAAGGTCAAGTTTAGACTCTTTGACCAGAAAAAAATTCAGTATGTCAAATATGGACTTTTTAAGGACTCTTTAAGGACTCTTTGGCCAGTAATTTTTTCGGTAGGTCAAATATGGACTTCTGTATGACTGATTTAACATCAGAAGGAGTCTATAGTTTATGATAGACAAAATCCTTTTGAGAACTCTTTGGTCAAATTTTTTTTCAATCGGTCAAATATGGACTACTGCCTGCCTGGTTTAACATTACAAGAAGTCAGTCTATATTGTATAGTGAGTTAATGTTCACGGACTCTGGCCAGAAATATGTTCAGTAGGTCAAAAATAGACTACTGGCTGGTTAATATAACATCACAAGAAGTCAATCTGTAGTATAGCAAGATAATGTTCAAGAACTCTTTGGCCAGAAATATGTTCAGAAGGTCAAAAGGGGACCTCTGTATAGCTGATTTATCATCAGAAGTCGTCTATAACTTTATATAGATTGAAAATTTGTGAGGACACTTTGACCAGAAATAAGTTGAAAAGGTCAGATATGGACATCTATATGGCTTATGAAGCATCAGAAGGAGTCTATGAGTATGTATAGAAAGCCCAATATCGAGGACTCTTTGGCCAAAAATATGTTCCTTGGGTCAAATATGGACTTCTGTATGGCTGACGTAACATCAGAAAGAGTCAACGAGTATATATGGAAAGGTCAAGTTTCGAGTACTCCTTGGCCAGAAAAAATTTCAGTATGTCAAATATGGACATTTGTCAGGATGATATAACATCCGAAGATATCAATCTGAATGTAGTGTTCATCTTTTAGGACTCTTTGTCCAGAAATATGTTCAGTAGGTCAAAATGGGACCTCTGAATAGCTGATTTGTCATCAAAAAGAGTCTATGACTTTATATAGTTTCAAAACTTTTTTGAGGACCCTTTGACCAGAAATAAGTTCAAAAGGTCAGATATGGATATCTAGATGGCTTATGTAGCATTAGAAGGAGTCTATGAGTATGTATAGAAAGGTCAAGATCGAGAACTCTTTGGCCATAAATATATGGGTCATATATGAACTTCTGTAAGGCTTATTTGACATCAGAAGGAGTCGATAAGTTTATAATAGTAAAAAACATTTTGAGGATTCTTTGGCCAAAAATATGTTCAGTTGGTCAAGTCTGGTTGATATAACATCACGAGAAGTATGTATATTACGAGAAATATGTAAAGTAAGGTTAAAGTTCAAGGTCTCTGTCCAGAAATATGTTCAGAAGGTCAAATATGGACTTCTGTATGGCTGATTTAACATCAGAAGGAGTCTATGAATTTCTAAGAGTAAAAACATTTTGAGGATTCTTTGGGCAAAAATATGTTAAATCGGTCAACTATGGACTACAGTCTGGCTGATATAACATCACGAGAAGTCTGTATAGTAGGAGAAATATGTATAGTAAGGTAAATGTTCAAGATCTCTGGCCAGAAATATGTTCAGAAGGTCAAATATGGACTTCTGTATGACTGATTTAACATCAGAAGGAGTCTATAGTTTATGATAGACAAAATCCTTTTGAGAACTCTTTGGTCAACTTTTTTTTCAATCGGTCAAATATGGACTACTTGTCTGCCTGATTTAACATTACGAGAAGTCAGTCTATATGTATAGTGAGTTAATGTTCACAGACTCTGGCCAGAAATATGTTCAGTAGGTCAAAAATAGACTACTGGCTGGTTAATTTAACATCACAAGAATGTCAATCTGTAGTATAGCAAGATAATGTTCACGAACTCTTTGGCCAGAAATATGTTCAGTAGGTCAAAATGGGACCTCAGTCTGAATAGCTGATTTATCATCAGAAAGAGTCTCTAACTTTCTATAGTTTAAACATTTTTGAGGACACTTTGACCAGAAATAAGTTGAAAAGGTCAGATATGGACATCTATATGGCTTATGAAGCATCAGAAGGAGTCTATGAGTATGTATAGAAAGCCCAATATCGAGGACAAAAAGCCCAAAAATATGTTCCTTGGGTCAAATATGGACTTCTGTATGGCTGACGTAACATCAGAAAGAGTCAACTAATATAGAAAGGTCAAGTTTCGAGTACTCCTTGGCCAGGAAAAATTTCAGTATGTCAAAAATGGACTTTTCTCAGGATGATATAGCATCTTTAAGGACTCTTTGGCCAGAAATATGTTCAGTAGGTCAAAAGCGTGTATAGCTCATTGTTATAACATTATGTGCTTTGCAAAAACGATCTAGCGTTGAGCATCATTAAAGAAACATAGGCTATGCACTTCATGCATTGCATACGCTGATTTCACGCAGCCGCCATTTTGAAATCGAAAGTGAGGCTCCAGTGGGAAGAACCCCGGAAGAATGCCTTGGATTACCAACCTGAAGCTGCTGCCGCGATTTACACTATTGGATGTTAATATCCAATATAGGATATGTATATAGCTCATTCCTGCTTCGTTTTTTTACATTCTGAATTATATATAAAAAAAATATTTTATTTATAAATTAATTTCACTGTATATAGTCTAAAGTATGAAAGAAATGTCTGTACATTTTTATAATTGACACAACATCATTAAACACAACAATAGGCTATCACATTCACGACTCTCCTGTGATTAAAGGCGACACTTCCGGTTTTCTTCCCACCGGAGCCTCGCTTTCGATTTCAAAATAACGGCTGCGTGAAATCAGCGTATTGCACACCAGAACTAACTCAATCCTATGTTCATTAGAGAGATAACATATGTGTTGTTGCATTGCATTGCATTGCACACACGATATAACGTTGTGCATTGAAGAATAACATAGGCTATGCACTTCTTGCGTTGCATTCCATAACTAAATAATTCCAATGTTCATTAAAGAAATAACGTCTGTTGTTGCATTTGTATAGCATTGCAATGCATTGCATTGCCTTGCATTGCATTGCCTTGCATTGCATTGCATTGCACTAACGATCTAACTTTGTGCACTGAAGAAAAACATATAAGTTATGCACTTTTCGCATTGCATTGCATTGCACACCAAGTCTAACTCATTCCCATGTTCATTATAGAGATAACATATGTGTTGTTGCATTGCATTGCACTAACGATCTAACGTTGTGCACTGAAGAATAACATAGAGGTTATGCACTTTTTGCATTGCATTGCATTTCACACCAGAACTAACTCATTCCCATGTTCATTAAAGACATAACGTTTGTTGTTGCATTGCATTGCATTGCACTGCATTGCATTGCTCTAACGATCTAACGTAGTGCACTGAAGAATAACTTATGCACTTTTCGCATTGCATTGCATTGCATTGCACACCAGAACTAACTCAATCCCAAGTTCATTATAGAGATAACATATGTGTTGTTGCATTGCATTGCATTGCACTAACGATCTAACGTTGTGCACTGAAGAATAACATATAGGTTATGCACTTTTTGCATTGCATTTCACACCAGAACTAACTCATTCCCATGTTCATTAAAGACATAACGTTTGTTGTTGCATTGCATTGCATTGCATTGCATTGCATTGCATTGCATCGCATCGCATCGCATCGCACTGCATCGCACTGCATTGCTTTGCACTGCATTGCATTGCACTAACGATCTAACGTTGTGCACTGAAGAATAACATAGACGTTATTAACTTTTCGCATTGCATTGCATTGCATACCAGAACTAACTCATTGCCATGTTCATTAAAGAGATAATGTGTGTTGTTGCATTGCATTGCATTGCACGCACGATCTAACGTTTTGCATTGAAGAATAACATATAGGTTATGCACATTTTGCATTGCATTGCATTTCACACCAGAACTAACTAATTTCCATGTTCATTAAAGACATAACGTTTGAGTTGCATTGCATTGCACTAAAGATCCTACGTTGTGCACTGAAGAATAAACATAGACGTTATTCACTTTTCGCATTGCATTGCATTGCACACCAGAACTATCTCATTCCCATGTTCATTAAAGAGATAACATATGTGTTGTTGCATTGCATTTGCATTGCACGCACGATCTAACGTTTTGCATTGAAGAATATAGGCTATTCACTTCTTTCATTGCATTGCACAGCATATCTAAATCATTCCCATGTTCATTAAAGAGATGATATGTGTGTTATTGCATTGCATTGCACTAACGATCTAACGTTGTGCAACTGAAGAATAATATAGAGGTTATGCACTTTTTGCATTGCATTGCATTTCACACCAGAACTAACTCATTCCCATGTTCATTAAAGACATAACGTTTGTTTTTGCATTGCATCGCACTGCATCGCACTGCATCGCACTGCATTGCATTGCACTGCATTGCAATGCATTGCATTGCACTGCTCTAACGATATAACTTTGTGCACTGAAGAATAACATATGCACTTTTCGCATTGCATTGCACACCAGAACTAACTCAATCCCATGTTCATTTTAGAGATGACATGTGTGTTGTTGCATTGCATTGCATTGCATTGCACATTGCTTTGCACTGCATTGCATTGCTTTGCACTAACGATCTAACGTTGTGCACTGAAGAATAACATATGCACTTTTCGCATTGCATTGCACACCAGAACTAACTCAATCCCATGTTCATTTTAGAGATGACATGTGTGTTGTTGCATTGCATTGCATTGCATTGCATTGCATTGCATTGCATTGCATTGCATTGCACTGCATTGCATTGCATTGCACTAACGATCTAACGTTGTGCACTGAAGAATAACATAGACGTTATTCACTTTTCGCATTGCATTGCACACCAGAACTAACTCATTGCCATGTTCATTAAAGAGATAACATGTGTGTTGTTGCTTTGCATTGCATTGCACGCACGATCTAACGTTTTGCATTGAAGAATAACATATAGGTTATGCACATTTTGCATTGCATTGCATTGCACTAACGATCTAACGTTGTGCACTGAAGAATAACATAGACGTTATTCACTTTTCGCATTGCATTGCATTGCATACCAGAACTAACTCATTGCAATGTTCATTAAAGAGATAACGTGTGTTGTTGCTTTGCATTGCATTGCACGCACGATCTAACGTTTTGCATTGAAGAATAACATATAGGCTATTCACTTCTTTCATTGCATTGAACAGCATAACTAAATCATTCCCATGTTCATTAAAGAGATGATATGTGTGTTATTGCATTGCATTGCACTAACGATCTAACGTTGTGCACTGAAGAATAACATAGAGGTTATGCACTTTTTGCATTGCATTGCATTTCACACCAGAACTAACTCATTCCCATGTTCATTAAAGACATAACGTTTGTTTTTGCATTGCATCGCACTGCATCGCACTGCATCGCATTGCATTGCATTGCACTAACGATCTAACGTTGTGCACTGAAGAATAACATAGACGTTATTCACTTTTCGCATTGCATTGCATTGCATACCAGAACTAACTCATTGCAATGTTCATTAAAGAGATAACGTGTGTTGTTGCTTTGCATTGCATCGCACGCACGATCTAACGTTTTGCATTGAAGAATAACATATAGGCTATTCACTTCTTTCATTGCATTGCACAGCATAACTAAATCGTTCCCATGTTCATTAAAGAGATGATATGTGTGTTATTGCATTGCATTGCACTAACGATCTAACGTTGTGCACTGAAGAATAACATAGAGGTTATGCACTTTTTGCATTGCATTGCATTTCACACCAGAACTAACTCATTCCCATGTTCATTAAAGACATAACGTTTGTTTTTGCATTGCATCGCACTGCATCGCACTGCATCGCACTGCATTGCACTGCACTGCATTGCATTGCAATGCATTGCAATGCATTGCAATGCATTGCAATGCATTGCAATGCATTGCAATGCATTGCATTGCTCTAACGATCTAACTTTGTGCACTGAAGAATTACATATGCACTTTTCGCATTGCATTGCACACCAGAACTAACTCAATCCCATGTTCATTTTAGAGATGACATGTGTGTTGTTGCATTGCATTGCATTGCATTGCATTGCTTTGCACTGCATTGCATTGCATTGCATTGCATTGCATTGCATTGCATTGCACTAACGATCTAACGTTGTGCACTGAAGAATAACATAGACGTTATTCACTTTTCGCATTGCATTGCATTGCACACCAGAACTAACTCATTGCCATGTTCATTAAAGAGATAACGTGTGTTGTTGCTTTGCATTGCATTGCACGCACGATCTAACGTTTTGCATTGAAGAATAACATATAGGTTATGCACATTTTGCATTGCATTGCATTGCACTAACGATCTAACGTTGTGCACTGAAGAATAACATATGCACTTTTCGCATTGCATTGCACACCAGAACTAACTCAATCCCATGTTCATTTTAGAGATGACATGTGTGTTGTTGCATTGCATTGCATTGCATTGCATTGCATTGCATTGCACTGCATTGCATTGCATTGCACTGCATTGCATTGCATTGCACTAACGATCTAACGTTGTGCACTGAAGAATAACATAGACGTTATTCACTTTTCGCATTGCATTGCACACCAGAACTAACTCATTGCCATGTTCATTAAAGAGATAACATGTGTGTTGTTGCTTTGCATTGCATTGCACGCACGATCTAACGTTTTGCATTGAAGAATAACATATAGGTTATGCACATTTTGCATTGCATTGCATTGCACTAACGATCTAACGTTGTGCACTGAAGAATAACATAGACGTTATTCACTTTTCGCATTGCATTGCATTGCATACCAGAACTAACTCATTGCAATGTTCATTAAAGAGATAACGTGTGTTGTTGCTTTGCATTGCATTGCACGCACGATCTAACGTTTTGCATTGAAGAATAACATATAGGCTATTCACTTCTTTCATTGCATTGAACAGCATAACTAAATCATTCCCATGTTCATTAAAGAGATGATATGTGTGTTATTGCATTGCATTGCACTAACGATCTAACGTTGTGCACTGAAGAATAACATAGAGGTTATGCACTTTTTGCATTGCATTGCATTTCACACCAGAACTAACTCATTCCCATGTTCATTAAAGACATAACGTTTGTTTTTGCATTGCATCGCACTGCATCGCACTGCATCGCATTGCATTGCATTGCACTAACGATCTAACGTTGTGCACTGAAGAATAACATAGACGTTATTCACTTTTCGCATTGCATTGCATTGCATACCAGAACTAACTCATTGCAATGTTCATTAAAGAGATAACGTGTGTTGTTGCTTTGCATTGCATCGCACGCACGATCTAACGTTTTGCATTGAAGAATAACATATAGGCTATGCACTTCTTGCTTTGCATTGCACAGCATAACTAAATCATTCCCATGTTCAGTAAAGAGATGATATGTGTGTTGTTGCATTGCATTGCACTAACGATCTAACGTTGTGCACTGAAGAATAACAGAGGTTATGCACTTTTTGCATTGCATTGCATTGCATTGCACACCAGAACTAACTCATTCCCATGTTTATTAAAGAGATAACATATGTGTTGTCGCATTGCATTTGCATTGCACGCACGATCTAACGTTTTGCATTGAAGAATATCTTATAGGCTATGCACTTCTTGCATTGCATTGCACTAACGATCTAACGTTGTGCACTGAAGAATAACATATGCACTTTTCACATTGCATTGCATTGCACACCAGAACTAACTCATTCCCATGTTCATTAAAGACATAACGTTTGTTGTTGCATTGCATTGCATTGCATTGCATACCAGAACTAACTCATTGCCATGTTCATTAAAGAGATAACGTGAGTTCACATGTGTGTTGTTGCATTGCATTGTGTATATTATAAACTTATAGACTCCTTCTGATGTTAAATCAGCCATATAGAGGTGCATATTTGACCTAGTGAACATATACTCGATCTTGAATTTTCAATACATACTCATAGACTCCTTCTGATGCTTCATAAGCCATTTAGAAGTCCATTTCTGAACCTATTGAACTTATTTCTGGTCAAAGGGTTTTTAAACTATATAAACTTATAGACTCCTGATGTTACATCACCCATAAAAAAAAAGTAAATCTTTGACCTACTAAACATATTTCTGCCAAGAGACCATGAAACAACTTACTATACGTACATACTGACTTCTCGGGATGTTAAATCAGGCAAAGGAGTAGTCGATTTTTGACCGATTGAACACATTTTTGGCCAAAGAGTCCTCGAAATGTTTTTTTTACTATTATAAACATAGACTCTTTGATATTAATGATAATGGACTGGTTACTATTTTGTGGGAGGGGGCCAAAGCAGTGACAAGAGGTAAATTAATAGAAATAACATCCAGGAATAAAAAGTTGAGATTAGCCAAACAAAAAGAGATAGAAAATGAAATCAGGAAACGAAACTGAACATAAACAAACAGGTCAAATAAAAATTCTAGAACGTTTAAAGCAGGAAAGAAAGAAACTGGATGATTTGCTTACATATAAAGCAGAGGGGGCACTCAGATTTGTAAGCAGAAAATATTACGAGATGAGTAATAAAGCTAGTAGGCTCTTGGCCTTTCAATTACGTAAGGCTCAAGCGAGCAAGGTAGTTCCAAAAATCAAACACCCAGATACCTCAACAATGCTAACACAACCACAGGATATAGTTAATGCATTTGAAGATTATTATAAAAAATTATATGAAGACCAGAAATTAATAAATAAGGAGGAAAGAATTAAATCATTTTTGCGAACAATTGAACTAAATAAACTAACAGAAGAAACAGCAAAGGAAATAATATCCCCTATTACAGAAGAAGAAATAAGGGCGACTATTGCAAATTTGAAAAACAGTAAGTAGTTAATAAGGCGGAGTTAATAAGGAGCAACCCCAGAATACAGGGGATAACAGCTAAAGGAGGGAAGTGTCATCATATATCGTTATACGCCGATGACGTATTACTATTCATTGAAAACCCTGTTTCATCTATCCCGGCCCTTTTAGAGTGCCTTAGAGACTATGGCTTAGTTTCTGGATATAAGGTAAATGCTGAGAAATCAGAAGCAATGATGATTTCAGGACATTGGCCCACTCAGTTAGATAATTAAGTATCTTTTCGATGGTCTAGTAAGGGTTTCAGATACTTGGGTGTCACCCTTACACCCATGGCATCACATTTATACTCTGCTAACTATTCACAGCTTTTTGAGACCATAAAAAAAGATTTGGCGAGATGGGAGATATTGCCTCTCTCCATGTTTGGCAGGATTGAAACAGTAAAAATTAATATACTGCCGAGGCTTCTCTTCCTATTTCAGTCTCTTCCTGTTTTAGTTCCAGTCTCAGCGTTTAATAAACTAGACAAATGGATTTCAAAGTTTACTTGGCAAAATAAAAGACCAAGAATTAGACTTAAAATACTTATGTCAAATAAGGACAGGGGGTTTGAACCTTCCTAATCTTAGATACTATTATTGGGCTGCTCAGCTTAGGTCTATGGCTGCTTTGGCTTGGCATTGATGAGGAGGCAGAATGTGTTAATATTGAACAGAATTCGCTTCCTGGAGTCTCTTTGACAGTTCTGCCATTCATGGACTTGCAAGCACAGAAGAAAACAAATATATGGATACAGCATACTGTCAAAATTTGGTCCACAATACAAAAAAAGTTTAGAGGAGTAATCACCTTATCACGTGCAATACCTATTAAAGGTGAACCCAGATTTCCTCCCTTCTATATGGGATAGTGCCTTTAGTAGATGGGAAGAGAATGGTTTAAAGATAATTAATCAAATTTTTGATGGAGAAACCATAAGATCTTTTTCTCAATTACGTGACAAGTTTACACTGAGATCGAATGATCTCTTTAGATATTTACAATTACGACACTATATCACAATTCATAAACACTGGGACATTACTAAAAGATCTCCAACAAATGTTGAAAAATATTTTATCAATATTATTGAACATGATCTGCCCACTAAAAATCATATAGCACATATTTATGGGAAGTTAATGCAGGACCGATCTGATGACACGTTTCATATCAAAAGAAACTGGGAACTAGAGTTAAATACTGTAATAGAGGATGAGATGTGGATAAATATATGTGCTAGCTGTCATAAGGGTACCAGCAGTCAAATGTGGAAGGAATTTGATTGGAAAATGAAAATGAGATTCTTTAGAGTTGCACTGGTGGTTGCCAAATTTGACAGTACTTCGCCATTATCACAATGCTGGAGAGGTTGTGGGATGGTGGGGGACTATGTGCATATATTCTGGGAATGTCCCAAAGTACAAGGGTATTGGCAGGGGGTTAAAAGGGAAATCAATAAAGTTTTAGAAAGAGATATTCCGATGCATCCAGAATTTTTTTTTGCTTGATGGTTTCAGTTCAGTAAATCCCACTTATTTGTATTGCATATATTGTTAATGGCAGCTAGGAAGATAATCACTGTGAACTGGATGAAGGTGCATGAACCTACTGTGACAGAATGGACAAATAGACTGAAACAGATATACATGTTTGAGAAGATGACAGCAGACTTGCAGTTGAAATAGGACATTTTTCGACAGAAGTGGGCACTAATTGAAAATCTGCTGGAAATAAATAGATTTAATATATGTTAATGTTTGAACAATGTAGAGAATGTACTGGTATGTGGTGTATTCTTTGAAGTGCTGTCATGGATTTGTGTATTTATTTTAACTTTATTTGTTGTTGTTTTTTTGCTGTTGTTTTTTTTTTTTTTTTTTTTTTTTTTTAAGTTCAATAAAAACACAGTTCAAAAAAATAAAATAAACGTGTAGACTCCTTCTGATGTTAAATCAGCCATATAGAAGTCCATATTTCAACTACTGGGAATAAGAGTACTCGATCTTGAACTTTCTATACATACTCTAGACATCTTCTGATGCTGTTAAACTGACCTGTTAAACTTATTTCCTGTCAATGGGTCCTTTAAAAGGTTTTAAATATATATAATCTTATATAATATATAATACTCAAGCTATAGAATCTTATAGACAAATTCTGATGTTAAATCAGCCATACAGAGGTCCCTTTTTTTACCTACTAACATAATTCGGGCCAAAGAGTACTCAAACTTGAACTTTCTATACATACTTGTTGACTCCTTCTGATGTTACGTCAGCCGTGAAGTAGTCCATATGTGCCCCAAGGAACATATTTCTGAAAAAAGAGTCCTCAATCTTGAACTTTGCATTCTCACTCCTAGACTCCTTCTAATGGTTCATAAGCCACATATAGAATTCCATATTTGACCTATTGAACTTATTTCTGGTCAAAGGGTATTCAAAGGGTTTCTTATTATGTTAATTCAGCCATAGAGAGGTTCCTATTTGAACTACTGAACACATTTTTGGCCAAAGAGTCTTTGAACATTAAGTTTCTCTGCTTATTGACTTCTCTTAATAATACATTAGCCATACAAAAGTCCATATTTGACCTACTGAACATATTTCTGGTCAAAAGAGTCCCTGATCTTGACCTTTCTGTACATGCTCATTGACAGCTTCCGATGTTTCAGCAGCCTGAAAGATGTCCATACTTGACACATGAATGTGTCATTTATGTATCTTCTATCCGATCTGCTATCCAATGTATTTGAACAGTATTTCAAATTTTATATTTTGAACATATTTCTAGACTTGAGACCTTGAACTTTAAATTTCTAGACTAATTGCTCTTACAATCCTTCTGATGTTTCATCAGCCATACAGTATAGTTCAAATTTGACCTACCCATCATTGAGACAGAAGTCCATTATTGACCTACTGAACATATTTCTGGCAAAAGAATCATCAAAGTTTAACTTACTGTTCCTTCTCCTAGACTATTTTTGATTTTACATCCACCATACAGTAGTCCATGTTTGACAAAGAGAACATATTTCTGGCCAAAGACTAGTCAAAGGGTATGTTTATATGCATTCTCATCGACTACTTTTGATGTTAAATCAACCATATTGTTAGTCCAAATTTGACCATTGAACATATATCTGGCCAAAGAGACCTAGAACTTTAAATCTTTCTATACTAGACGCTTTCAGATAGTACTTCAGCCAAAAAATTATCAATAATTGACTACTAAACTCATTTCTGAGCGATGGGTTTATAATCTTGATTTCTCTATACATATTAATTGACTCCTTCTGATGTTACAATAGCAAAACAGTATTAATATGACCTATTAAACCTATTTCTGACCAAAGAGTCTATGAACATTTTTCAATACATAATGACTCCTGATTTTAGAAGAGCAATATAGTATTTCAAAATTTGACCAATTGAACATATTTCTGGCCAAAGAGACCTTGATCTTATTCTTTCTATACATACTCCTCCTATTTATTTGGCACACCTATAAATAAATAATAAATAATAAATCCTATAAATAAATGTCCACAATTGACCTACTGAACATTTTTCTGCCCGAAGAGTCTATGAACTTGAACTTTCTATACATAATCATTTACCTCTTCTGATGTATCACATGCAGACAATAGTCCACAATTGTCCCTCTGAACATATCTCTAGTAAAAGAGTCCTCTGTCTTGAACTTTCTATAGATTCTCAGTGACTCCATATAGATAATTGACCCACTGAACATATTTCTACCTGAAGAGTCTTTGAACTTGAACTTTCTGTTCATAATCGTTGACTTCTGATGTTTCATCAGCCAGACAGCAATCCATATTTGACCCACTAAACATATGTCTGGCAAAAGAGTCCTCGATCTTGAACCTTTTAAACATACTCATAGACTCTTTCTGGTGTTTCATCAGCCATGCAGTAGTTCTGATTTGCCATAATGAACATATTTCAGACCGAAGAGTCCTCGATCTTGAACTTTCTATTCATACTTATAGACCAGGGGTGGGCAAACTACGGCCCGCGGGCCACATACACATCGTTAGGCTGTTTAATCCGGCCCGTCGAGTATTTAAAAAATTGTCTTAAGATCGCATTCATTTTGCCTTTTTCTTGCAATACTTTGCGTTATATATATATATATATATTGCGTTGCATATATTTGACAATCAGAATATCAGATATTTCATGTCATAGCTAACAAATGTAAAAAAGGAAAAATGACATAAAAGCAGATCATCATTCATTCAGCGCTGTTGTGGCTGCGGTGTGTCACGTAACAAGCAATAGAGACAGAGCGTATTTAGGCCACGCCCACACCCAGGGGGAAAACAAACTAACCGTCCCCATTGACTTTGCATTGCGAGAGGCTGCCTCCTTGTCATTTCTTGCTTCTAACAAAAGACAGAAAAATGCCTGCTGTGTGACAAGGTGTACAGCAAACAAGCTAAAAAAAAACAGAAATAAGTTTTTATTAGCTCTCGACCCCAAAAAACGAGTGCTTAGGACCAGGCGCGGTAGCCAGTAATGGGCCAGGGCGGCCCATTACATATATTGCGTTGCATATATTTGACAATCAGAATATCAGATATTTCATGTCATAGCTAACAAATGTAAAAAAGGAAAAATGACATAAAAGCAGATCATCATTCATTCAGCGCTGTTGTGGCTGCGGTGTGTCACGTAACAAGCAATAGAGACAGAGCGTATTTAGGCCACGCCCACACCCAGGGGGAAAACAAACTAACCGTCCCCATTGACTTTGCATTGCGAGAGGCTGCCTCCTTGTCATTTCTTGCTTCTAACAAAAGACAGAAAAAAGCTGCTGTGTGACAAGGTGTACAGCAAACAAGCTAAAAAAAAACAGAAATAAGTTTTTATTAGCTCTCGACCCCAAAAAACGAGTGCTTAGGACCAGGCGCGGTAGCCAGTAATGGGCCAGGGCGGCACTGGCCCGCCCATATTACTCGCTGGCCCGCCCAGGCAAGTTTGATCAAAATACATTTTTAGTTTATTTTTATTATTCAAATGTATTTAAGAAAATATATTAATATAAACCTGATTTATTGTTGACTGGTGTGTGTGTGTTTAATTTGTTTTCCGAATAAAATGGAATTGTTGAAGCAAGTTGTAGAAAACCTATGGTTGCTAGGGCGACAGGAAGACTCTCTGAGCGGCGGGCTCTGGCGGCCTTTAGCCAATGTCTGGCGGCCTTTAGCCATCGCCACAATAATGGCTAAACAAGTTTCTTTAATGTTTTATTTTTTTTTAAAAAAGAGTTGAGGAAGAAGACACGCCATCTGCCGAGTCTACCCAGTCCAGTTCTTCATCCTCATTAACCCACAAGAAGGCTAGTCAGGCGCTGGTGGCGGCCGCCGCTCTCTCCCTGGCGGCAGTGCCAGTGCTCTCTCCCGGTCAGCCTGACGCGGGTTTACCCGCCGATCTAACTGCAATTGATGAACCACCTTCACAACCCAATCTGAAGGTATTTCCCTGCACTGTCAAGAATAGAAAATTCGAAAAATCAAGGAGCTTCTCATCAAAGTGGTATGGACAGTTTTCTTGGTTTTATTTTTTGTAGTTGCTATTTTTTTTTTGGCACAAAAGCTTAATTTCCACCAGTCTGATTGCATTGTATATGGTTGATTTAACAGAAATTAGGGAGTGTGTTGTTATTTATTTCAAACCGTGCTCTGCTGAGAGTTTTCATTATTTGAATTTCGTTTACTTTTAGCCTACTTTATTTTCGGGTGAACTGTCTTTGCACTGCTGACTAGCCTGAATAAAATAGACAGGTTATTGTCTAATAACGACAGTGTTTTGTTATTGTCTTTGCCGAATATTGCAAAATAAAGGTGTAACTGTTTTTTGCAGTTTGTCTATTCTTTTTTCTACTCTCTAAGGTTTAATTATTATTTAAGTCATTTTTTTTCTAAGAAAAACTATAGGCCCACTCACTTTTTCAATGGCCCGCCCAAAATACAATTTCTGCCTACGCCACTGCTTAGGACATAAAAGTGGATACAGGCAGTTGAGACAGAGCGTCACGTGTCTCATTGCTCTGAGAACTAACGTACGCCCGCTGGAGGAGACCGTAATCGGCAACACAGGATAGTTTATCTTACAGAAATATAATATATAAAACTGACATTTGGATATTTGGCTCACCAGTGACTAAATGTTTAACTTACTGCACACGTAGTGTATTTTTAGTGCATACTGAGTGTCAGGATCCCACAATTTACCCATTCGTTCCAGCCTGTATCCACTTTTATGTCCTCAAACGCTCGTTTTTTGGGGTCGACAGCTTATGAAAACTTATTTCTGGGTTTCTTAGCTTGTTTGCTGTACACCTTGTCACATAGCAGCTTTTAGGCATTATTCTGTCTTTTCTTAGAAGCAAGAAATGACAAGGAGGCAGCCTCTCGCAATGCAAAGTCAATGGAGACGGTTTGTCTCCCCCTCATAAACCCCTTTGTTTTCCCCCTTGGTGGGCGTGGTCTTCAGATTATGACGCGTTGCGCTCTGTCTCTATGACGCGTCACCATGGAAACCAAACAGACAGCGACTTAAGCGCATAGACTTGTTGCACGTTAATGTTTTTTTCCTTTTTTGGAAACTCACAGAGAAATTTTTTTTAGTTTTTTTAAAAAATTTAGTTTTTCCTTTGATTTGTCTGCTATTTAGTTTCTTTGCTCCTCTGGATTTGTGGATGTATCCTGACTGATTCCGTTATCGCACGGCTTTCGGCTACGCTCCCCTGTCTGCCATGTACAGAACCCGGTTTTGTTCATGAAATGTTCTGATCTGCTTTTGCTTTTTATGTTTTATTTTATTATACTTAAAAAAAAATTTGTATATTCGTTTATTTCGTTTTTTTCCACAAATGTATGACTTTTGGAAGTGCAAACTGATTGCCATATGCAGTTTTAATACAGTTGAATTAATTTCTGTCATTTTTACTCTTCTAAGTGTACACTTGCAGGTGTTTTGTTTCTAATTTACTGTTAGGCCCATTAAATAATAATAAGGATAAACAATATTTAAAAAGTATAGGCTATAATTATCTAACATCTAACTAATTAAAAATTAACCTCAAAACATAACATGCTAAATGGGGGATATCTAGCATAAAAAAATGTATTGTCAGAATGTCGTCTCTCAGTTGTTGAATTTCGCGCAGACGTTGCCACAACGTAAATGTGTTTGCTCAGCCCGATCTCATAAAAGTGCGAATACCACGAATTGTATTTGTAGTAGCCTACTTATGATACGCAGTTTTCGCGTGCATATGATACGCACTTTATGGCGTGTAATAGGCACGCACTCCACACCCCTAATCCTAACCAAGGGGTTTACAGTGCGTAGCATATGCACGCAAAAAAACATTCTTGGCGTATAAATGGCACGAGAAATAAAATTTGTGGTATAGATAGGCACTTTCATGAGATCGTGTTTCATAATCTGCTACTGGGCCTTCTGTCAAATTTTAAAACCCAGTGTGGCCCTTGAGCCAAAAAGTTTGCCCACCCCTGTTATAGACTCTTTCAGATAGTACATCGGCCAGACAATTGTAGATATTGACTACTGAACACATTTCTGGCCAACGAGTCTGTGAACTTGAACTTTCTATACATTCTCAGTGATGCCTTATTTTGTTTCTTTAGCCATACAGAAGTCCAGATTTGACATGTTGAACATATTTCTGACTTGAAAATTTTGTACATGCTAATTGACTCCTTTTAGTGTTTCATCAGCCAGACAGTAGTCAATAATTGACCTACTGAAAATATTTCTGGTAAAAGAGTCCTCGATTTTGAACTTTCTATACATTCTCAGTGACGCCTTATTTTGTTTCTTTAGCCATAAAGTAGTTCAGATTTAACATGTTGAACATATTTCTGTCCTTGATCTTGAACTTTCTATTCATACTTATAGACTCCTTCAGATAGTACATCGGCCAGACAACTGTCCATAATGACAATTAAAAAAAAATTCTGGCCAACGACTCTATGTACTTGAACTTTCTATACATGCTCATTGACTCCTTCTGATGTTTCATCAGCCAGACAATTGTTCATAACTGACCTACTGAACATATTTCTAGTAAAAGAGTCCTCGATCTTGAACATTCTATACATGCTCATTGACTCCTTATGCTGTTTCTTTCTATACATACTCGTTTACTCCATCTGATGTTACATCAGCCATAAAGAAGTCCATAATTGACCCAAGGGACATATTTGTGGCCAATCTTGAACTTTCTATAGTCTCCTTCTGATTCTTCATAAGCCATATTTATGTCCATATATGGCCTATTATTATTTCTGGTCAAAGGTTCCTCAAAAGTTTTTAAACTATGTAAAATTATAGACTCCATCTGTTGATAAATCAGACCAAAAGAGGTCAAATTTTGACTCTTGAGTCAATATGATTCTTTGGCCAAAAATATATTCAGAGGATCACATATGGACACCTGTTAAAGTGATGTATCATCAGAAGAAGTCTATGAGTATTTAGTAAGTTAACTTGTGAGGACCTTTTTGCCCAAAATATTTTCAATTCGCCAGATATGGACATCTGTATAGATTATGAAGAATCAGAAAGAGTCAACGAGTATATATAGAAAGGTCAAGTTTAGACTCTTTGACCAGAAAAAAATTCAGTATGTCAAATATGGACTTTTTAAGGACTCTTTAAGGACTCTTTGGCCAGTAATTTTTTCGGTAGGTCAAATATGGACTTCTGTATGACTGATTTAACATCAGAAGGAGTCTATAGTTTATGATAGACAAAATCCTTTTGAGAACTCTTTGGTCAAATTTTTTTTCAATCGGTCAAATATGGACTACTGCCTGCCTGGTTTAACATTACAAGAAGTCAGTCTATATTGTATAGTGAGTTAATGTTCACGGACTCTGGCCAGAAATATGTTCAGTAGGTCAAAAATAGACTACTGGCTGGTTAATATAACATCACAAGAAGTCAATCTGTAGTATAGCAAGATAATGTTCAAGAACTCTTTGGCCAGAAATATGTTCAGAAGGTCAAAAGGGGACCTCTGTATAGCTGATTTATCATCAGAAGTCGTCTATAACTTTATATAGATTGAAAATTTGTGAGGACACTTTGACCAGAAATAAGTTGAAAAGGTCAGATATGGACATCTATATGGCTTATGAAGCATCAGAAGGAGTCTATGAGTATGTATAGAAAGCCCAATATCGAGGACTCTTTGGCCAAAAATATGTTCCTTGGGTCAAATATGGACTTCTGTATGGCTGACGTAACATCAGAAAGAGTCAACGAGTATATATGGAAAGGTCAAGTTTCGAGTACTCCTTGGCCAGAAAAAATTTCAGTATGTCAAATATGGACATTTGTCAGGATGATATAACATCCGAAGATATCAATCTGAATGTAGTGTTCATCTTTTAGGACTCTTTGTCCAGAAATATGTTCAGTAGGTCAAAATGGGACCTCTGAATAGCTGATTTGTCATCAAAAAGAGTCTATGACTTTATATAGTTTCAAAACTTTTTTGAGGACCCTTTGACCAGAAATAAGTTCAAAAGGTCAGATATGGATATCTAGATGGCTTATGTAGCATTAGAAGGAGTCTATGAGTATGTATAGAAAGGTCAAGATCGAGAACTCTTTGGCCATAAATATATGGGTCATATATGAACTTCTGTAAGGCTTATTTGACATCAGAAGGAGTCGATAAGTTTATAATAGTAAAAAACATTTTGAGGATTCTTTGGCCAAAAATATGTTCAGTTGGTCAAGTCTGGTTGATATAACATCACGAGAAGTATGTATATTACGAGAAATATGTAAAGTAAGGTTAAAGTTCAAGGTCTCTGTCCAGAAATATGTTCAGAAGGTCAAATATGGACTTCTGTATGGCTGATTTAACATCAGAAGGAGTCTATGAATTTCTAAGAGTAAAAACATTTTGAGGATTCTTTGGGCAAAAATATGTTAAATCGGTCAACTATGGACTACAGTCTGGCTGATATAACATCACGAGAAGTCTGTATAGTAGGAGAAATATGTATAGTAAGGTAAATGTTCAAGATCTCTGGCCAGAAATATGTTCAGAAGGTCAAATATGGACTTCTGTATGACTGATTTAACATCAGAAGGAGTCTATAGTTTATGATAGACAAAATCCTTTTGAGAACTCTTTGGTCAACTTTTTTTTCAATCGGTCAAATATGGACTACTTGTCTGCCTGATTTAACATTACGAGAAGTCAGTCTATATGTATAGTGAGTTAATGTTCACAGACTCTGGCCAGAAATATGTTCAGTAGGTCAAAAATAGACTACTGGCTGGTTAATTTAACATCACAAGAATGTCAATCTGTAGTATAGCAAGATAATGTTCACGAACTCTTTGGCCAGAAATATGTTCAGTAGGTCAAAATGGGACCTCAGTCTGAATAGCTGATTTATCATCAGAAAGAGTCTCTAACTTTCTATAGTTTAAACATTTTTGAGGACACTTTGACCAGAAATAAGTTGAAAAGGTCAGATATGGACATCTATATGGCTTATGAAGCATCAGAAGGAGTCTATGAGTATGTATAGAAAGCCCAATATCGAGGACAAAAAGCCCAAAAATATGTTCCTTGGGTCAAATATGGACTTCTGTATGGCTGACGTAACATCAGAAAGAGTCAACTAATATAGAAAGGTCAAGTTTCGAGTACTCCTTGGCCAGGAAAAATTTCAGTATGTCAAAAATGGACTTTTCTCAGGATGATATAGCATCTTTAAGGACTCTTTGGCCAGAAATATGTTCAGTAGGTCAAAAGCGTGTATAGCTCATTGTTATAACATTATGTGCTTTGCAAAAACGATCTAGCGTTGAGCATCATTAAAGAAACATAGGCTATGCACTTCATGCATTGCATACGCTGATTTCACGCAGCCGCCATTTTGAAATCGAAAGTGAGGCTCCAGTGGGAAGAACCCCGGAAGAATGCCTTGGATTACCAACCTGAAGCTGCTGCCGCGATTTACACTATTGGATGTTAATATCCAATATAGGATATGTATATAGCTCATTCCTGCTTCGTTTTTTTACATTCTGAATTATATATAAAAAAAATATTTTATTTATAAATTAATTTCACTGTATATAGTCTAAAGTATGAAAGAAATGTCTGTACATTTTTATAATTGACACAACATCATTAAACACAACAATAGGCTATCACATTCACGACTCTCCTGTGATTAAAGGCGACACTTCCGGTTTTCTTCCCACCGGAGCCTCGCTTTCGATTTCAAAATAACGGCTGCGTGAAATCAGCGTATTGCACACCAGAACTAACTCAATCCTATGTTCATTAGAGAGATAACATATGTGTTGTTGCATTGCATTGCATTGCACACACGACATAACGTTGTGCATTGAAGAATAACATAGGCTATGCACTTCTTGCGTTGCATTCCATAACTAAATAATTCCAATGTTCATTAAAGAAATAACGTCTGTTGTTGCATTTGTATAGCATTGCAATGCATTGCATTGCCTTGCATTGCATTGCATTGCACTAACGATCTAACTTTGTGCACTGAAGAAAAACATATAAGTTATGCACTTTTCGCATTGCATTGCATTGCACACCAAGTCTAACTCATTCCCATGTTCATTATAGAGATAACATATGTGTTGTTGCATTGCATTGCACTAACGATCTAACGTTGTGCACTGAAGAATAACATAGAGGTTATGCACTTTTTGCATTGCATTGCATTTCACACCAGAACTAACTCATTCCCATGTTCATTAAAGACATAACGTTTGTTGTTGCATTGCATTGCATTGCACTGCATTGCATTGCTCTAACGATCTAACGTAGTGCACTGAAGAATAACTTATGCACTTTTCGCATTGCATTGCATTGCATTGCACACCAGAACTAACTCAATCCCAAGTTCATTATAGAGATAACATATGTGTTGTTGCATTGCATTGCATTGCACTAACGATCTAACGTTGTGCACTGAAGAATAACATATAGGTTATGCACTTTTTGCATTGCATTTCACACCAGAACTAACTCATTCCCATGTTCATTAAAGACATAACGTTTGTTGTTGCATTGCATTGCATTGCATTGCATTGCATTGCATCGCATCGCATCGCACTGCATCGCACTGCATTGCTTTGCACTGCATTGCATTGCACTAACGATCTAACGTTGTGCACTGAAGAATAACATAGACGTTATTAACTTTTCGCATTGCATTGCATTGCATACCAGAACTAACTCATTGCCATGTTCATTAAAGAGATAATATGTGTGTTGTTGCATTGCATTGCATTGCACGCACGATCTAACGTTTTGCATTGAAGAATAACATATAGGTTATGCACATTTTGCATTGCATTGCATTTCACACCAGAACTAACTAATTTCCATGTTCATTAAAGACATAACGTTTGAGTTGCATTGCATTGCACTAAAGATCCTACGTTGTGCACTGAAGAATAAACATAGACGTTATTCACTTTTCGCATTGCATTGCATTGCACACCAGAACTATCTCATTCCCATGTTCATTAAAGAGATAACATATGTGTTGTTGCATTGCATTTGCATTGCACGCACGATCTAACGTTTTGCATTGAAGAATATAGGCTATTCACTTCTTTCATTGCATTGCACAGCATATCTAAATCATTCCCATGTTCATTAAAGAGATGATATGTGTGTTATTGCATTGCATTGCACTAACGATCTAACGTTGTGCAACTGAAGAATAACATAGAGTTTATGCACTTTTTGCATTGCATTGCATTTCACACCAGAACTAACTCATTCCCATGTTCATTAAAGACATAACGTTTGTTTTTGCACTGCATCGCACTGCATCGCACTGCATTGCATTGCACTGCATTGCAATGCATTGCATTGCACTGCTCTAACGATATAACTTTGTGCACTGAAGAATAACATATGCACTTTTCGCATTGCATTGCACACCAGAACTAACTCAATCCCATGTTCATTTTAGAGATGACATGTGTGTTGTTGCATTGCATTGCATTGCATTGCACATTGCTTTGCACTGCATTGCATTGCTTTGCACTAACGATCTAACGTTGTGCACTGAAGAATAACATATGCACTTTTCGCATTGCATTGCACACCAGAACTAACTCAATCCCATGTTCATTTTAGAGATGACATGTGTGTTGTTGCATTGCATTGCATTGCATTGCATTGCATTGCATTGCATTGCATTGCACTGCATTGCATTGCATTGCACTAACGATCTAACGTTGTGCACTGAAGAATAACATAGACGTTATTCACTTTTCGCATTGCATTGCACACCAGAACTAACTCATTGCCATGTTCATTAAAGAGATAACATGTGTGTTGTTGCTTTGCATTGCATTGCACGCACGATCTAACGTTTTGCATTGAAGAATAACATATAGGTTATGCACATTTTGCATTGCATTGCATTGCACTAACGATCTAACGTTGTGCACTGAAGAATAACATAGACGTTATTCACTTTTCGCATTGCATTGCATTGCATACCAGAACTAACTCATTGCAATGTTCATTAAAGAGATAACGTGTGTTGTTGCTTTGCATTGCATTGCACGCACGATCTAACGTTTTGCATTGAAGAATAACATATAGGCTATTCACTTCTTTCATTGCATTGAACAGCATAACTAAATCATTCCCATGTTCATTAAAGAGATGATATGTGTGTTATTGCATTGCATTGCACTAACGATCTAACGTTGTGCACTGAAGAATAACATAGAGGTTATGCACTTTTTGCATTGCATTGCATTTCACACCAGAACTAACTCATTCCCATGTTCATTAAAGACATAACGTTTGTTTTTGCATTGCATCGCACTGCATCGCATTGCATTGCATTGCACTAACGATCTAACGTTGTGCACTGAAGAATAACATAGACGTTATTCACTTTTCGCATTGCATTGCATTGCATACCAGAACTAACTCATTGCAATGTTCATTAAAGAGATAACGTGTGTTGTTGCTTTGCATTGCATCGCACGCACGATCTAACGTTTTGCATTGAAGAATAACATATAGGCTATTCACTTCTTTCATTGCATTGCACAGCATAACTAAATCGTTCCCATGTTCATTAAAGAGATGATATGTGTGTTATTGCATTGCATTGCACTAACGATCTAACGTTGTGCACTGAAGAATAACATAGAGGTTATGCACTTTTTGCATTGCATTGCATTTCACACCAGAACTAACTCATTCCCATGTTCATTAAAGACATAACGTTTGTTTTTGCATTGCATCGCACTGCATCGCACTGCATCGCACTGCATCGCACTGCATCGCACTGCATCGCACTGCATCGCACTGCATTGCACTGCACTGCATTGCATTGCAATGCATTGCAATGCATTGCATTGCTCTAACGATCTAACTTTGTGCACTGAAGAATTACATATGCACTTTTCGCATTGCATTGCACACCAGAACTAACTCAATCCCATGTTCATTTTAGAGATGACATGTGTGTTGTTGCATTGCATTGCATTGCATTGCATTGCATTGCATTGCTTTGCACTGCATTGCATTGCATTGCATTGCATTGCATTGCATTGCACTAACGATCTAACGTTGTGCACTGAAGAATAACATAGACGTTATTCACTTTTCGCATTGCATTGCATTGCACACCAGAACTAACTCATTGCCATGTTCATTAAAGAGATAACGTGTGTTGTTGCTTTGCATTGCATTGCACGCACGATCTAACGTTTTGCATTGAAGAATAACATATAGGTTATGCACATTTTGCATTGCATTGCATTGCACTAACGATCTAACGTTGTGCACTGAAGAATAACATAGACGTTATTCACTTTTCGCATTGCATTGCATTGCACACCAGAACTAACTCATTGCCATGTTCATTAAAGAGATAACATGTGTGTTGTTGCTTTGCATTGCATTGCACGCACGATCTAACGTTTTGCATTGAAGAATAACATATAGGCTATTCACTTCTTTCATTGCATTGCACAGCATAACTAAATCATTCCCATGTTCATTAAAGAGATGATATGTGTGTTATTGCATTGCATTGCACTAACGATCTAACGTTGTGCACTGAAGAATAACATAGAGTTTATGCACTTTTTGCATTGCATTGCATTTCACACCAGAACTAACTCATTCCCATGTTCATTAAAGACATAACGTTTGTTTTTGCATTGCATCGCACTGCATCGCACTGCATTGCACTGCATTGCAATGCATTGCATTGCTCTAAAGATCTAACTTTGTGCACTGAAGAATTACATATGCACTTTTCGCATTGCATTGCACACCAGAACTAACTCAATCCCATGTTCATTTTAGAGATGACATGTGTGTTGTTGCATTGCATTGCATTGCATTGCTTTGCACTGCATTGCATTGCATTGCAAAAACGATCTAACGTTGTGCACTGAAGAATAACATAGACGTTATTCACTTTTCGCATTGCATTGCATTGCACACCAGAACTAACTCATTGCCATGTTCATTAAAGCGATAACGTGTGTTGTTGCTTTGCATTGCATTGCACGCACGATCTAACGTTTTGCATTGAAGAATAACATATAGGTTATGCACATTTTGCATTGCATTGCATTGCACTAACGATCTAACGTTGTGCACTGAAGAATAACATAGACGTTATTCACTTTTCGCATTGCATTGCATTGCATACCAGAACTAACTCATTGCCATGTTCATTAAAGAGATAACGTGTGTTGTTGCTTTGCATTGCATTGCACGCACAATCTAACGTTTTGCATTGAAGAATAACATATAGGCTATTCACTTATTTCATTGCATTGCACAGCATAACTAAATCATTCCCATGTTCATTAAAGAGATGATATGTGTGTTATTGCATTGCATTGCACTAACGATCTAACGTTGTGCACTGAAGAATAACATAGAGGTTATGCACTTTTTGCATTGCATTGCATTTCACACCAGAACTAACTCATTCCCATGTTCATTAAAGACATAACGTTTGATGTTGCATTGCATTGCACTAAAGATCCTACGTTGTGCACTGAAGAATAAACATAGACGTTATTCACTTTTCGCATTGCATTGCATTTCACACCAGAACTAACTCATTCCCATGTTCATTAAAGACATAACGTTTGTTTTTGCACTGCATCGCACTGCATTGCATTGCAACGATCTAACGATCTAACTTTGTGCACTGATGAATAACATATGTACTTTTCGCATTGCATTGCATACCAGAACTAACTCATTGCCATGTTCATTAAAGAGATAACGTGTGTTGTTGCTTTGCATTGCATTGCACGCACGATCTAACGTTTTGCATTGAAGAATAACATATAGGCTATGCACTTCTTGCTTTGCATTGCACAGCATAACTAAATCATTCCCATGTTCAGTAAAGAGATGATATGTGTGTTGTTGCATTGCATTGCACTAACGATCTAACGTTGTGCACTGAAGAATAACAGAGGTTATGCACTTTTTGCATTGCATTGCATTGCATTGCACACCAGAACTAACTCATTCCCATGTTTATTAAAGAGATAACATATGTGTTGTCGCATTGCATTTGCATTGCACGCACGATCTAACGTTTTGCATTGAAGAATATCTTATAGGCTATGCACTTCTTGCATTGCATTGCACTAACGATCTAACGTTGTGCACTGAAGAATAACATATGCACTTTTCACATTGCATTGCATTGCACACCAGAACTAACTCATTCCCATGTTCATTAAAGACATAACGTTTGTTGTTGCATTGCATTGCATTGCATTGCATACCAGAACTAACTCATTGCCATGTTCATTAAAGAGATAACGTGAGTTCACATGTGTGTTGTTGCATTGCATTGCACGCACGATCTAACTTTTTGCATTGAAGAATAACATATAGGCTGTGCACTTCTTGCATTGCATTGCACTAACGATCTAACGTTGTGCACTGAATGTTTATCGTCAGGTTATGGAGGTTATGCTATATTATTATGCACTTTTTGCATTGCATTACATTGCATTGCATTGAATTGCATTGCACTAACGATCTAACGTTGTGCATTGAAGAGTAACATAGGCTATGCACTTTTTGCATTGCATTGCATACCAGAACTAACTCCTTCCCATTAAAGAGATCGTTGCATTGCATTGCACTAACGATCTAACGTTGTGCATGAAGAATAACATACAGGCTATGCACTTCTTGCATTGCATTTCACACCAGAACTAACTCATTCCCAAACTCATTGCGTTTTGCTTTGAGGAAATACAGTTTGTGCTGTTGCATTGCATTTCACTCACGATCAAACTTTGTGCATTGAAGAAAATAACATATAAGCTATGAGTGCATTGAAAAACATACAGTAACTATCTCATTCCGAAGTGCATTGAAGAGATTCCATTTTTGGTTACATTCCACTAATTAAAAGATCTAACTGATATAGTTAGATATAATAATAATAATACATTATTATTAAACGCTAATTCTTAGATCGTTTGTGCAATGCAACACTCATGTTATCTTTTCATTGCACATGAGGTATGAAGTAGTTTATTCTATGCATTGCAACGCAAGAGTAAATGAAATAATTTCCCTTAAAAGAAAAAATGAATAAGTTAGTTATTCAGTACAATGCGAAAGCACATATGTTATGTACAAATCAGGCATACAGAGGTCCCTCTTTGACCTACAGAACATATTTTCTGTCCAAAGAGTTCTTACTGACTTCTTACTGACTGACTCCTTGTGATGTTGTATTAGTAAGACAGTAGTCCATGTTTGACCTGCTGCACATATTTCTGACCCAAGAGTAATCGATCTTAAACTTTCTGTACATTCTCGTAGAATCTTTCTGATGTTACATCAGCCATACAGAAGTCCATTTTTGACCTACTGAACACATTTCTGGATAAAGAGTCCTTGAACCTTAACTTACTAAACATACAAGACTGACTTCATTTGATGTTATATAAGCCAGACAGTAGTCCATATTTGACTGATTGAACATATTGTTATGGCAAAAGAGTCCTCAAAAGGTATTTTGTGTATATTATAAACTTATAGACTCCTTCTGATGTTAAATCAGCCATATAGAGGTGCATATTTGACCTAGTGAACATATACTCGATCTTGAATTTTCAATACATACTCATAGACTCCTTCTGATGCTTCATAAGCCATTTAGAAGTCCATTTCTGAACCTATTGAACTTATTTCTGGTCAAAGGGTTTTTAAACTATATAAACTTATAGACTCCTGATGTTACATCACCCATAAAAAAAAAGTAAATCTTTGACCTACTAAACATATTTCTGCCAAGAGACCATGAAACAACTTACTATACGTACATACTGACTTCTCGGGATGTTAAATCAGGCAAAGGAGTAGTCGATTTTTGACCGATTGAACACATTTTTGGCCAAAGAGTCCTCGAAATGTTTTTTTTACTATTATAAACATAGACTCTTTGATATTAATGATAATGGACTGGTTACTATTTTGTGGGAGGGGGCCAAAGCAGTGACAAGAGGTAAATTAATAGAAATAACATCCAGGAATAAAAAGTTGAGATTAGCCAAACAAAAAGAGATAGAAAATGAAATCAGGAAACGAAACTGAACATAAACAAACAGGTCAAATAAAAATTCTAGAACGTTTAAAGCAGGAAAGAAAGAAACTGGATGATTTGCTTACATATAAAGCAGAGGGGGCACTCAGATTTGTAAGCAGAAAATATTACGAGATGAGTAATAAAGCTAGTAGGCTCTTGGCCTTTCAATTACGTAAGGCTCAAGCGAGCAAGGTAGTTCCAAAAATCAAACACCCAGATACCTCAACAATGCTAACACAACCACAGGATATAGTTAATGCATTTGAAGATTATTATAAAAAATTATATGAAGACCAGAAATTAATAAATAAGGAGGAAAGAATTAAATCATTTTTGCGAACAATTGAACTAAATAAACTAACAGAAGAAACAGCAAAGGAAATAATATCCCCTATTACAGAAGAAGAAATAAGGGCGACTATTGCAAATTTGAAAAACAGTAAGTAGTTAATAAGGCGGAGTTAATAAGGAGCAACCCCAGAATACAGGGGATAACAGCTAAAGGAGGGAAGTGTCATCATATATCGTTATACGCCGATGACGTATTACTATTCATTGAAAACCCTGTTTCATCTATCCCGGCCCTTTTAGAGTGCCTTAGAGACTATGGCTTAGTTTCTGGATATAAGGTAAATGCTGAGAAATCAGAAGCAATGATGATTTCAGGACATTGGCCCACTCAGTTAGATAATTAAGTATCTTTTCGATGGTCTAGTAAGGGTTTCAGATACTTGGGTGTCACCCTTACACCCATGGCATCACATTTATACTCTGCTAACTATTCACAGCTTTTTGAGACCATAAAAAAAGATTTGGCGAGATGGGAGATATTGCCTCTCTCCATGTTTGGCAGGATTGAAACAGTAAAAATTAATATACTGCCGAGGCTTCTCTTCCTATTTCAGTCTCTTCCTGTTTTAGTTCCAGTCTCAGCGTTTAATAAACTAGACAAATGGATTTCAAAGTTTACTTGGCAAAATAAAAGACCAAGAATTAGACTTAAAATACTTATGTCAAATAAGGACAGGGGGTTTGAACCTTCCTAATCTTAGATACTATTATTGGGCTGCTCAGCTTAGGTCTATGGCTGCTTTGGCTTGGCATTGATGAGGAGGCAGAATGTGTTAATATTGAACAGAATTCGCTTCCTGGAGTCTCTTTGACAGTTCTGCCATTCATGGACTTGCAAGCACAGAAGAAAACAAATATATGGATACAGCATACTGTCAAAATTTGGTCCACAATACAAAAAAAGTTTAGAGGAGTAATCACCTTATCACGTGCAATACCTATTAAAGGTGAACCCAGATTTCCTCCCTTCTATATGGGATAGTGCCTTTAGTAGATGGGAAGAGAATGGTTTAAAGATAATTAATCAAATTTTTGATGGAGAAACCATAAGATCTTTTTCTCAATTACGTGACAAGTTTACACTGAGATCGAATGATCTCTTTAGATATTTACAATTACGACACTATATCACAATTCATAAACACTGGGACATTACTAAAAGATCTCCAACAAATGTTGAAAAATATTTTATCAATATTATTGAACATGATCTGCCCACTAAAAATCATATAGCACATATTTATGGGAAGTTAATGCAGGACCGATCTGATGACACGTTTCATATCAAAAGAAACTGGGAACTAGAGTTAAATACTGTAATAGAGGATGAGATGTGGATAAATATATGTGCTAGCTGTCATAAGGGTACCAGCAGTCAAATGTGGAAGGAATTTGATTGGAAAATGAAAATGAGATTCTTTAGAGTTGCACTGGTGGTTGCCAAATTTGACAGTACTTCGCCATTATCACAATGCTGGAGAGGTTGTGGGATGGTGGGGGACTATGTGCATATATTCTGGGAATGTCCCAAAGTACAAGGGTATTGGCAGGGGGTTAAAAGGGAAATCAATAAAGTTTTAGAAAGAGATATTCCGATGCATCCAGAATTTTTTTTTGCTTGATGGTTTCAGTTCAGTAAATCCCACTTATTTGTATTGCATATATTGTTAATGGCAGCTAGGAAGATAATCACTGTGAACTGGATGAAGGTGCATGAACCTACTGTGACAGAATGGACAAATAGACTGAAACAGATATACATGTTTGAGAAGATGACAGCAGACTTGCAGTTGAAATAGGACATTTTTCGACAGAAGTGGGCACTAATTGAAAATCTGCTGGAAATAAATAGATTTAATATATGTTAATGTTTGAACAATGTAGAGAATGTACTGGTATGTGGTGTATTCTTTGAAGTGCTGTCATGGATTTGTGTATTTATTTTAACTTTATTTGTTGTTGTTTTTTTGCTGTTGTTTTTTTTTTTTTTTTTTTTTTTTTTAAAGTTCAATAAAAACACAGTTCAAAAAAATAAAATAAACGTGTAGACTCCTTCTGATGTTAAATCAGCCATATAGAAGTCCATATTTCAACTACTGGGAATAAGAGTACTCGATCTTGAACTTTCTATACATACTCTAGACATCTTCTGATGCTGTTAAACTGACCTGTTAAACTTATTTCCTGTCAATGGGTCCTTTAAAAGGTTTTAAATATATATAATCTTATATAATATATAATACTCAAGCTATAGAATCTTATAGACAAATTCTGATGTTAAATCAGCCATACAGAGGTCCCTTTTTTTACCTACTAACATAATTCGGGCCAAAGAGTACTCAAACTTGAACTTTCTATACATACTTGTTGACTCCTTCTGATGTTACGTCAGCCGTGAAGTAGTCCATATGTGCCCCAAGGAACATATTTCTGAAAAAAGAGTCCTCAATCTTGAACTTTGCATTCTCACTCCTAGACTCCTTCTAATGGTTCATAAGCCACATATAGAATTCCATATTTGACCTATTGAACTTATTTCTGGTCAAAGGGTATTCAAAGGGTTTCTTATTATGTTAATTCAGCCATAGAGAGGTTCCTATTTGAACTACTGAACACATTTTTGGCCAAAGAGTCTTTGAACATTAAGTTTCTCTGCTTATTGACTTCTCTTAATAATACATTAGCCATACAAAAGTCCATATTTGACCTACTGAACATATTTCTGGTCAAAAGAGTCCCTGATCTTGACCTTTCTGTACATGCTCATTGACAGCTTCCGATGTTTCAGCAGCCTGAAAGATGTCCATACTTGACACATGAATGTGTCATTTATGTATCTTCTATCCGATCTGCTATCCAATGTATTTGAACAGTATTTCAAATTTTATATTTTGAACATATTTCTAGACTTGAGACCTTGAACTTTAAATTTCTAGACTAATTGCTCTTACAATCCTTCTGATGTTTCATCAGCCATACAGTATAGTTCAAATTTGACCTACCCATCATTGAGACAGAAGTCCATTATTGACCTACTGAACATATTTCTGGCAAAAGAATCATCAAAGTTTAACTTACTGTTCCTTCTCCTAGACTATTTTTGATTTTACATCCACCATACAGTAGTCCATGTTTGACAAAGAGAACATATTTCTGGCCAAAGACTAGTCAAAGGGTATGTTTATATGCATTCTCATCGACTACTTTTGATGTTAAATCAACCATATTGTTAGTCCAAATTTGACCATTGAACATATATCTGGCCAAAGAGACCTAGAACTTTAAATCTTTCTATACTAGACGCTTTCAGATAGTACTTCAGCCAAAAAATTATCAATAATTGACTACTAAACTCATTTCTGAGCGATGGGTTTATAATCTTGATTTCTCTATACATATTAATTGACTCCTTCTGATGTTACAATAGCAAAACAGTATTAATATGACCTATTAAACCTATTTCTGACCAAAGAGTCTATGAACATTTTTCAATACATAATGACTCCTGATTTTAGAAGAGCAATATAGTATTTCAAAATTTGACCAATTGAACATATTTCTGGCCAAAGAGACCTTGATCTTATTCTTTCTATACATACTCCTCCTATTTATTTGGCACACCTATAAATAAATAATAAATAATAAATCCTATAAATAAATGTCCACAATTGACCTACTGAACATTTTTCTGCCCGAAGAGTCTATGAACTTGAACTTTCTATACATAATCATTTACCTCTTCTGATGTATCACATGCAGACAATAGTCCACAATTGTCCCTCTGAACATATCTCTAGTAAAAGAGTCCTCTGTCTTGAACTTTCTATAGATTCTCAGTGACTCCATATAGATAATTGACCCACTGAACATATTTCTACCTGAAGAGTCTTTGAACTTGAACTTTCTGTTCATAATCGTTGACTTCTGATGTTTCATCAGCCAGACAGCAATCCATATTTGACCCACTAAACATATGTCTGGCAAAAGAGTCCTCGATCTTGAACCTTTTAAACATACTCATAGACTCTTTCTGGTGTTTCATCAGCCATGCAGTAGTTCTGATTTGCCATAATGAACATATTTCAGACCGAAGAGTCCTCGATCTTGAACTTTCTATTCATACTTATAGACCAGGGGTGGGCAAACTACGGCCCGCGGGCCACATACACATCGTTAGGCTGTTTAATCCGGCCCGTCGAGTATTTAAAAAATTGTCTTAAGATCGCATTCATTTTGCCTTTTTCTTGCAATACTTTGCGTTATATATATATATATATTGCGTTGCATATATTTGACAATCAGAATATCAGATATTTCATGTCATAGCTAACAAATGTAAAAAAGGAAAAATGACATAAAAGCAGATCATCATTCATTCAGCGCTGTTGTGGCTGCGGTGTGTCACGTAACAAGCAATAGAGACAGAGCGTATTTAGGCCACGCCCACACCCAGGGGGAAAACAAACTAACCGTCCCCATTGACTTTGCATTGCGAGAGGCTGCCTCCTTGTCATTTCTTGCTTCTAACAAAAGACAGAAAAATGCCTGCTGTGTGACAAGGTGTACAGCAAACAAGCTAAAAAAAAACAGAAATAAGTTTTTATTAGCTCTCGACCCCAAAAAACGAGTGCTTAGGACCAGGCGCGGTAGCCAGTAATGGGCCAGGGCGGCCCATTACATATATTGCGTTGCATATATTTGACAATCAGAATATCAGATATTTCATGTCATAGCTAACAAATGTAAAAAAGGAAAAATGACATAAAAGCAGATCATCATTCATTCAGCGCTGTTGTGGCTGCGGTGTGTCACGTAACAAGCAATAGAGACAGAGCGTATTTAGGCCACGCCCACACCCAGGGGGAAAACAAACTAACCGTCCCCATTGACTTTGCATTGCGAGAGGCTGCCTCCTTGTCATTTCTTGCTTCTAACAAAAGACAGAAAAAAGCTGCTGTGTGACAAGGTGTACAGCAAACAAGCTAAAAAAAAAACAGAAATAAGTTTTTATTAGCTCTCGACCCCAAAAAACGAGTGCTTAGGACCAGGCGCGGTAGCCAGTAATGGGCCAGGGCGGCACTGGCCCGCCCATATTACTCGCTGGCCCGCCCAGGCAAGTTTGATCAAAATACATTTTTAGTTTATTTTTATTATTCAAATGTATTTAAGAAAATATATTAATATAAACCTGATTTATTGTTGACTGGTGTGTGTGTGTTTAATTTGTTTTCCGAATAAAATGGAATTGTTGAAGCAAGTTGTAGAAAACCTATGGTTGCTAGGGCGACAGGAAGACTCTCTGAGCGGCGGGCTCTGGCGGCCTTTAGCCAATGTCTGGCGGCCTTTAGCCATCGCCACAATAATGGCTAAACAAGTTTCTTTAATGTTTTATTTTTTTTTAAAAAAGAGTTGAGGAAGAAGACACGCCATCTGCCGAGTCTACCCAGTCCAGTTCTTCATCCTCATTAACCCACAAGAAGGCTAGTCAGGCGCTGGTGGCGGCCGCCGCTCTCTCCCTGGCGGCAGTGCCAGTGCTCTCTCCCGGTCAGCCTGACGCGGGTTTACCCGCCGATCTAACTGCAATTGATGAACCACCTTCACAACCCAATCTGAAGGTATTTCCCTGCACTGTCAAGAATAGAAAATTCGAAAAATCAAGGAGCTTCTCATCAAAGTGGTATGGACAGTTTTCTTGGTTTTATTTTTTGTAGTTGCTATTTTTTTTTTGGCACAAAAGCTTAATTTCCACCAGTCTGATTGCATTGTATATGGTTGATTTAACAGAAATTAGGGAGTGTGTTGTTATTTATTTCAAACCGTGCTCTGCTGAGAGTTTTCATTATTTGAATTTCGTTTACTTTTAGCCTACTTTATTTTCGGGTGAACTGTCTTTGCACTGCTGACTAGCCTGAATAAAATAGACAGGTTATTGTCTAATAACGACAGTGTTTTGTTATTGTCTTTGCCGAATATTGCAAAATAAAGGTGTAACTGTTTTTTGCAGTTTGTCTATTCTTTTTTCTACTCTCTAAGGTTTAATTATTATTTAAGTCATTTTTTTTCTAAGAAAAACTATAGGCCCACTCACTTTTTCAATGGCCCGCCCAAAATACAATTTCTGCCTACGCCACTGCTTAGGACATAAAAGTGGATACAGGCAGTTGAGACAGAGCGTCACGTGTCTCATTGCTCTGAGAACTAACGTACGCCCGCTGGAGGAGACCGTAATCGGCAACACAGGATAGTTTATCTTACAGAAATATAATATATAAAACTGACATTTGGATATTTGGCTCACCAGTGACTAAATGTTTAACTTACTGCACACGTAGTGTATTTTTAGTGCATACTGAGTGTCAGGATCCCACAATTTACCCATTCGTTCCAGCCTGTATCCACTTTTATGTCCTCAAACGCTCGTTTTTTGGGGTCGACAGCTTATGAAAACTTATTTCTGGGTTTCTTAGCTTGTTTGCTGTACACCTTGTCACATAGCAGCTTTTAGGCATTATTCTGTCTTTTCTTAGAAGCAAGAAATGACAAGGAGGCAGCCTCTCGCAATGCAAAGTCAATGGAGACGGTTTGTCTCCCCCTCATAAACCCCTTTGTTTTCCCCCTTGGTGGGCGTGGTCTTCAGATTATGACGCGTTGCGCTCTGTCTCTATGACGCGTCACCATGGAAACCAAACAGACAGCGACTTAAGCGCATAGACTTGTTGCACGTTAATGTTTTTTTCCTTTTTTGGAAACTCACAGAGAAATTTTTTTTTAGTTTTTTTAAAAAATTTAGTTTTTCCTTTGATTTGTCTGCTATTTAGTTTCTTTGCTCCTCTGGATTTGTGGATGTATCCTGACTGATTCCGTTATCGCACGGCTTTCGGCTACGCTCCCCTGTCTGCCATGTACAGAACCCGGTTTTGTTCATGAAATGTTCTGATCTGCTTTTGCTTTTTATGTTTTATTTTATTATACTTAAAAAAAAATTTGTATATTCGTTTATTTCGTTTTTTTCCACAAATGTATGACTTTTGGAAGTGCAAACTGATTGCCATATGCAGTTTTAATACAGTTGAATTAATTTCTGTCATTTTTACTCTTCTAAGTGTACACTTGCAGGTGTTTTGTTTCTAATTTACTGTTAGGCCCATTAAATAATAATAAGGATAAACAATATTTAAAAAGTATAGGCTATAATTATCTAACATCTAACTAATTAAAAATTAACCTCAAAACATAACATGCTAAATGGGGGATATCTAGCATAAAAAAATGTATTGTCAGAATGTCGTCTCTCAGTTGTTGAATTTCGCGCAGACGTTGCCACAACGTAAATGTGTTTGCTCAGCCCGATCTCATAAAAGTGCGAATACCACGAATTGTATTTGTAGTAGCCTACTTATGATACGCAGTTTTCGCGTGCATATGATACGCACTTTATGGCGTGTAATAGGCACGCACTCCACACCCCTAATCCTAACCAAGGGGTTTACAGTGCGTAGCATATGCACGCAAAAAAACATTCTTGGCGTATAAATGGCACGAGAAATAAAATTTGTGGTATAGATAGGCACTTTCATGAGATCGTGTTTCATAATCTGCTACTGGGCCTTCTGTCAAATTTTAAAACCCAGTGTGGCCCTTGAGCCAAAAAGTTTGCCCAACCCTGTTATAGACTCTTTCAGATAGTACATCGGCCAGACAATTGTAGATATTGACTACTGAACACATTTCTGGCCAACGAGTCTGTGAACTTGAACTTTCTATACATTCTCAGTGATGCCTTATTTTGTTTCTTTAGCCATACAGAAGTCCAGATTTGACATGTTGAACATATTTCTGACTTGAAAATTTTGTACATGCTAATTGACTCCTTTTAGTGTTTCATCAGCCAGACAGTAGTCAATAATTGACCTACTGAAAATATTTCTGGTAAAAGAGTCCTCGATTTTGAACTTTCTATACATTCTCAGTGACGCCTTATTTTGTTTCTTTAGCCATAAAGTAGTTCAGATTTAACATGTTGAACATATTTCTGTCCTTGATCTTGAACTTTCTATTCATACTTATAGACTCCTTCAGATAGTACATCGGCCAGACAACTGTCCATAATGACAATTAAAAAAAATTTCTGGCCAACGACTCTATGTACTTGAACTTTCTATACATGCTCATTGACTCCTTCTGATGTTTCATCAGCCAGACAATTGTTCATAACTGACCTACTGAACATATTTCTAGTAAAAGAGTCCTCGATCTTGAACATTCTATACATGCTCATTGACTCCTTATGCTGTTTCTTTCTATACATACTCGTTTACTCCATCTGATGTTACATCAGCCATAAAGAAGTCCATAATTGACCCAAGGGACATATTTGTGGCCAATCTTGAACTTTCTATACATACTCATAGTCTCCTTCTGATTCTTCATAAGCCATATTTATGTCCATATATGGCCTATTATTATTTCTGGTCAAAGGTTCCTCAAAAGTTTTTAAACTATGTAAAATTATAGACTCCATCTGTTGATAAATCAGACCAAAAGAGGTCAAATTTTGACTCTTGAGTCAATATGATTCTTTGGCCAAAAATATATTCAGAGGATCACATATGGACACCTGTTAAAGTGATGTATCATCAGAAGAAGTCTATGAGTATTTAGTAAGTTAACTTGTGAGGACCTTTTTGCCCAAAATATTTTCAATTCGCCAGATATGGACATCTGTATAGATTATGAAGAATCAGAAAGAGTCAACGAGTATATATAGAAAGGTCAAGTTTAGACTCTTTGACCAGAAAAAAATTCAGTATGTCAAATATGGACTTTTTAAGGACTCTTTAAGGACTCTTTGGCCAGTAATTTTTTCGGTAGGTCAAATATGGACTTCTGTATGACTGATTTAACATCAGAAGGAGTCTATAGTTTATGATAGACAAAATCCTTTTGAGAACTCTTTGGTCAAATTTTTTTTCAATCGGTCAAATATGGACTACTGCCTGCCTGGTTTAACATTACAAGAAGTCAGTCTATATTGTATAGTGAGTTAATGTTCACGGACTCTGGCCAGAAATATGTTCAGTAGGTCAAAAATAGACTACTGGCTGGTTAATATAACATCACAAGAAGTCAATCTGTAGTATAGCAAGATAATGTTCAAGAACTCTTTGGCCAGAAATATGTTCAGAAGGTCAAAAGGGGACCTCTGTATAGCTGATTTATCATCAGAAGTCGTCTATAACTTTATATAGATTGAAAATTTGTGAGGACACTTTGACCAGAAATAAGTTGAAAAGGTCAGATATGGACATCTATATGGCTTATGAAGCATCAGAAGGAGTCTATGAGTATGTATAGAAAGCCCAATATCGAGGACTCTTTGGCCAAAAATATGTTCCTTGGGTCAAATATGGACTTCTGTATGGCTGACGTAACATCAGAAAGAGTCAACGAGTATATATGGAAAGGTCAAGTTTCGAGTACTCCTTGGCCAGAAAAAATTTCAGTATGTCAAATATGGACATTTGTCAGGATGATATAACATCCGAAGATATCAATCTGAATGTAGTGTTCATCTTTTAGGACTCTTTGTCCAGAAATATGTTCAGTAGGTCAAAATGGGACCTCTGAATAGCTGATTTGTCATCAAAAAGAGTCTATGACTTTATATAGTTTCAAAACTTTTTTGAGGACCCTTTGACCAGAAATAAGTTCAAAAGGTCAGATATGGATATCTAGATGGCTTATGTAGCATTAGAAGGAGTCTATGAGTATGTATAGAAAGGTCAAGATGGAGAACTCTTTGGCCATAAATATATGGGTCATATATGAACTTCTGTAAGGCTTATTTGACATCAGAAGGAGTCGATAAGTTTATAATAGTAAAAAACATTTTGAGGATTCTTTGGCCAAAAATATGTTCAGTTGGTCAAGTCTGGTTGATATAACATCACGAGAAGTATGTATATTACGAGAAATATGTAAAGTAAGGTTAAAGTTCAAGGTCTCTGTCCAGAAATATGTTCAGAAGGTCAAATATGGACTTCTGTATGGCTGATTTAACATCAGAAGGAGTCTATGAATTTCTAAGAGTAAAAACATTTTGAGGATTCTTTGGGCAAAAATATGTTAAATCGGTCAACTATGGACTACAGTCTGGCTGATATAACATCACGAGAAGTCTGTATAGTAGGAGAAATATGTATAGTAAGGTAAATGTTCAAGATCTCTGGCCAGAAATATGTTCAGAAGGTCAAATATGGACTTCTGTATGACTGATTTAACATCAGAAGGAGTCTATAGTTTATGATAGACAAAATCCTTTTGAGAACTCTTTGGTCAACTTTTTTTTCAATCGGTCAAATATGGACTACTTGTCTGCCTGATTTAACATTACGAGAAGTCAGTCTATATGTATAGTGAGTTAATGTTCACAGACTCTGGCCAGAAATATGTTCAGTAGGTCAAAAATAGACTACTGGCTGGTTAATTTAACATCACAAGAATGTCAATCTGTAGTATAGCAAGATAATGTTCACGAACTCTTTGGCCAGAAATATGTTCAGTAGGTCAAAATGGGACCTCAGTCTGAATAGCTGATTTATCATCAGAAAGAGTCTCTAACTTTCTATAGTTTAAACATTTTTGAGGACACTTTGACCAGAAATAAGTTGAAAAGGTCAGATATGGACATCTATATGGCTTATGAAGCATCAGAAGGAGTCTATGAGTATGTATAGAAAGCCCAATATCGAGGACAAAAAGCCCAAAAATATGTTCCTTGGGTCAAATATGGACTTCTGTATGGCTGACGTAACATCAGAAAGAGTCAACTAATATAGAAAGGTCAAGTTTCGAGTACTCCTTGGCCAGGAAAAATTTCAGTATGTCAAAAATGGACTTTTCTCAGGATGATATAGCATCTTTAAGGACTCTTTGGCCAGAAATATGTTCAGTAGGTCAAAAGCGTGTATAGCTCATTGTTATAACATTATGTGCTTTGCAAAAACGATCTAGCGTTGAGCATCATTAAAGAAACATAGGCTATGCACTTCATGCATTGCATACGCTGATTTCACGCAGCCGCCATTTTGAAATCGAAAGTGAGGCTCCAGTGGGAAGAACCCCGGAAGAATGCCTTGGATTACCAACCTGAAGCTGCTGCCGCGATTTACACTATTGGATGTTAATATCCAATATAGGATATGTATATAGCTCATTCCTGCTTCGTTTTTTTACATTCTGAATTATATATAAAAAAAATATTTTATTTATAAATTAATTTCACTGTATATAGTCTAAAGTATGAAAGAAATGTCTGTACATTTTTATAATTGACACAACATCATTAAACACAACAATAGGCTATCACATTCACGACTCTCCTGTGATTAAAGGCGACACTTCCGGTTTTCTTCCCACCGGAGCCTCGCTTTCGATTTCAAAATAACGGCTGCGTGAAATCAGCGTATTGCACACCAGAACTAACTCAATCCTATGTTCATTAGAGAGATAACATATGTGTTGTTGCATTGCATTGCATTGCACACACGATATAACGTTGTGCATTGAAGAATAACATAGGCTATGCACTTCTTGCGTTGCATTCCATAACTAAATAATTCCAATGTTCATTAAAGAAATAACGTCTGTTGTTGCATTTGTATAGCATTGCAATGCATTGCATTGCCTTGCATTGCATTGCATTGCACTAACGATCTAACTTTGTGCACTGAAGAAAAACATATAAGTTATGCACTTTTCGCATTGGATTGCATTGCACACCAAGTCTAACTCATTCCCATGTTCATTATAGAGATAACATATGTGTTGTTGCATTGCATTGCACTAACGATCTAACGTTGTGCACTGAAGAATAACATAGAGGTTATGCACTTTTTGCATTGCATTGCATTTCATACCAGAACTAACTCATTCCCATGTTCATTAAAGACATAACGTTTGTTGTTGCATTGCATTGCATTGCACTGCATTGCATTGCTCTAACGATCTAACGTAGTGCACTGAAGAATAACTTATGCACTTTTCGCATTGCATTGCATTGCATTGCACACCAGAACTAACTCAATCCCAAGTTCATTAATGACATGATATGTGTTGTTGCATTGCATTGCATTGCACTAACGATCTAACGTTGTGCACTGAAGAATAACATATAGGTTATGCACTTTTTGCATTGCATTTCACACCAGAACTTCCCATGTTCATTAAAGACATAACGTTTGTTGTTGCATTGCATTGCATTGCATCGCATCGCATCGCACTGCATCGCACTGCATCGCACTGCATCGCACTGCATTGCTTTGCACTGCATTGCATTGCACTAACGATCTAACGTTGTGCACTGAAGAATAACATAGACGTTATTAACTTTTCGCATTGCATTGCATTGCATACCAGAACTAACTCATTGCCATGTTCATTAAAGAGATAATATGTGTGTTGTTGCATTGCATTGCATTGCACGCACGATCTAACGTTTTGCATTGAAGAATAACATATAGGTTATGCACATTTTGCATTGCATTGCATTTCACACCAGAACTAACTAATTTCCATGTTCATTAAAGACATAACGTTTGAGTTGCATTGCATTGCACTAAAGATCCTACGTTGTGCACTGAAGAATAAACATAGACGTTATTCACTTTTCGCATTGCATTGCATTGCACACCAGAACTATCTCATTCCCATGTTCATTAAAGAGATAACATATGTGTTGTTGCATTGCATTTGCATTGCACGCACGATCTAACGTTTTGCATTGAAGAATATAGGCTATTCACTTCTTTCATTGCATTGCACAGCATAGCTAAATCATTCCCATGTTCATTAAAGAGATGATATGTGTGTTATTGCATTGCATTGCACTAACGATCTAACGTTGTGCAACTGAAGAATAATATAGAGGTTATGCACTTTTTGCATTGCATTGCATTTCACACCAGAACTAACTCATTCCCATGTTCATTAAAGACATAACGTTTGTTTTTGCATTGCATCGCACTGCATCGCACTGCATCGCACTGCATCGCATTGCATTGCATTGCACTAACGATCTAACGTTGTGCACTGAAGAATAACATAGACGTTATTCACTTTTCGCATTGCATTGCATTGCATACCAGAACTAACTCATTGCATATAAGTTATGCACTTTTCGCATTGCATATTCATTACACACCAGATCTAACTCATCCCATGTTCATTAAAGAGATAACATATGTATTGTTGCATTGCATTGCACTAACAATCTAACGTTGTGCACTGAAGAATAACATAGAGGTTATGCACTTTTTGCATTGCATTGCCATTGCACACCAGAACTCATTCCCATGTTCATTAAAGACGTTTCGTTTGTTTGTTGTTGCATTGCTTTAAATTGCATTGCATTGCACTGCACTGGATTGCATTGCATTGCACTAACGGTCTAACGTTGTGCACTGAAGAATAACATATGCACTTTTTGCATTGCATTGCACACCAGAACTAACTCAATACCATGTTCATTTTAGAGGTGACATGTGTGTTGTTGCATTGCATTCCATTGCATTGCTTTGCACTGCACTGCATTGCACTAACGATCTAACGTTGTGCACTGAAGAATAACATATAGGTTATGCACATTTTGCATTGCATTGCATTTCACACCAGAACTAACTCATTGCCATGTTCAATAAAGACATAACGTTTGTTTTGCATTGCATTTTATTGCATTGCATTGCACTGCACTGCATTGCATTGCTTTGCTCTAACGATCTAACGTTGTGCACTGAACAATAACATATGCACTTTCGCATTGCACACCAGAACTAACTCAATCCCATGTTCATTAAAGACATGATATGTGTTGCATTGCATTGCATTGCACGAACGATCTAACGTTGTGCACTGAAGCATAACATAGAGGTTAAGCACTTTTTGCATTGCATTGCATTGCACACCAGAACTAACTCATTCCCATGTTCATTAAAGACATGATATGTGTTGCATTGCATTGCATTGCATTGCATTGCACAAACAATATAACGTTGTGCACTGAAGAATAACATATAGGTTATGCACTTTTTGCATTGCATTGCATTTCACACCAGAACTAACTCAATCCCATGTTCATTAATGACATGATATGTGATGTTGCATTGCATTGCATTGCATTGCATTGCATTGCTCTAACGATCTAACGTTGTGCACTGATGAATAACTTATGCACTTTTCACATTGCATTGCATTGCACACCAGAACTAACTCAATCCCATGTTCATTAATGACATGATATGTGATGTTGCATTGCATTGCATTGCATTGCATTGCATTACACTAACGATCTAACGTTGTGCACTGAAGAATAACATATAGGTTATGCACTTTTTGCAATTCATTGCATTTCACACCAGAACTAACTCATTCCCATGTTCATTAAAGACATAACGTTTGTTGTTGCATTGCATTGCATTGCATTGCATTGCATTGCATTGCATTGCATTGCATTGCTCTAACGATCTAACGTTGTGCACTGATGAATAACTTATGCACTTTTCGCATTGCATTGCATTGCACACCAGAACTAACTCAATCCCATGTTCATTAATGACATGATATGTGATGTTGCATTGCATTGCATTGCATTGCATTGCATTGCATTACACTAACGATCTAACGTTGTGCACTGAAGAATAACATATAGGTTATGCACTTTTTGCAATTCATTGCATTTCACACCAGAACTAACTCATTCCCATGTTCATTAAAGACGTAAGTTTTGTTGTTGCATTGCATTGCATCGCATTGCATCGCACTGCATCGCACTGCATCGCACTGCATCGCACTGCATCGCATCGCATTGCATCGCATTGCATTACATTGCTTTGCTTTGCACTGCATTGCACTAACGATCTAACTTTGTGCACTGAAGAATAACATAGACGTTATTCACTTTTCGCATTGCATTGCATTGCATACCAGAACTAACTCATTGCCATGTTCATTAAAGAGATAACGTGTGTTGTTGCATTGCATTGCATTGCACGCACGATCTAACGATTTGCATTGAAGAATAACATATACGTTATGCACATTTTGCATTGCATTGCATTTCACACCAGAACTAACTCATTTCCATGTTCATTAAAGACATAACGTTTGTTGTTGCATTGCACGAACGATCTAACGTTGTGCACTGAAGCATAACATAGAGGTTATGCACTTTTTGCATTGCATTGCATTGCACAGCAGAACTAACTCATTCCCATGTTCATTAAAGACATGATATGTGTTGCATTGCATTGCATTGCACAAACAATATAACGTTGTGCACTGAAGAATAACATATAGGTTATGCACTTTTTGCAATTCATTGCATTTCACACCAGAACTAACTCATTCCCATGTTCATTAAAGACGTAAGTTTTGTTGTTGCATCGCATTGCATCGCACTGCATCGCACTGCATCGCATCGCATTGCATCGCATTGCATTGCATTGCATTGCATTGCTTTGCTTTGCACTGCATTGCACTAACGATCTAACTTTGTGCACTGAAGAATAACATAGACGTTATTCACTTTTCGCATTGCATTGCATTGCATACCAGAACTAACTCATTGCCATGTTCATTAAAGAGATAACGTGTGTTGTTGCATTGCATTGCATTGCACGCACGATCTAACGATTTGCATTGAAGAATAACATATACGTTATGCACATTTTGCATTGCATTGCATTTCACACCAGAACTAACTCATTTCCATGTTCATTAAAGACATAACGTTTGTTGTTGCATTGCACGAACGATCTAACGTTGTGCACTGAAGCATAACATAGAGGTTATGCACTTTTTGCATTGCATTGCATTGCATTGCACAGCAGAACTAACTCATTCCCATGTTCATTAAAGACATGATATGTGTTGCATTGCATTGCATTGCATTGCACAAACAATATAACGTTGTGCACTGAAGAATAACATATAGGTTATGCACTTTTTGCATTGCATTGCATTTCACACCAGAACTAACTCAGTCCATGTTCATTAAAGACATAACGTTTGTTATTGCATTGCATTGCTCTAACGATCTAACGTTGTGCACTGATGAATAACTTATGCACTTTTCGCATTGCATTGCATTGCACACCAGAACTAACTCAATCCCATGTTCATTAATGACATGATATGTGATGTTGCATTGCATTGCATTGCATTGCATTGCATTACACTAACGATCTAACGTTGTGCACTGAAGAATAACATATAGGTTATGCACTTTTTGCAATTCATTGCATTTCACACCAGAACTAACTCATTCCCATGTTCATTAAAGACATAACGTTTGTTGTTGCATTGCATTGCATTGCATTGCATTGCATTGCATTGCATTGCTCTAACGATCTAACGTTGTGCACTGATGAATAACTTATGCACTTTTCGCATTGCATTGCATTGCACACCAGAACTAACTCAATCCCATGTTCATTAATGACATGATATGTGATGTTGCATTGCATTGCATTGCATTGCATTACACTAACGATCTAACGTTGTGCACTGAAGAATAACATATAGGTTATGCACTTTTTGCAATTCATTGCATTTCACACCAGAACTAACTCATTCCCATGTTCATTAAAGACGTAAGTTTTGTTGTTGCATTGCATTGCATCGCATTGCATCGCACTGCATCGCACTGCATCGCACTGCATCGCACTGCATCGCATCGCATTGCATCGCATTGCATTACATTGCTTTGCTTTGCACTGCATTGCACTAACGATCTAACTTTGTGCACTGAAGAATAACATAGACGTTATTCACTTTTCGCATTGCATTGCATTGCATACCAGAACTAACTCATTGCCATGTTCATTAAAGAGATAACGTGTGTTGTTGCATTGCATTGCATTGCACGCACGATCTAACGATTTGCACTGAAGAATAACATATAGGTTATGCACTTTTTGCAATTCATTGCATTTCACACCAGAACTAACTCATTCCCATGTTCATTAAAGACATAACGTTTGTTGTTGCATTGCATTGCATTGCAATGCATTGCATTGCATTGCATTGCATTGCTCTAACGATCTAACGTTGTGCACTGATGAATAACTTATGCACTTTTCGCATTGCATTGCATTGCACACCAGAACTAACTCAATCCCATGTTCATTAATGACATGATATGTGATGTTGCATTGCATTGCATTGCATTGCATTGCATTGCATTGCATTGCATTGCATTACACTAACGATCTAACGTTGTGCACTGAAGAATAACATATAGGTTATGCACTTTTTGCAATTCATTGCATTTCACACCAGAACTAACTCATTCCCATGTTCATTAAAGACGTAAGTTTTGTTGTTGCATTGCATTGCATCGCATTGCACTAACGATCTAACTTTGTGCACTGAAGAATAACATAGACGTTATTCACTTTTCGCATTGCATTGCATTGCATACCAGAACTAACTCATTGCCATGTTCATTAAAGAGATAACGTGTGTTGTTGCATTGCATTGCATTGCACGCACGATCTAACGATTTGCATTGAAGAATAACATATACGTTATGCACATTTTGCATTGCATTGCATTTCACACCAGAACTAACTCATTTCCATGTTCATTAAAGACATAACGTTTGTTGTTGCATTGCACGAACGATCTAACGTTGTGCACTGAAGAATAACATAGAGGTTATGCACTTTTTGCATTGCATTTCACACCAGAACTAACTCAGTCCATGTTCATTAAAGACATAACGTTTGTTATTGCATTGCATTGCTCTAACGATCTAACGTTGTGCACTGATGAATAACTTATGCACTTTTCGCATTGCATTGCATTGCATTGCACACCAGAACTAACTCAATCCCATGTTCATTAATGACATGATATGTGATGTTGCATTGCATTGCATTGCATTGCATTGCATTGCATTGCATTGCATTGCATTACACTAACGATCTAACGTTGTGCACTGAAGAATAACATATAGGTTATGCACTTTTTGCAATTCATTGCATTTCACACCAGAACTAACTCATTCCCATGTTCATTAAAGACGTAAGGTTTGTTGTCGCATTGCATCGCATTGCATCGCATTGCATCGCATTGCATCGCATTGCATCGCACTGCATCGCACTTCATCGCACTGCATCGCACTGCATCGCATTGCATCGCACTGCATCGCATTGCATCGCATCGCATTGCATTGCTTTGCACTGCATTGCACTAACGATCCTACGTTGTGCACTAAAGAATAACATAGACGTTATTCACTTTTCGCATTGCATTGCATACCAGAACTAAGTCATTGCCATGTTCATTAAAGAGGTGATATGTGTGTTGAATTGCATTGCACTAACGATCTAACGTTGTGCATTGAACAGTAACATAGGCTATGCACTTTTTGCATTGCATTGCACACCAGAACTAACTCCTTCCCATTAAAGAGATAACGTTGCATTGCATTGCACTAACGATCTAACGTTGTGCATGAAGAATAACTTATAGACTGCACTTCTTGCATTGCATTTCACACCAGAACAAACTCATTCCCAAACTCATTGCGTTTTGCTTTGAGGAAATACAGTTTGTGCTGTTGCATTGCATTTCACTCACGATAAAACTTTGTGCATTGAAGAATAACATATAAGCTATGAGTGCATTGAAAAACATACAGTAACTATCTCATTCCGAAGTGCATTGAAGAGATTCAATTTTTGGTTACATTCCACTAATTAAAAGATCTAACTGATATAGTTAGATATAATAATAATAATACATTATTATTAAACGCTAATTCTTAGATCGATTGTGCAATGCAACACTCATGTTATCTTTTCATTGCACATGAGGTTTGAAGTAGTTTATTCTATGCATTGCAACGCAAGAGGTAAATGCAATAATTTCCCTTAAAAGAAAAAATTAATAAGTTAGTTAAGTACAATGCGAAAGCACATATGTTATGTGTCAAATCAGGCATACAGAGGTCCCTCTTTGACCTACAGAACATATTTTCTGTCCAAAGAGTTCTTACTGACTTCTTACTGACTGACTCTTTGTGATGTTGTATTAGCAAGACAGTAGTAATACGTCATCGGCGTATAACGATATTTTATGACACTTCCCTCCTTTATCTGTTATCCCCTGTATTCTGGGGTTGCTCCTTATTAACTCCGCTAGTGGCTCAATACTAAGAGCAAATAAGACTGGAGACATTGCATCTCCCTGACGAGTTCCTCTACCTAGGTTAAAAAACTCTGAGCAAGTGACCATTTACTCGAACTCTTGATTTAGGATTTTTCTAAAAAATCAATTTACCCACTTAACAAAATGTCATGAAACCCCATATAATTTAGAGTCTGTTCCATAAACACTCAGTCCACCTCTAAGCATCTTAGCTGAGAAGCATTGAAGGTGTTTTACTATCTTTTCCAATTTAAGTTTAAAGGTCTTCTTATGTTATTTGATCCATATCTTTTATTAATATATCCAGTCTGGTCCGGTTTGACAAATTTTTTAATATGCTTCTGAATTCTGTTTGCTATGATTGAAGTTAAGATTTTCATATCCTGACATAGTATAAGCTTATTGGTATATAAGCCATTCATTGTGTAGGGTCAAAGCAATGCAACACATATCATGTCTTTAATGAACATGGGAATGAGTTAGTTCTGGTGTGAAATGCAATGCAGTGCAAAATGTTATTCTTCAGTGCACAACGTTAGATTGTTTGTGCAATGCAATGCAATGCAACACATATCATGTCTTTAATGAACATGGGATTGAGTTAGTTCTGGTGTGAAATGCAATGCAATGCGAAAAGTACATATGTTATTCTTCAGTGCACAACGTTAGATCGTTAGAACAATGAAATGCAATGCAATGCAATGCAATGCAGTGCAGTGCAGTGCAATGCAATGAAATGCAATGCAACAAAAAAAGTTATGTCAATTAATAAATGAACATGGGAATGAGTTAGTTCTGGTGTGAAATGCAATGAAATGCAAAATGTGCATAACCTATAAGTTATTCTTCAGTGCACAACGTGGGATCTTTAGTGCAATGCAATGCAACATCAAACGTTATGTCTTTAATGAACAATGAAATTAGTTAGTTCTGGTGTGAAATGCAATGCAATGCAAAATGTGCATAACCTGTATGTTATTCTTCAATGCAAAACGTTAGATCGTGCGTGCATGACCAGAGCCATAGAGAGAGAGAGTTGCGACACTCCCATAGACCTCCGTTGTAAATAATGGCGGCGCTTTTAACCGCCTACTTCCGGGATATGAAGATCGGAATAGTTCCAAACACTGTCATTTGGGCGTTGGACACCATTCACTAACATTGCTGCGCGTCGAGTTGTTCCAGAGTTAAGTTGCCGAAATATCGACCTCTTTTGAATTGTCAACTGTCTATATTGTATCAGAGGCCCTTTGCGATGCTTATACTGGTCTTCATTTGTACATGCACAGCGTAATTATTTATATTTTATGTTGGTTGTTTCAACCAATTTTCAAGCACTGCCTGCTAGCGCGACTTCGTCAGCTAAGAGTTCGGTAATGAATCGCTACCACCTTTATAGCAACTTTTATTTAATTTAATTTTTTGGGATATACTAACTTTTCATTATGTTATTATTGTCTTGAGTGAAGCGGCTTGTGAGAACAATGCTGTTCAATAATGCAATCGCTGCTGTCTGTCCCATAGAAGAACATGACAGCCAGCGTACGTTTTGGAACTATTGGGGCTTACATTAACCACGTGACAGCCATAGCGGCGACATCAAAGAGTGTCGCAACTCTCTCTCTCTATGGCTCTGAGTTCTGGTGTGCAATGTGCAGTGCGATGCAGTGCGATGCAGTGCAAAAACAAACGTTATGTCTTTAATGAACATGGGAATGAGTTAGTTCTGGTGTGAAATGCAATGCAATGCAAAAAGTGCATAACCTCTATGTTATTCTTCAGTGCACAACGTTAGATCGTTAGTGCAATGCAATGCAATAACGCACATATCATCTCTTTAATGAACATGGGAATGATTTAGTTATGCTGTGCAATGCAATGAAAGAAGTGAAAAGCCTATATGTTATTCTTCAATGCAAAAAGTACTGGTGTGCAATGCAATTCAATGCGAAAAGTGAATAACGTCTATGTTATTCTTCAGTGCACAACGTGGGATCTTTAGTGCAATGCAATGCAACATCAAACGTTATGTCTTTAATTAACAATGAAATGAGTTAGTTCTGGTGTGAAATGCAATGCAATGCAAAATGTGCATAACCTATATGTTATTCTTCAATGCAAAACGTTAGATCGTGTATGCAATTCAATGCAAAGCAACAACACACATGTTATCTCTTTAATGAACATGGCAATGAGTTAGTTCTGGTATGCAATGCAATGCAATGCGAAAAGTGAATAACGTCTATGTTATTCTTCAGTGCACAACGTTAGATCGTTAGTGCCATGCAATGCAGTGCAAAGCAAAGCAATGCAATGCAATGCAATGCAATACAATGCAATGCAATTCACTGCAACAACACACATGTCATCTTTAAAATGAACATGGGATTGAGTTAGTCCTGTTGTGCAATGCAATGCGAAAAGTGCATATGTTATTCTTCAGTGCACAACGTTAGATCGTTAGAGCAATGCAGTGTGATGCAGTTTGATGCGATGCAATGCGATGCAATGCAATGCAATGCAATGCAATGCAATGCAATGCAATGCAATGCAACAACAAACGTTATGTCTTTAATGAACATGGGAATGAGTTAGTTCTGGTGTGAAATGCAATGCAAAAAGTGAATAACCTATAAGTTATTCTTCAGTGCACAACGTTAGATCGTTAGTGCAATGCAATGCAATGCAATGCAATGCAACAACACATATCATGTCATTAATGAACTTGGGATTGAGTTAGTTCTGGTGTGCAATACAATGAAATGCAAAAAGTGCATAAGTTATTCTTCAGTGCACAACGTTAGATCGTTAGAGCAATGCAATGCAGTGCAGTGCAATGCAATGCAATGCAATGCAATGCAATGCAATGCAATGCAATGCAACAACAAACGTTATGTCTTTAATGAACATGGGAATGAGTTAGTTCTGGTGTGAAATGCAATGCAATGCAAAAAGTGCATAACCTCTATGTTATTCTTCAGTGCACAACGTTAGATCATTAGTGCAATGCAATGCAACGATCTCTTTAATGGGAAGGAGTTAGTTCTGGTATGCAATGCAATGCAAAAAGTGCATAGCCTATGTTACTCTTCAATGCACAACGTTAGATCGTTAGTGCAATGCAATTCAATGCAATGCAATGTAATGCAATGCAAAAAGTGCATAATAATATAGCATAACCTGCATAACCTGACGATAAACATTCAGTGCACAACGTTAGATCGTTATTGCAATGCAATGCAATGCAAGAAGTGCACAGCCTATATGTTATTCTTCAATGCAAAAAGTTAGATCGTGCGTGCAATGCAATGCAACAACACACATGTGAACTCTTTAATGAACATGGCAATGAGTTAGTTCTGGTATGCAATGCAATGCAATGCAAAAAGTGCATAACCTCTATGTTATTCTTCAGTGCACAACGTTAGATCGTTAGTGCAATGCAATGCAATGCAACAACACACATATCATCTCTTTACTGAACATGGGAATGATTTAGTTATGCTGTGCAATGCAATGCAAGAAGTGCATAGCCTATATGTTATTCTTCAATGCAAAAGGTTAGATCGTGCGTGCAATGCAAATGCAATGCAACAACACATATGTTATCTCTTTAATGAACATGGGAATGAGTTAGTTCTGTTGTGCAATGCAATGCAATGCGAAAAGTGAATAACGTCTATGTTATTCTTCAGTGCACAACGTGGGATCTTTAGTGCAATGCAATGCAACATCAAACGTTATGTCTTTAATGAACAATGAAATGAGTTAGTTCTGGTGTGAAATGCAATGCAATGCAAAATGTGCATAACCTATATGTTATTCTTCAGTGCACAACGTTAGATCGTTAGTGCAATGCAATGCAATAACACACATATCATCTCTTTAATGAACATGGGAATGATTTAGTTATGCTGTGCAATGCAATGAAAGAAGTGAATAGCCTATATGTTATTCTTCAATGCAAAACGTTAGATCGTGCGTGCAATGCAAATGCAATGCAACAACACATATGTTATCTCTTTAATGAACATGGGAATGAGATAGTTCTGGTGTGCAATGCAATGCAATGCGAAAAGTGAATAACGTCTATGTTTATTCTTCAGTGCACAACGTAGGATCTTTAGTGCAATGCAATGCAACATCAAACGTTATGTCTTTAATGAACATGGAAATGAGTTAGTTCTGGTGTGAAATGCAATGCAATGCAAAATGTGCATAACCTATATGTTATTCTTCAATGCAAAACGTTAGATCGTGCGTGCAATGCAATGCAATGCAATGCAACAACACACATATTATCTCTTTAATGAACATGGCAATGAGTTAGTTCTGGTATGCAATGCAATGCAATGCGAAAAGTGAATAACGTCTATGTTATTCTTCAGTGCACAACGTTAGATCGTTAGTGCCATGCAATGCAATGCAATTCACTGCAACAACACACATGTCATCTTTAAAATGAACATGGGATTGAGTTAGTCCTGTTGTGCAATGCAATGCGACAAGTGCATAGGTTATTCTTCAGTGCACAACGTTAGATCGTTAGAGCAATGCAGTGCAATGCATTGCGATGCAGTGTGATGCAGTTTGATGCGATGCAATGCGATGCAATGCGATGCAATGCGATGCAATGCGATGCAATGCGATGCAATGCGATGCAATGCGATGCAACAACAAACGTTATGTCTTTAATGAACATGGGAATGAGTTAGTTCTGGTGTGCAATGCAATGCAATGCAAAAAGTGCATAACCTCTATGTTATTCTTCAGTGCACAACGTTAGATCGTTAGTGCAATGCAATGCAATGCAACAACACACATATCATATCTTTACTGAACATGGGAATGATTTAGTTATGCTGTGCAATGCAATGCAAGAAGTGCATAGCCTATATGTTATTCTTCAATGCAAAAGGTTAGATCGTGCGTGCAATGCAAATGCAATGCAACAACACATATGTTATCTCTTTAATGAACATGGGAATGAGATAGTTCTGGTGTGCAATGCAATGCAATGCGAAAAGTGAATAACGTCTATGTTATTCTTCAGTGCACAACGTGGGATCTTTAGTGCAATGCAATGCAACATCAAACGTTATGTCTTAAATGAACAATGAAATGAGTTAGTTCTGGTGTGAAATGCAATGCAATGCAAAATGTGCATAACCTATATGTTATTCTTCAATGCAAAACGTTAGATCGTTAGTGCAATGCAATGCAATGCAATGCAATGCAACAACACACATGTCATCTCTAAAATGAACATAGGATTGAGTTAGTTCTGATGTGCAATGCAATGCGAAAAGTGCATATGTTATTCTTCAGTGCACAAAGTTAGATCGTTAGAGCAATGCAGTGCGATGCAGTGCGATGCAGTGCGATGCCATGCAAAAACAAACGTTATGTCTTTAATGAACATGGCAATGAGTTAGTTCTGGTGTGAAATGCAATGCAATGCAAAAAGTGCATAACCTCTATGTTATTCTTCAGTGCACAACGTTAGATCGTTAGTGCAATGCAATGCAATAACACACATATCATCTCTTTAATGAACATGGGAATGATTTAGTTATGCTGTGCAATGCAATGAAAGAAGTGAATAGCCTATATGTTATTCTTCAATGCAAAACGTTAGATCGTGCGTGCAATGCAAATGCAATGCAACAACACATATGTTATCTCTTTAATGAACATGGGAATGAGATAGTTCTGGTGTGCAATGCAATGCAATGCGAAAAGTGAATAACGTCTATGTTTATTCTTCAGTGCACAACGTAGGATCTTTAGTGCAATGCAATGCAACATGAAACGTTATGTCTTTAATGAACATGGAAATGAGTTCTGGTGTGAAATGCAATGCAATGCAAAATGTGCATAACCTATATGTTATTCTTCAATGCAAAACGTTAGATCGTTAGTGCAATGCAATGCAATGCAATGCAACAACACACGTCATCTCTAAAATGAACATGGGATTGAGTTAGTTCTGATGTGCAATGCAATGCGAAAAGTGCATATGTTAGTCTTAAGTGCACAAAGTTAGATCGTTAGAGCAATGCAATGCAGTGCGATGCAGTGCGATGCAGTGCGATGCAGTGCGATGCAGTGCGATGCAGTTCGATGCCATGCAAAAACAAACGTTATGTCTTTAATGAACATGGCAATGAGTTAGTTCTGGTATGCAATGCAATGCAATGCGAAAAGTGAATAACGTCTATGTTATTCTTCAGTGCACAACGTTAGATCGTTAGTGCAATGCAATGCAGTGCAAAGCAATGCAATGCAATGCAATGCAATGCAATGCAATGCTTTGCAATGCAATTCACTCCAACAACACACATGTCATCTTTAAAATGAACATGGGATTGAGTTAGTCCTGTTGTGCAATGCAATGCGACAAGTGCATATGTTATTCTTCAGTGCACAACGTTAGATCGTTAGAGCAATGCAATGCAGTGCGATGCAGTGCGATGCCATGCAAAAACAAACTTTATGTCTTTAATGAACATGGGAATGAGTTAGTTCTGGTGTGAAATGCAATGCAATGCAAAAAGTGCATAACCTCAATGTTATTCTTCAGTGCACAACGTTAGATCGTTAGTGCAATGCAATGCAATAACACACATATCATCTCTTTAATGAACATGGGAATGATTTAGTTATGCTGTGCAATGCAATGAAAGAAGTGAATAGCCTATATATTACTTCAATGCAAAACGTTAGATCGTGCGTGCAATGCAAATGCAATGCATATGTTATCTCTTTAATGAACATGGGAATGAGATAGTTCTGGTGTGCAATGCAATGCAATGCGAAAAGTGAATAACGTCTATGTTTATTCTTCAGTGCACAACGTAGGATCTTTAGTGCAATGCAATGCAACATCAAACGTTATGTCTTTAATGAACATGGAAATGAGTTAGTTCTGGTGTGAAATGCAATGCAATGCAAAATGTGCATAACCTATATGTTATGCTTCAATGCAAAACGTTAGATCGTGCGTGCAATGCAATGCAACAACACACATATTATCTCTTTAATGAACATGGCAATGAGTTAGTTCTGGTATGCAATGCAATGCGAAAAGTGAATAACGTCTATGTTATTCTTCAGTGCACAACGTTAGATCGTTAGTGCAATGCAATGCAGTGCCTATCTATACCACAAATTTTATTTCTCGTGCCATTTATACGCCAAGAATGTTTTTTTGCGTGCATATGCCACGCACTGTAAACCCCTTGGTTAGGATTAGGGGTGTGGAGTGCGTGCCTATTACACGCCATAAAGTGCGTATCATATGCACGCGAAAACTGCGTATCATAAGTAGGCTACTACAAATACAATTCGTGGTATTCGCACTTTCATGAGATCGGGCTGAGCAAACACATTTACGTTGTGGCAACGTCTGCGCGAAATTCAACAACTGAGAGACGACATTCTGACAATACATTTTTTTATGCTAGATATCCCCCATTTAGCATGTTATGTTTTGAGGTTAATTTTTAATTAGTTAGATGTTAGATAATTATAGCCTATACTTTTTAAATATTGTTTATCCTTATTATTATTTAATGGGCCTAACAGTAAATTAGAAACAAAACACCTGTACACTTGTACACTTAGAAGAGTAAAAATGACAGAAATTAATTCAACTTTATTAAAACTGCATATGGCAATCAATTTGCACTTCCAAAAGTCATACATTTGTTGAAAAAAACGAAATAAACGAATATACAAATTTATTTTTAAGTATAATAAAATAAAACATAAAAAGCAAAGGCAGACCAGAACATTTCATGAACAAAACCGGGTTCTGTACATGGCAGACAGGGGAGCGTAGCCGAAAGCCGGGCGATAAAGGTCGGTAAACGGAATCAGTCAGGATACATCCACAAATCCAGAGGAGCAAAGAAACTAAATAGCAGACAAATCAAAGGAAAAACTAAATTTTTTAAAAAAACTAAAAAAAAATTTCTCTGTGAGTTTCCAAAAAAGGAAAAAACATTAACGTGCAACAAGTCTATGCGCTTAAGTCGCTGTCTGTTTGGTTTCCATGGTGACGCGTCATAGAGACAGAGCGCAACGCGTCATAATCTGAAGACCACGCCCACCAAGGGGGAAAACAAAGGGGTTTATGAGGGGGAGACAAACCGTCTCCATTGACTTTGCATTGCGAGAGGCTGCCTCCTTGTCATTTCTTGCTTCTAAGAAAAGACAGAATAATGCCTAAAAGCTGCTATGTGACAAGGTGTACAGCAAACAAGCTAAGAAACCCAGAAATAAGTTTTCATAAGCTGTCGACCCCAAAAAACGAGCGTTTGAGGACATAAAAGTGGATACAGGCTGGAACGAATGGGTAAATTGTGGGATCCTGACACTCAGTATGCACTAAAAATACACTACGTGTGCAGTAAGTTAAACATTTAGTCACTGGTGAGCCAAATATCCAAATGTCAGTTTTATATATTATATTTCTGTAAGATAAACTATCCTGTGTTGCCGATTACGGTCTCCTCCAGCGGGCGTACGTTAGTTCTCAGAGTAATGAGACACGTGACGCTCTGTCTCAACTGCCTGTATCCACTTTTATGTCCTAAGCAGTGGCGTAGGCAGAAATTGTATTTTGGGCGGGCCATTGAAAAAGTGAGTGGGCCTATAGTTTTTCTTAGAAAAAAAAATGACTTAAATAATAATTAAACCTTAGAGAGTAGAAAAAAGAATAGACAAACTGCACAAAACAGTTACACCTTTATTTTGCAATATTCGGCAAAGACAATAACAAAACACTGTCGTTATTAGACAATAACCTGTCTATTTTATTCAGGCTAGTCAGCTCCCCCATTTAGCATGTTATGTTTTGAGGTTAATTTTTAATTAGTTAGATGTTAGATAATTATAGCCTATACTTTTTAAATATTGTTTATCCTTATTATTATTTAATGGGCCTAACAGTAAATTAGAAACAAAACACCTGCAAGTGTACACTTAGAAGAGTAAAAATGACAGAAATTAATTCAACTGTATTAAAACTGCATATGGCAATCAATTTGCACTTCCAAAAGTCATACATTTGTGGAAAAAAACGAAATAAACGAATATACAAATTTATTTTTAAGTATAATAAAATAAAACATAAAAAGCAAAGGCAGATCAGAACATTTCATGAACAAAACCGGGTTCTGTACATGGCAGACAGGGGAGCGTAGCCGAAAGCCGGGCGATAACGGAATCAGTCAGGATACATCCACAAATCCAGAGGAGCAAAGAAACTAAATAGCAGACAAATCAAAGGAAAAACTAAATTTTTAAAAAAAACTAAACATTTTTTTCTCTGTGAGTTTCCAAAAAAGGAAAAAAACATTAACGTGCAACAAGTCTATGCGCTTAAGTCGCTGTCTGTTTGGTTTCCATGGTGACGCGTCATAGAGACAGAGCGCAACGCGTCATAATCTGAAGACCACGCCCACCAAGGGGGAAAACAAAGGGGTTTATGAGGGGGAGACAAACCGTCTCCATTGACTTTGCATTGCGAGAGGCTGCCTCCTTGTCATTTCTTGCTTCTAAGAAAAGACAGAATAATGCCTAAAAGCTGCTATGTGACAAGGTGTACAGCAAACAAGCTAAGAAACCCAGAAATAAGTTTTCATAAGCTGTCGACCCCAAAAAACGAGCGTTTGAGGACATAAAAGTGGATACAGGCTGGAACGAATGGGTAAATTGTGGGATCCTGACACTCAGTATGCACTAAAAATACACTACGTGTGCAGTAAGTTAAACATTTAGTCACTGGTGAGCCAAATATCCAAATGTCAGTTTTATATATTATATTTCTGTAAGATAAACTATCCTGTGTTGCCGATTACGGTCTCCTCCAGCGGGCGTACGTTAGTTCTCAGAGTAATGAGACACGTGACGCTCTGTCTCAACTGCCTGTATCCACTTTTATGTCCTAAGCAGTGGCGTAGGCAGAAATTGTATTTTGGGCGGGCCATTGAAAAAGTGAGTGGGCCTATAGTTTTTCTTAGAAAAAAAATGACTTAAATAATAATTAAACCTTAGAGAGTAGAAAAAAGAATAGACAAACTGCAAAAAACAGTTACACCTTTATTTTGCAATATTCGGCAAAGACAATAACAAAACACTGTCGTTATTAGACAATAACCTGTCTATTTTATTCAGGCTAGTCAGCAGTGCAAAGACAGTTCACCCGAAAATAAAGTAGGCTAAAAGTAAACGAAATTCAAATAATGAAAACTCTCAGCAGAGCACGGTTTGAAATAAATAACAACACACTCCCTAATTTCTGTTAAATCAACCATATACAATGCAATCAGACTGGTGGAAATTAAGCTTTTGTGCCAAAAAAAAAATAGCAACTACAAAAAATAAAACCAAGAAAACTGTCCATACCACTTTGATGAGAAGCTCCTTGATTTTTCGAATTTTCTATTCTTGACAGTGCAGGGAAATACCTTCAGATTGGGTTGTGAAGGTGGTTCATCAATTGCAGTTAGATCGGCGGGTAAACCCGCGTCAGGCTGACCGGGAGAGAGCACTGGCACTGCCGCCAGGGAGAGAGCGGCGGCCGCCACCAGCGCCTGACTAGCCTTCTTGTGGGTTAATGAGGATGAAGAACTGGACTGGGTAGACTCGGCAGATGGCGTGTCTTCTTCCTCAACTCTTTTTTAAAAAAAATAAAACATTAAAGAAACTTGTTTAGCCATTATTGTGGCGATGGCTAAAGGCCGTCAGACATTGGCTAAAGGCCGCCAGAGCCCGCCGCTCAGAGAGTCTTCCTGTCGCCCTAGCAACCATAGGTTTTCTACAACTTGCTTCAACAATTCCATTTTATTCGGAAAACAAATTAAACACACACACACCAGTCAACAATAAATCAGGTTTATATTAATATATTTTCTTAAATACATTTGAATAATAAAAATAAACAAAAAATGTATTTTGATCAAACTTGCCTGGGCGGGCCAGCGAGTAATATGGGCGGGCCAGTGCCGCCCTGGCCCATTACTGGCTACCGCGCCTGGTCCTAAGCACTCGTTTTTTGGGGTCGAGAGCTAATAAAAACTTATTTCTGTTTTTTTTTTAGCTTGTTTGCTGTACACCTTGTCACACAGCAGCTTTTAGGCATTTTTCTGTCTTTTGTTAGAAGCAAGAAATGACAAGGAGGCAGCCTCTCGCAATGCAAAGTCAATGGGGACGGTTAGTTTGTTTTCCCCCTGGGTGTGGGCGTGGCCTAAATACGCTCTGTCTCTATTGCTTGTTACGTGACACACCGCAGCCACAACAGCGCTGAATGAATGATGATCTGCTTTTATGTCATTTTTCCTTTTTTACATTTGTTAGCTATGACATGAAATATCTGATATTCTGATTGTCAAATATATGCAACGCAATATATATATATATATATATATATAACGCAAAGTATTGCAAGAAAAAGGCTAAATGAATGCGATCTTAAGACAATTTTTTAAATACTCGACGGGCCGGATTAAACAGCCTAACGATGTGTATGTGGCCCGCGGGCCGTAGTTTGCCCACCCCTGGTCTATAAGTATGAATAGAAAGTTCAAGATCGAGGACTCTTCGGTCTGAAATATGTTCATTATGGCAAATCAGAACTACTGCATGGCTGATGAAACACCAGAAAGAGTCTATGAGTATGTTTAAAAGGTTCAAGATCGAGGACTCTTTTGCCAGACATATGTTTAGTGGGTAAAATATGGATTGCTGTCTGGCTGATGAAACATCAGAAGTCAACGATTATGAACAGAAAGTTCAAGTTCAAAGACTCTTCAGGTAGAAATATGTTCAGTGGGTCAATTATCTATATGGAGTCACTGAGAATCTATAGAAAGTTCAAGACAGAGGACTCTTTTACTAGAGATATGTTCAGAGGGACAATTGTGGACTATTGTCTGCATGTGATACATCAGAAGAGGTAAATGATTAATGAAGTTCCTAAACGCAAGTTAGGGAGGAGTGAGCCCATCTAATCTTTCAATCAACAGCCTGAGTATATAAGCAGCCGCTTACCTCTCTCTAGCATCAGCTGTTCCAGTATCCCTCCACCTCCCCAAACTCCACCTTCATCTCAGGTACCTTGCCCTTCAATTATCATATCCTACATTTAGCCACTGGGGGGTATATCAGAGCTCGAGTTGAAGCTGCTTCATCGAGCCCCTCTTCAGTGGACAGCAAGCCAAATAAGTTTAACCTAATATCTTAAAGATTTTATGTGCAAGCAAACTCGTTAATGTATAGAAAGTTCAAGTTCATAGACTCTTCGGGCAGAAAAATGTTCAGTAGGTCAATTGTGGACATTTATTTATAGGATTTATTATTTATTATTTATTTATAGGTGTGCCAAATAAATAGGAGGAGTATGTATAGAAAGAATAAGATCAAGGTCTCTTTGGCCAGAAATATGTTCAATTGGTCAAATTTTGAAATACTATATTGCTCTTGTAAAATCAGGAGTCATTATGTATTGAAAAATGTTCATAGACTCTTTGGTCAGAAATAGGTTTAATAGGTCATATTAATACTGTTTTGCTATTGTAACATCAGAAGGAGTCAATTAATATGTATAGAGAAATCAAGATTATAAACCCATCGCTCAGAAATGAGTTTAGTAGTCAATTATTGATAATTTTTTGGCTGAAGTACTATCTGAAAGCGTCTAGTATAGAAAGATTTAAAGTTCTAGGTCTCTTTGGCCAGATATATGTTCAATGGTCAAATTTGGACTAACAATATGGTTGATTTAACATCAAAAGTAGTCGATGAGAATGCATATAAACATACCCTTTGACTAGTCTTTGGCCAGAAATATGTTCTCTTTGTTAAACATGGACTACAGTATGGTGGATGTAAAATCAAAAATAGTCTAGGAGAAGGAACAGTAAGTTAAACTTTGATGATTCTTTTGCCAGAAATATGTTCAGTAGGTCAATAATGGACTTCTGTCTCAATGATGGGTAGGTCAAATTTGAACTATACTGTATGGCTGATGAAACAGAAGGATTGTAAGAGCAATTAGTCTAGAAATTTAAAGTTCAAGGTCTCAAGTCTAGAAATATGTTCAAAATATAAAATTTGAAATACTGTTCAAATACATTGGATAGCAGATCGGATAGAAGATACATAAATGACACATTCATGTGTCAAGTATGGACATCTTTCAGGCTGCTGAAACATCGGAAGCTGTCAATGAGCATGTACAGAAAGGTCAAGATCAGGGACTCTTTTGACCAGAAATATGTTCAGTAGGTCAAATATGGACTTTTGTATGGCTAATGTATTATTAAGAGAAGTCAATAAGCAGAGAAAGTTAATGTTCAAAGACTCTTTGGCCAAAAATGTGTTCAGTAGTTCAAATAGGAACCTCTCTATGGCTGAATTAACATAATAAGAAACCCTTTGAATACCCTTTGACCAGAAATAAGTTCAATAGGTCAAATATGGAATTCTATATGTGGCTTATGAACCATTAGAAGGAGTCTAGGAGTGAGAATGCAAAGACTCTTTTTTCAGAAATATGTTCCTTGGGGCACATATGGACTACTTCACGGCTGACGTAACATCAGAAGGAGTCAACAAGTATGTATAGAAAGTTCAAGTTTGAGTACTCTTTGGCCCGAATTATGTTAGTAGGTAAAAAAAGGGACCTCTGTATGGCTGATTTAACATCAGAATTTGTCTATAAGATTCTATAGCTTGAGTATTATATATTATATAAGATTATATATATTTAAAACCTTTTAAAGGACCCATTGACAGGAAATAAGTTTAACAGGTCAGTCTAGAGTATGTATAGAAAGTTCAAGATCGAGTACTCTTATTCCCAGTAGTTGAAATATGGACTTCTATATGGCTGATTTAACATCAGAAGGAGTCTACACGTTTATTTTATTTTTTTGAACTGTGTTTTTATTGAACTTTAAAAAAAAAAAAAAAAAAAAAAAACAACAGCAAAAAAACAACAACAAATAAAGTTAAAATAAATACACAAATCCTTGACAGCACTTCAAAGAATACACCACATACCAGTACATTCTCTACATTGTTCAAACATTAACATATATTAAATCTATTTATTTCCAGCAGATTTTCAATTAGTGCCCACTTCTGTCGAAAAATGTCCTATTTCAACTGCAAGTCTGCTGTCATCTTCTCAAACATGTATATCTGTTTCAGTCTATTTGTCCATTCTGTCACAGTAGGTTCATGCACCTTCATCCAGTTCACAGTGATTATCTTCCTAGCTGCCATTAACAATATATGCAATACAAATAAGTGGGATTTACTGAACTGATACCATCAAGCAAAAAAAAATTCTGGATGCATCGGAATATCTCTTTCTAAAACTTTATTGATTTCCCTTTTAACCCCCTGCCAATACCCTTGTACTTTGGGACATTCCCAGAATATATGCACATAGTCCCCCACCATCCCACAACCTCTCCAGCATTGTGATAATGGCGAAGTACTGTCAAATTTGGCAACCACCAGTGCAACTCTAAAGAATCTCATTTTCATTTTCCAATCAAATTCCTTCCACATTTGACTGCTGGTACCCTTATGACAGCTAGCACATATATTTATCCACATCTCATCCTCTATTACAGTATTTAACTCTAGTTCCCAGTTTCTTTTGATATGAAACGTGTCATCAGATCGGTCCTGCATTAACTTCCCATAAATATGTGCTATATGATTTTTAGTGGGCAGATCATGTTCAATAATATTGATAAAATATTTTTCAACATTTGTTGGAGATCTTTTAGTAATGTCCCAGTGTTTATGAATTGTGATATAGTGTCGTAATTGTAAATATCTAAAGAGATCATTCGATCTCAGTGTAAACTTGTCACGTAATTGAGAAAAAGATCTTATGGTTTCTCCATCAAAAATTTGATTAATTATCTTTAAACCATTCTCTTCCCATCTACTAAAGGCACTATCCCATATAGAAGGGAGGAAATCTGGGTTCACCTTTAATAGGTATTGCACGTGATAAGGTGATTACTCCTCTAAACTTTTTTTGTATTGTGGACCAAATTTTGACAGTATGCTGTATCCATATATTTGTTTTCTTCTGTGCTTGCAAGTCCATGAATGGCAGAACTGTCAAAGAGACTCCAGGAAGCGAATTCTGTTCAATATTAACACATTCTGCCTCCTCATCAAAGCCAAGCCAAAGCAGCCAATAATAGTATCTAAGATTAGGAAGGTTCAAACCCCCTGTCCTTATTTGACATAAGTATTTTAAGTCTAATTCTTGGTCTTTTATTTTGCCAAGTAAACTTTGAAATCCATTTGTCTAGTTTATTAAACGCTGAGACTGGAACTAAAACAGGAAGAGACTGAAATAGGAAGAGAAGCCTCGGCAGTATATTAATTTTTACTGTTTCAATCCTGCCAAACATGGAGAGAGGCAATATCTCCCATCTCGCCAAATCTTTTTTTATGGTCTCAAAAAGCTGTGAATAGTTAGCAGAGTATAAATGTGATGCCATGGGTGTAAGGGTGACACCCAAGTATCTGAAACCCTTACTAGACCATCGAAAAGATACTTAATTATCTAACTGCGTGGGCCAATGTCCTGAAATCATCATTGCTTCTGATTTCTCAGCATTTACCTTATATCCAGAAACTAAGCCATAGTCTCTAAGGCACTCTAAAAGGGCCGGGATAGATGAAACAGGGTTTTCAATGAATAGTAATACGTCATCGGCGTATAACGATATATTATGACACTTCCCTCCTTTAGCTGTTATCCCCTGTATTCTGGGGTTGCTCCTTATTAACTCCGCCTTATTAACTACTTACTGTTTTTCAAATTTGCAATAGTCGCCCTTATTTCTTCTTCTGTAATAGGGGATATTATTTCCTTTGCTGTTTCTTCTGTTAGTTTATTTAGTTCAATTGTTCGCAAAAATGATTTAATTCTTTCCTCCTTATTTATTAATTTCTGGTCTTCATATAATTTTTTATAATAATCTTCAAATGCATTAACTATATCCTGTGGTTGTGTTAGCATTGTTGAGGTATCTGGGTGTTTGATTTTTGGAACTACCTTGCTCGCTTGAGCCTTACGTAATTGAAAGGCCAAGAGCCTACTAGCTTTATTACTCATCTCGTAATATTTTCTGCTTACAAATCTGAGTGCCCCCTCTGCTTTATATGTAAGCAAATCATCCAGTTTCTTTCTTTCCTGCTTTAAATGTTCTAGAATTTTTATTTGACCTGTTTGTTTATGTTCAGTTTCGTTTCCTGATTTCATTTTCTATCTCTTTTTGTTTGGCTAATCTCAACTTTTTATTCCTGGATGTTATTTCTATTAATTTACCTCTTGTCACTGCTTTGGCCCCCTCCCACAAAATAGTAACCAGTCCATTATCATTAATATCAAAGAGTCTATGTTTATAATAGTAAAAAAAACATTTCGAGGACTCTTTGGCCAAAAATGTGTTCAATCGGTCAAAAATCGACTACTCCTTTGCCTGATTTAACATCCCGAGAAGTCAGTATGTACGTATAGTAAGTTGTTTCATGGTCTCTTGGCAGAAATATGTTTAGTAGGTCAAAGATTTACTTTTTTTTTATGGGTGATGTAACATCAGGAGTCTATAAGTTTATATAGTTTAAAAACCCTTTGACCAGAAATAAGTTCAATAGGTTCAGAAATGGACTTCTAAATGGCTTATGAAGCATCAGAAGGAGTCTATGAGTATGTATTGAAAATTCAAGATCGAGTATATGTTCACTAGGTCAAATATGCACCTCTATATGGCTGATTTAACATCAGAAGGAGTCTATAAGTTTATAATATACACAAAATACCTTTTGAGGACTCTTTTGCCATAAAAATATGTTCAATCAGTCAAATATGGACTACTGTCTGGCTTATATAACATCAAATGAAGTCAGTCTTGTATGTTTAGTAAGTTAAGGTTCAAGGACTCTTTATCCAGAAATGTGTTCAGTAGGTCAAAAATGGACTTCTGTATGGCTGATGTAACATCAGAAAGATTCTACGAGAATGTACAGAAAGTTTAAGATCGATTACTCTTGGGTCAGAAATATGTGCAGCAGGTCAAACATGGACTACTGTCTTACTAATACAACATCACAAGGAGTCAGTCAGTAAGAAGTCAGTAAGAACTCTTTGGACAGAAAATATGTTCTGTAGGTCAAAGAGGGACCTCTGTATGCCTGATTTGACACATAACATATGTGCTTTCGCATTGTACTGAATAACTAACTTATTCATTTTTTCTTTTAAGGGAAATTATTTCATTTACCTCTTGCGTTGCAATGCATAGAATAAACTACTTCATACCTCATGTGCAATGAAAAGATAACATGAGTGTTGCATTGCACAAACGATCTAAGAATTAGCGTTTAATAATAATGTATTATTATTATATCTAACTATATCAGTTAGATCTTTTAATTAGTGGAATGTAACCAAAAATGGAATCTCTTCAATGCACTTCGGAATGAGATAGTTACTGTATGTTTTTCAAAGCACTCATAGCTTATATGTTATTTTCTTCAATGCACAAAGTTTGATCGTGAGTGAAATGCAATGCAACAGCACAAACTGTATTTCCTCAAAGCAAAACGCAATGAATTTGGGAATGAGTTAGTTCTGGTGTGAAATGCAATGCAAGAAGTGCATAGCCTGTATGTTATTCTTCATGCACAACGTTAGATCGTTAGTGCAATGCAATGCAACGATCTCTTTAATGGGAAGGAGTTAGTTCTGGTATGCAATGCAATGCAAAAAGTGCATAGCCTCTGTTACTCTTCAATGCACAACGTTAGATCGTTAGTGCAATGCAATTCAATGCAATGCAATGTAATGCAATGCAAAAAGTGCATAATAATATAGCATAACCTGCATAACCTGAAGATAAACATTCAGTGCACAACGTTAGATCGTTAGTGCAATGCAATGCAATGCAAGAAGTACACAGCCTATATGTTATTCTTCAATGCAAAAAGTTAGATCGTGCGTGCAATGCAATGCAACAACACACATGTGAACTCTTTAATGAACATGGCAATGAGTTAGTTCTGGTATGCAATGCAATGGCAATGCAATGCAATGCAATGCAATGCAATGCAATGCAATGCAACAACAAACGTTATGTCTTTAATGAACATGGGAATGAGTTAGTTCTGGTGTGCAATGCAATGCAATGTGAAAAGTGCATATGTTATTCTTCAGTGCACAACGTTAGATCGTTAGTGCAATGCAATGCAAGAAGTGCATAGCCTATAAGTTATTCTTCAATGCAAAACGTTAGATCGTGCGTGCAATGCAAATGCAATGCGACAACACATATGTTATCTCTTTATTAAACATGGGAATGAGTTAGTTCTGGTGTGCAATGCAATGCAATGCAAAAAGTGCATAACCTATATGTTATTCTTCAGTGCACAACGTTGGATCTTTAGTGCAATGCAATGCAACAACAAACGTTATGTCTTCAATGAACATGGGAATGAGTTAGTTCTAGTGTGAAATGCAATGCAATGCAAAACGTGCATAACCTCTATGTTATTCTTCAGTGCACAACGTTATATCGTTAGTACAATGCAATGCAATGCAACAACACACATATCATCTCTTTAATGAACATGGGAATGATTTAGTTATGCTGTGCAATGCAATGCAATGCAAAAAGTGCATAACCTCTATGTTACTCTTCAATGCAAAACGTTAGATCGTGCGTGCAATGCAAATGCAATGCAACAACACATATGTTATCTGTTTAATGAACATGGGAATGATATAGTTCTGGTGTGCAATGCAATGAAGTGCGAAAAGTGAATAACGTATTCTTCAGTGCACAACGTGGGATCTTTAGTGCAATGCAATGCAACATCAAACGTTATATCGTTAGTGCAATGCAATGCAATGCAACAACACATATGTTATCTCTTTAATGAACATGGGAATCAGATAGTTCTGGTGTGCAATGCAATGCAATGCGAAAAGTGAATAACGTCTATGTTATTCTTCAGTGCACAACGTGGGATCTTTAGTGCAATGCAATGCAACATCAAACGTTATGTATTTAATGAACAATGAAATGAGTTAGTTCTGGTGTGAAATGCAATGCAATGCAAAATGTGCATAACCTATATGTTATTCTTCAATGCAAAACGTTAGATCGTGCGTGCAATGCAATGCAAAGCAACAACACACATGTTATCTCTTTAATGAACATGGCAATGACTTAGTTCTGGTATGCAATGCAATGCGAAAAGTGAATAACGTCTATGTTATTCTTCAGTGCACAACGTTAGATCGTTAGTGCAATGCAATGCAGTGCAAAGCAATGCAATGCAATGCAATGCAACAACACACATGTCATCTCTAAAATGAACATGGGATTGAGATAGTTCTGGTGTGCAATGCAATGCGAAAAGTGCATATGTTATTCTTCAGTGCACAAAGTTAGATCGTTAGAGCAATGCAATGCAATGCAATGCAGTGCGATGCAGTGCGATGCAATGCAAATGCAATGCAATGCAAAAACAAACGTTATGTCTTTAATGAACATGGGAATGAGTTAGTTCTGGTGTGAAATGCAATGCAATGCAAAAAGTGCATAACCTATATGTTATTCTTCAGTGCACAACGTTAGATCGTTAGTGCAATGCAATGCAATGCAACAACACACATATCATCTCTTTACTGAACAGGGGAATGATTTAGTTATGCTGTGCAATGCAATGCAAGAAGTGCATAGCCTATATGTTATTCTTCAATGCAAAACGTTAGATCGTGCGTGCAAAGCAAATGCAATGGAACACATATGTTATCTCTTTAATGAACATGGAAATGAGTTAGTTCTGGTGTGAAATGCAATGCAATGCAAAATGTGCATAACCTATATTATTCTTCAATGCAAAACGTTAGATCGTGCGTGCAATGCAATGCAATGCAACAACACACGTCATCTTTAAAATGAACATGGGATTGAGTTAGTCCTGTTGTGCAATGCAATGCGAAAAGTGCACATGTTATTCTTCAGTGCACAACGTTAGATCGTTAGAGCAATGCAGTGCAATGCAGTGCAATGCAGTGCAATGCAGTGCAATGCAGTGCAATGCAGTGCAATGCAGTGCAATGCAGTGCAATGCAACAACAAACGTTATGTCTTTAATGACCATGTGAATGAGTTGTTATGGTGTGAAATGCAATGCAATGCAATGCAATGCAACAACAAAAGTTATGTCTTTAATGAACATGGGAATGAGTTAGTTCCGGTGTGAAATGTTCTTCAACATCTGGTGTGCAATGCAATGCAATGCGAAATGTGCATAACCTATAAGTTATTCTTCAGATTGTTTGTGCAATGCAATGCAATGCAACACATATCATGTCTTTAATGAACATGGGATTGAGTTAGTTATGGTGTGCAATGCAATGCAATGCGAAATGTGCATATGTTATTCTTCAGTGCACAACGTTAGTTCGTTAGTGCAATGCAATTCAATGCAATGCAATGCAATGCAACAACACACATATCATCTCAATAATGAACATGGGAATGATTTAGTTCTGGTGTGCAATGCAATGCAATGCGAAATGTGCATAACCTATAAGTTATTCTTCAGATTGTTTGTGCAATGCAATGCAATGCAACACATATCATGTCTTTAATGAACATGGGATTGAGTGAGTTCTGGTATGCAATGCAATTCAAAAAGTGCATAACCTATATGCTATTCTTCACTGCACAACGTTAAATCGTTAGTGCAATGCAATGCAATGCAATGCAAAGCAATGCAATGCAATGCAATGCAACAACAAACGTTATGTCTTTAATGAACATGGAAATGAGTTAGTTCTGGTGTGCAATGCAATGCAATGCGAAAAGTGCATACGTTATTCTTCAGTGCACAACGTTAGATCGTTAGAGCAATGCAATGCAATGCAATGCAATGCAATGCAATGCAACACATATCATGTCTTTAATGAACATGGGAAAGAGTTAATTCTGGTGTGAAATGCAATGCAATGCAACAACACACATATCATCTCTTTAATGAACACGGAATGATTTAGTTATGGTGTGCAAGAAGTGCAAGAAATGCAAGAAGTGCATAGCCTATATGTTATTCTTTATTGCAAAACGTTAGATCATGCGTGCAATGCAAATGCAATGCAACAACACACGTTATCTCTTTAATGAACATGGTAATGAGTTAGTTCTGGTTTACAATGCAATGCAATGCAAAAATGTGCATAACCTATATGTATATTCTTCAATGCACAACGTTAGATCGTTAGTGCAATGCAATATAATGCCATGCAATGCAGTGCAATGCAACAACACATATCATGTCTTTAATGAACATGGGATTTGTTAGTTCTGGTGTGAAATGCAATGCAATGCGAAAAGTGCAACACAGTGCAGCGCAGTGCAACGCAGTGCAACGCAGTGCAACGCAGTGCAATGCAGTGCAACGCAGTGCAATGCAGTGCAATGATGCAGTGCAATGCAGTGATGTAATTCAACAACAAACGTTATGTCTTTAATGAACATGGGAATGAGTTAGTTCTGGTGTGAAATGCAATGCAATGCAAAATGTGCATAACCTAAGTTATTCTTCAGTTTGCACAACGTTAGTTCGTTAGTGCAATGCAATGCGAAAAGTGCATATGTTATTCTTCAGTGCACAACGTTAGATAGTTAGAGCAATAGGAGTGGCACGTGACCCACTGAAGGTAATGGCGGTGTAGTTCGTCTGCTCTCCGACTCGACATCCGTTATTTAACAATTTCTCAGAGATATTCTCCATATCTGATCGCATTTTAACCGAATCATCAACGTTGAAGTGATACAACATGTCAAAACGTCAAATGACGAAGTTTTCTCCTGAGAAAAAGCGAATTAAGGACCTCAGGGACGAGCAGGGGGAAGATATCCGCGCCATTGTTGTCGAGGAATTGAAGACACAATTCGGTCTTATCAGAGAGTTGTTTAAGGAAGAACTCGCGCCTATTATCGACAGACTCGGCACTTTGGAAGAGGACGTTCGTCGAATAAGGAATCAATTTGACCACATGCAAACCGCTCTCCGTCACGCAAAAAAAGAGACGAGTGAGGTTAAGATGGCAGTCGACGATTTACAAGAGAAATTGGCTAAACTGGAGGACAAAAATCGTCAGTCAAACATCCGCTTGGTGGGTCTAAAAGAAGGCATGGAAGGAGATGACCCTGTAAGATTCATTCAAAACCATCTACCAAAATGGATCCCTTCTCTTGCTGGTAAGGAATTGGAGATTGAGAGAGCTCATCGTATTTACAACGGAACACATACAAAGTCATCTCATCGCACGATCATCTTCAAGATGCTTCGTTATCAAGATCGAAATGCTATTCTTAACGGAGCTCGGGGAGTTGGTCAAATTCTTCATCAAGGAACACCACTGCTTTTTTTTCCGGACTACAGTACACACACGGCGACTAAAAGAAGAGAAATGACCTCGGCGAGAAAGAAACTGACCCAAAAAGGGATATCATCCTTCCTGCTTTACCCTGCGACGGTTAAAGTTAATCACGGAGGAAAGTCATCCCTCTTCCAGACGCCAGAGGAGATTGAGAAATTCATCGCTGAACTGTATTCCGCTGAAAGAGTTTCTCTGAAAACTACAGCAATCTTACTTCCAGAATCTGAGTCTGAGGAGGATGTCCCTGCAAACCTCATGGAGATCCCTATCCGGAATACTTGATTCTTTCACATCCGTTTCTAGTTCGGGTTGGGCATGGAGGAACGAACCGTCCTTGCAATGGTGGTCATATACCCCAGTATAAAGACCTTGAGGGTAGATAGAAGAGTGTGTTCTAACTCTTTGCTTGCTGCCCATGTTACTTTTGTTCATGTTCTTGTTTTTGTTACTATGTTCTATACCCAAGAATGCCCGTTTAAGTTAGGTATGTATGCTAACTTCTTTAACTTCTGCTTTAATTTTTCCGGGGGATTATATTATGGTCTTCCCATCCCTTCTCAGTTTAGATTTGGAATTTATCTTTTAAAAAATATATGGCTATAAACATTATATCTTGGAATGTTAACGGATTAAATAGCCCCATTAAACGAACTAAATGTTTAGACTATCTTAGAGGCAAAAAGATAACCATCGCTTTAATACAAGAATCTCATTTAAAAGCAGTAGATGTACATCGCTTTCAAAATAAGTATTTTAAACTGATCTCCTCTTCTTCTGCTGCTAATAAAACTAAAGGGGTATTGATTGTTTCCAGGCGCAATACGACTTTTAAAATTTTAAGCTCGGGAGGAGACTCTGCAGGCCGAATTGCTTATGCAGTTGGGACCCTAAACAATGTTAAATATGCCTTTATGTCTGTATACGCTCCTACAGAATGGGATACCTCTTTCTTTCAGGAACTATTAAGTTTGGTAATGAGTTTGGAAGAATGTCAATTGGTGATTGGAGGAGACTTCAATACTGTGCTAGATACTCAATTGGATAGATCCCACTTTTCTAAATACGATGCACCGATCTCTCAATACTTTAAGGACTTTTTGCTTCAGGCTAATTTAAATGATGTCTGGCGGCTACAAAATGATGGCACCAAGGATTATACATTTTTCTCAGCACGTCACAAAAGTTATTCTAGAATCGATTATATCCTTACATCTCCATCTCTTACACCTCATATAGCGAAAGTTGATATTCTCCCTATTATCATATCAGATCATTCTCCTTTAGTGACATCACTAACCCCAATTTCACTGAGAGCCACAAACAATCGATGGAGATTTAACACTTCTCTGTTACAAAATGATGCATTTGTGACTGATCTACGTAACTCCCTGGTGAATTTCCTACAAATAAATAGAGATTCAGCCTCAAATCCTCAAATACTGTGGGAAACCACTAAATGTTTTATAAGGGGTAGATGTATAAGCTTTTCTGCCTATATAAAAAAATGTAGAGAGAATCGCAAAACTGAACTGGAAAAACAAATTGATCTGATAGAGAAAGAATTAAAGGAAAGGTTTTGTGAGTCTAGAGCTAAAGAACTTAAAGCTTACAAAACGGAATTACAATCTATTTATTCTCACAGAGCTGAATTTATCATACACCGTACCAGACAATCTTATTATTTCCACGGAGAACGTTCGTCAAAATTGTTGGCCTGGAGGTTGAAAGGGAACGAAGCTAAGGCCAACATATCAGCTATTAGACAAGAAGGCTCGGTATACACCCAACCTGAAAAGGTGAACAGTGTATTTGAACAATACTACAAACAGCTATATACTTCAGAATCCAGATCCACACCAATACATATAAGCTCATTCCTTAATTCAATAACTCTCCCCAAACTAAATGACACTCAGCGGGAAATATTAGACAGTCCTCTGACAATTGAGGAATTAAAATCCGCTCTAGATTCTTTAAACAATAATAAGGCTCCGGGACTAGATGGAATTCCCCCGGAATTATTTAAATCAATTTGGGATTTAGTTGCACCCTTAATTCTTGACTCATTCAATTTTGCCTTAGAGAAGGGAGCTTTGCACAGAGACCAAACCACAGCTTTAATAACTTTAATACTGAAGAAGGAGAAGGACCCACTAGAATGTTCCAGTTATAGACCAATTAGTCTTCTATCCACCGACTCGAAATTGATGGCAAAAGTACTAGCTCTAAGATTAAACAGGTGTGTTGGAGATTTGATTGGGGGTGATCAAACCGGTTTTATGATGGGGAGATTTGCAGCAGATAACATACGTAGACTGCTTCATGTCATTGAACAATCTGACAATTACCCGACTTCCTCTGCAATCCTTTCTCTGGATGCAGAGAAAGCCTTCGATCGAATTGAGTGGAATTTTTTATGGTCAGTTTTGGAGCATTTCGGTTTTGGCCCTTTCTTTCAACGAGCCGTTAAAACCATCTATTCGGAATGTTCAGCTAAAATTCTCACCGGTTCTCTTATCTCCGCTCCGTTTTATCTTGGTAGAGGTACTCGACAAGGTTGTCCATTATCACCTCTGCTTTTTAATTTATCATTAGAGCCTCTGGCTCAAGCAATCAGACAATGTGCTTTAATATCTCCAATTACCTGTGTGAACACCTCTCATAAAATTTCTCTTTATGCAGATGATAGTTTACTATATATGTCAAATATTAAAGAGTCAATCAAGGAATGCCTACATCTATTCAATACTTTTGGAAAATTATCCGGCTATAAAATTAATTGGAATAAGTCTGTCTTTATGCCCCTTAATACAACAGCTAAATTAGAGATTCAGACTCTTGATACCTTAATTCCAATTGCTGACCAGTTTACATATCTTGGAATTAAAATCTTTCCATCATTACCTCGCATTGCTAAATGGAATTATCAGTCCCTTCTGGATAACATAAAAAAGGATCTTCAATGTTGGACCCCTCTCTGTTTGGCTGTCCATGGCCGTATTGCTACAGTTAAAATGAATATACTCCCAAGACTAGGCTTTTTATTTTCAACCTTGCCTCTGGCGCCTCCTACTGACTATTTTAAAGTACTTAATTCGATAGTGACAAAATTTATATGGAATAACAAACGTCCTAGAATTCGACTGAAATTTATGCACCGATTAAAACCACATGGTGGACTATCTTTACCAGATTTTCAATCCTATTATTTAGCATATCAGATGAGACCACTTAGGACATGGGTGGATACAGAATCACATGTACCTTGGCGAGCAATAGAAAATAATATAATATATCCACTGCGCCTACAGGATTTACCCTTTACAGGATTATCTAGGTCAATGATGTCACGATTTGGCCCAATTATTAGGCAATCTATCAAAATTTGGAAAGCAGCAGAAAAGAGTATGGGAGCTTCAGTTAAATATTGCAAATCCACCCCTATTTGGCATAATACTAATCTTTGTATGGCAAAAAAGACATTTATCTTTAAGCCCTGGACGGATTCCGGCATATTCACCCTTAAGGATTTATACGATGCTGATGGGCTTAAGTCCTTTCAGGTCCTACAAGATGAGTTTTCTGTTCCAAGATCCTCATTCTCATTATACTTAGGTTTAAGATCTGCATTGAAAACCTTTGGTGTGCCTTGGTCGGCTAAATTGACTCCTCATCCTATGTTAAAATGGATAGACTCCAGTATGGGCTCTAAAGGAAGTGTTAGTAGGATTATTGAACAGATTGTGGTACACCAATATTCAAAAATGCCGATTGAGAACTTCTGGGAAAAGGAACTCAACATGACAATTGATTGGGACACTGTTTGGAAAAATTGTTTTGCCTGCTCTAAAAATCCAGCTCACCAAATGATTCATTTCAAACTCATTCATAAGGCATATACGACTCCATGCCTATTGTTTAAAATGAAAAGAAGGCAAAATCCATTTTGCCACCTATGTGAGAGTTCTAATCATGGCACGTATATACATATGTTTTGGTTTTGTCCTCGGGTTACATCGTTTTGGTCACTGGTGCAGACAGAGCTGTCGGTCTTAATGAACACTGAGATTCAGAAGGAACCATTGCTTTTCCTGTTGCTGGACGATTCGAGGTTGTCATTGTCTCTCAGTCAAAGGAGGATTTTGACCGCTGCCCTTACTGCGGCTAAAAAAACAATCCTAAAGTTATGGATGGAACCATCCATACCGGTTGGGTGCATATGGAGATCTTATCTGTTGGACATTACTCGTCTGGAATGTACTACTGCAAGGATTCTTGGTGCCCCTGGGAAAACGATACAGTTTTGGATGGACTTCATTGCTAATCTATCAGACAACTAAAACAGCTATATTAAGGATTATGATTTATTGTTTTCCAGAGTGTTTTTTTTTTTTTTTCTCTTACATGAACATACCTTTATCTTTTAAAATATATGTATATTTGTTATCTTGGGCGGTTCTTGGGAATGTTGTACACAAAAATAATTGTTAATAAAAAAAGAATCACAAAAAAAGATAGTTAGAGCAATGCAGTGCAATGCAATGCAATGCAGCGCAATGCAATGCAATGCAATGCAACAACAAACGTTATGTCTTTAATGAACATGGGAATGAGTTAGTTCTGGTGTGAAATGCAATGCAATGCAAAATGTGCATAAACTATAAGTTATTTTTTAGTGCACAACATTAGTTCGTTAGTGCAATGCAATGCAACAACACACGTTATTTCTTTAATGAACATGGGAATGATTTAGTTCCGGTGTGCAATGCAATGCAAGAAGTGCTTAGCTTATATGTTATTCTTCAATACAAAACGTTAGATCGTGCGTGCAATGCAATGCAATGCAACAACACACATGTTATCTCTTTAATGAACATGGCACTGAGTTAGTTCTGGTATGCAATGCAATGCAATTCAAAAAGTGCATAACCTATATGCTATTCTTCACTGCACAACGTTAAATCGTTAGTGCAATGCAATGCAATGCAAAGCAATGCAATGCAACAACACATACAGTATCATGTCTTTAATGAACATGGGATTGAGTTAGTTCTGGTGTGCAAGGCAATGCAAGAAGTGCATAGCCTATATGTTATTCTTCAATGCAAAACGTTAGTTCGTGCGTGCAATGCAATGCAATGCAATGTAATGCAACAACACAAATATCATCTCTATAATGAACATGGGAATGATTTAGTTCTGGTGTGCAATGCAATGCAATGCGAAATGTGCGTAACCTATAAGTTATTCTTCAGTGCACAACGTTAGATTGTTTGTGCAATGCAATGCAATGCAATGCAACACATATCATGTCTTTAATGAACATGGGATTGAGTTAGTTCTGGTGTGCAATGCAATGCAATGCGAAATGTGCATATGTTATTCTTCAGTGCACAACGTTAGATAGTTAGAGCAATGCAGTGCAATGCAATGCAATGCAGCGCAATGCAATGCAATGCAATGCAACAACAAACGTTATGTCTTTAATGAACATGGGAATGAGTTAGTTCTGGTGTGAAATGCAATGCAATGCAAAATGTGCATAAACTATAAGTTATTTTTTAGTGCACAACATTAGTTCGTTAGTGCAATGCAATGCAACAACACATATGTTATCTCTTTAATGAACATGGGAATGAGATAGTTCTGGTGTGCCATGCAATGCAATGCAAAAAGTGAATAACTTATATGTTATTCTTCAGTGCACAACGTTGGATCTTTAGTGCAATGCAATGCAACAACACACGTTATTTCTTTAATGAACATGGGAATGATTTAGTTCCGGTGTGCAATGCAATGCAAGAAGTGCTTAGCTTATATGTTATTCTTCAATACAAAACGTTAGATCGTGCGTGCAATGCAATGCAATGCAACAACACACATGTTATCTCTTTAATGAACATGGCACTGAGTTAGTTCTGGTATGCAATGCAATGCAATTCAAAAAGTGCATAACCTATATGCTATTCTTCACTGCACAACGTTAAATCGTTAGTGCAATGCAATGCAATGCAAAGCAATGCAATGCAACAACACATACAGTATCATGTCTTTAATGAACATGGGATTGAGTTAGTTCTGGTGTGCAAGGCAATGCAAGAAGTGCATAGCCTATATGTTATTCTTCAATGCAAAACGTTAGTTCGTGCGTGCAATGCAATGCAATGCAATGTAATGCAACAACACAAATATCATCTCTATAATGAACATGGGAATGATTTAGTTCTGGTGTGCAATGCAATGCAATGCGAAATGTGCGTAACCTATAAGTTATTCTTCAGTGCACAACGTTAGATTGTTTGTGCAATGCAATGCAATGCAATGCAACACATATCATGTCTTTAATGAACATGGGATTGAGTTAGTTCTGGTGTGCAATGCAATGCAATGCGAAATGTGCATATGTTATTCTTCAGTGCACAACGTTAGTTCGTTAGTGCAATGCAATTCAATGCAATGCAATGCAATGCAATGCAATGCAATGCAATGCAATGCAATGCAACAACACATATCATGTCTTTAATGAACATGGGAATGAGTTAGTTCTGGTGTGCAATGCAATGCAATGCGAAAAGTGAATAACTTATATGTTATTCTTCAGTGCACAACGTTGGATCTTTAGTGCAATGCAATGCAACAACACACGTTATTTCTTTAATGAACATGGGAATGATTTAGTTCTGGTGTGCAAGGCAATGCAATGCAAAATGTGCATAAACTATAAGTTATTTTTTAGTGCACAACATTAGTTCGTTAGTGCAATGCAATGCAACAACACATACGTTAGTTCGTGCGTGCAATGCAATGTAATGCAACAACACAAATATCATCTCTATAATGAACATGGGAATGATTTAGTTCTGGTTTGCAATGCAATGCAATGCGAAATGTGCGTAACCTATAAGTTATTCTTCAGTGCACAACGTTAGATTGTTTGTGCAATGCAATGCAATGCAACACATATCATGTCTTTAATGAACATGGGATTGAGTTAGTTCTGGTGTGCAATGCAATGCAATGCGAGAAGTGCATATGTTATTCTTCAGTGCACAACGTTAGATCGTTAGAGCAATGCAGTGCAGTGCAGTGCAATGCAATGCAATGCAATGCAATGCAATGCAATGCAATGCAATGCAATGCAATGCAATGCAATGCAACAACAAACGTTATGTCTTTAATGAACATGGGAATGAGTTAGTTCTGGTGTGAAATGCAATGCAATGCAAAAAGTGCATAACCTATGTGTTGTTCTTCAGTGCACAACGTTAGATTGTTTGTGCAATGCAATGCAATGCAACAACAAACGTTATGTCTTTAATGAACATGGGATTGAGTTAGTTCTGGTGTGCAATGCAATGCAATGCGAAAGGTGCATATGTTATTCTTCAGTGCACAACGTTAGATCGTTAGAGCAATGCAACAGTGCAGTGCAGTGCAGTGCAATGCAGTGCATTGCACTGTTGCATTGCTCTAACGATCTAACGTTGTGCACTGAAGAATAACATATGCACCTTTCGCAGTGCAATGCAGTGATGTAACTCAACAAACGTTATGTCTTCAATGAACATGGGAATGAGTTAGTTCTGTGTGAAATGCAATGCAATGCAAAAAGTGCATAACCTATATGTTATTCTTCAGTGCACAACGTTAGATCGTTAGTGCAATGCAATGCAATGCAACAACACACATATCATCTCTTTACTGAACAGGGGAATGATTTAGTTATGCTGTGCAATGCAATGCAAGAAGTGCATAGCCTATATGTTATTCTTCAATGCAAAACGTTAGATCGTGCGTGCAAAGCAAATGCAATGCAACAACACATATGTTATCGCTTTAATGAACATGGAAATGAGTTAGTTCTGGTGTGAAATGCAATGCAATGCAAAATGTGCATAACCTATATTATTCTTCAATGCAAAACGTTAGATCGTGCGTGCAATGCAATGCAATGCAACAACACACGTCATCTTTAAAATGAACATGGGATTGAGTTAGTCCTGTTGTGCAATGCAATGCGAAAAGTGCACATGTTATTCTTCAGTGCACAACGTTAGATCGTTAGAGCAATGCAGTGCAATGCAGTGCAATGCAGTGCAATGCAGTGCAATGCAGTGCAATGCAGTGCAATGCAACAACAAACGTTATGTCTTTAATGACCATGTGAATGAGTTGTTATTGGTGTGAAATGCAATGCAATGCAATGCAATGCAACAACAAAAGTTATGTCTTTAATGAACATGGGAATGAGTTAGTTCCGGTGTGAAATGTTCTTCAACATCTGGTGTGCAATGCAATGCAATGCGAAATGTGCATAACCTATAAGTTATTCTTCAGATTGTTTGTGCAATGCAATGCAATGCAACACATATCATGTCTTTAATGAACATGGGATTGAGTTAGTTATGGTGTGCAATGCAATGCAATGCGAAATGTGCATATGTTATTCTTCAGTGCACAACGTTAGTTCGTTAGTGCAATGCAATTCAATGCAATGCAATGCAATGCAACAACACACATATCATCTCAATAATGAACATGGGAATGATTTAGTTCTGGTGTGCAATGCAATGCAATGCGAAATGTGCATAACCTATAAGTTATTCTTCAGATTGTTTGTGCAATGCAATGCAATGCAACACATATCATGTCTTTAATGAACATGGGATTGAGTGAGTTCTGGTATGCAATGCAATTCAAAAAGTGCATAACCTATATGCTATTCTTCACTGCACAACGTTAAATCGTTAGTGCAATGCAATGCAAAGCAATGCAATGCAATGCAATGCAACAACAAACGTTATGTCTTTAATGAACATGGAAATGAGTTAGTTCTGGTGTGCAATGCAATGCAATGCGAAAAGTGCATACGTTATTCTTCAGTGCACAACGTTAGATCGTTAGAGCAATGCAATGCAATGCAATGCAATGCAATGCAACAACACATATGTTATCTCTTTAATGAACATGGGAATGAGATAGTTCTGGTGTGCCATGCAATGCAATGCAAAAAGTGAATAACTTATATGTTATTCTTCAGTGCACAACGTTGGATCTTTAGTGCAATGCAATGCAACAACACACGTTATTTCTTTAATGAACATGGGAATGATTTAGTTCCGGTGTGCAATGCAATGCAAGAAGTGCTTAGCTTATATGTTATTCTTCAATACAAAACGTTAGATCGTGCGTGCAATGCAATGCAATGCAACAACACACATGTTATCTCTTTAATGAACATGGCACTGAGTTAGTTCTGGTATGCAATGCAATGCAATTCAAAAAGTGCATAACCTATATGCTATTCTTCACTGCACAACGTTAAATCGTTAGTGCAATGCAATGCAATGCAAAGCAATGCAATGCAACAACACATACAGTATCATGTCTTTAATGAACATGGGATTGAGTTAGTTCTGGTGTGCAAGGCAATGCAAGAAGTGCATAGCCTATATGTTATTCTTCAATGCAAAACGTTAGTTCGTGCGTGCAATGCAATGCAATGCAATGTAATGCAACAACACAAATATCATCTCTATAATGAACATGGGAATGATTTAGTTCTGGTGTGCAATGCAATGCAATGCGAAATGTGCGTAACCTATAAGTTATTCTTCAGTGCACAACGTTAGATTGTTTGTGCAATGCAATGCAATGCAATGCAACACATATCATGTCTTTAATGAACATGGGATTGAGTTAGTTCTGGTGTGCAATGCAATGCAATGCGAAATGTGCATATGTTATTCTTCAGTGCACAACGTTAGTTCGTTAGTGCAATGCAATTCAATGCAATGCAATGCAATGCAATGCAATGCAATGCAATGCAATGCAATGCAACAACACATATCATGTCTTTAATGAACATGGGAATGAGTTAGTTCTGGTGTGCAATGCAATGCAATGCGAAAAGTGAATAACTTATATGTTATTCTTCAGTGCACAACGTTGGATCTTTAGTGCAATGCAATGCAACAACACACGTTATTTCTTTAATGAACATGGGAATGATTTAGTTCTGGTGTGCAAGGCAATGCAATGCAAAATGTGCATAAACTATAAGTTATTTTTTAGTGCACAACATTAGTTCGTTAGTGCAATGCAATGCAACAACACATACGTTAGTTCGTGCGTGCAATGCAATGTAATGCAACAACACAAATATCATCTCTATAATGAACATGGGAATGATTTAGTTCTGGTTTGCAATGCAATGCAATGCGAAATGTGCGTAACCTATAAGTTATTCTTCAGTGCACAACGTTAGATTGTTTGTGCAATGCAATGCAATGCAACACATATCATGTCTTTAATGAACATGGGATTGAGTTAGTTCTGGTGTGCAATGCAATGCAATGCGAGAAGTGCATATGTTATTCTTCAGTGCACAACGTTAGATCGTTAGAGCAATGCAGTGCAGTGCAGTGCAATGCAATGCAATGCAATGCAATGCAATGCAATGCAATGCAATGCAATGCAATGCAATGCAACAACAAACGTTATGTCTTTAATGAACATGGGAATGAGTTAGTTCTGGTGTGAAATGCAATGCAATGCAAAAAGTGCATAACCTATGTGTTGTTCTTCAGTGCACAACGTTAGATTGTTTGTGCAATGCAATGCAATGCAACAACAAACGTTATGTCTTTAATGAACATGGGATTGAGTTAGTTCTGGTGTGCAATGCAATGCAATGCGAAAGGTGCATATGTTATTCTTCAGTGCACAACGTTAGATCGTTAGAGCAATGCAACAGTGCAGTGCAGTGCAGTGCAATGCAGTGCATTGCACTGTTGCATTGCTCTAACGATCTAACGTTGTGCACTGAAGAATAACATATGCACCTTTCGCAGTGCAATGCAGTGATGTAACTCAACAAACGTTATGTCTTCAATGAACATGGGAATGAGTTAGTTCTGTGTGAAATGCAATGCAATGCAAAAAGTGCATAACCTATATGTTATTCTTCAGTGCACAACGTTAGATCGTTAGTGCAATGCAATGCAATGCAACAACACACATATCATCTCTTTACTGAACAGGGGAATGATTTAGTTATGCTGTGCAATGCAATGCAAGAAGTGCATAGCCTATATGTTATTCTTCAATGCAAAACGTTAGATCGTGCGTGCAAAGCAAATGCAATGCAACAACACATATGTTATCTCTTTAATGAACATGGAAATGAGTTAGTTCTGGTGTGAAATGCAATGCAATGCAAAATGTGCATAACCTATATTATTCTTCAATGCAAAACGTTAGATCGTGCGTGCAATGCAATGCAATGCAACAACACACGTCATCTTTAAAATGAACATGGGATTGAGTTAGTCCTGTTGTGCAATGCAATGCGAAAAGTGCACATGTTATTCTTCAGTGCACAACGTTAGATCGTTAGAGCAATGCAGTGCAATGCAGTGCAATGCAGTGCAATGCAGTGCAATGCAGTGCAATGCAGTGCAATGCAGTGCAATGCAGTGCAATGCAACAACAAACGTTATGTCTTTAATGACCATGTGAATGAGTTGTTATTGGTGTGAAATGCAATGCAATGCAATGCAATGCAACAACAAAAGTTATGTCTTTAATGAACATGGGAATGAGTTAGTTCCGGTGTGAAATGTTCTTCAACATCTGGTGTGCAATGCAATGCAATGCGAAATGTGCATAACCTATAAGTTATTCTTCAGATTGTTTGTGCAATGCAATGCAATGCAACACATATCATGTCTTTAATGAACATGGGATTGAGTTAGTTATGGTGTGCAATGCAATGCAATGCGAAATGTGCATATGTTATTCTTCAGTGCACAACGTTAGTTCGTTAGTGCAATGCAATTCAATGCAATGCAATGCAATGCAACAACACACATATCATCTCAATAATGAACATGGGAATGATTTAGTTCTGGTGTGCAATGCAATGCAATGCGAAATGTGCATAACCTATAAGTTATTCTTCAGATTGTTTGTGCAATGCAATGCAATGCAACACATATCATGTCTTTAATGAACATGGGATTGAGTGAGTTCTGGTATGCAATGCAATTCAAAAAGTGCATAACCTATATGCTATTCTTCACTGCACAACGTTAAATCGTTAGTGCAATGCAATGCAAAGCAATGCAATGCAATGCAATGCAACAACAAACGTTATGTCTTTAATGAACATGGAAATGAGTTAGTTCTGGTGTGCAATGCAATGCAATGCGAAAAGTGCATACGTTATTCTTCAGTGCACAACGTTAGATCGTTAGAGCAATGCAATGCAATGCAATGCAATGCAATGCAATGCAACACATATCATGTCTTTAATGAACATGGGAAAGAGTTAATTCTGGTGTGAAATGCAATGCAATGCAACAACACACATATCATCTCTTTAATGAACACGGAATGATTTAGTTATGGTGTGCAAGAAGTGCAAGAAATGCAAGAAGTGCATAGCCTATATGTTATTCTTTATTGCAAAACGTTAGATCATGCGTGCAATGCAAATGCAATGCAACAACACACGTTATCTCTTTAATGAACATGGTAATGAGTTAGTTCTGGTTTACAATGCAATGCAATGCAAAAATGTGCATAACCTATATGTATATTCTTCAATGCACAACGTTAGATCGTTAGTGCAATGCAATATAATGCCATGCAATGCAGTGCAATGCAACAACACATATCATGTCTTTAATGAACATGGGATTTGTTAGTTCTGGTGTGAAATGCAATGCAATGCGAAAAGTGCAACACAGTGCAGCGCAGTGCAACGCAGTGCAACGCAGTGCAACGCAGTGCAACGCAGTGCAACGCAGTGCAATGCAGTGCAACGCAGTGCAATGCAGTGCAATGATGCAGTGCAATGCAGTGATGTAATTCAACAACAAACGTTATGTCTTTAATGAACATGGGAATGAGTTAGTTCTGGTGTGAAATGCAATGCAATGCAAAATGTGCATAACCTAAGTTATTCTTCAGTTTGCACAACGTTAGTTCGTTAGTGCAATGCAATGCGAAAAGTGCATATGTTATTCTTCAGTGCACAACGTTAGATAGTTAGAGCAATGCAGTGCAATGCAATGCAATGCAGCGCAATGCAATGCAATGCAATGCAACAACAAACGTTATGTCTTTAATGAACATGGGAATGAGTTAGTTCTGGTGTGAAATGCAATGCAATGCAAAATGTGCATAAACTATAAGTTATTTTTTAGTGCACAACATTAGTTCGTTAGTGCAATGCAATGCAACAACACATATGTTATCTCTTTAATGAACATGGGAATGAGATAGTTCTGGTGTGCCATGCAATGCAATGCAAAAAGTGAATAACTTATATGTTATTCTTCAGTGCACAACGTTGGATCTTTAGTGCAATGCAATGCAACAACACACGTTATTTCTTTAATGAACATGGGAATGATTTAGTTCCGGTGTGCAATGCAATGCAAGAAGTGCTTAGCTTATATGTTATTCTTCAATACAAAACGTTAGATCGTGCGTGCAATGCAATATAATGCCATGCAATGCAGTGCAATGCAACAACACATATCATGTCTTTAATGAACATGGGATTTGTTAGTTCTGGTGTGAAATGCAATGCAATGCGAAAAGTGCAACACAGTGCAGCGCAGTGCAACGCAGTGCAACGCAGTGCAACGCAGTGCAACGCAGTGCAACGCAGTGCAACGCAGTGCAATGCAGTGCAACGCAGTGCAATGCAGTGCAATGATGCAGTGCAATGCAGTGATGTAATTCAACAACAAACGTTATGTCTTTAATGAACATGGGAATGAGTTAGTTCTGGTGTGAAATGCAATGCAATGCAAAATGTGCATAACCTAAGTTATTCTTCAGTTTGCACAACGTTAGTTCGTTAGTGCAATGCAATGCGAAAAGTGCATATGTTATTCTTCAGTGCACAACGTTAGATAGTTAGAGCAATGCAGTGCAATGCAATGCAATGCAGCGCAATGCAATGCAATGCAATGCAACAACAAACGTTATGTCTTTAATGAACATGGGAATGAGTTAGTTCTGGTGTGAAATGCAATGCAATGCAAAATGTGCATAAACTATAAGTTATTTTTTAGTGCACAACATTAGTTCGTTAGTGCAATGCAATGCAACAACACATATGTTATCTCTTTAATGAACATGGGAATGAGATAGTTCTGGTGTGCCATGCAATGCAATGCAAAAAGTGAATAACTTATATGTTATTCTTCAGTGCACAACGTTGGATCTTTAGTGCAATGCAATGCAACAACACACGTTATTTCTTTAATGAACATGGGAATGATTTAGTTCCGGTGTGCAATGCAATGCAAGAAGTGCTTAGCTTATATGTTATTCTTCAATACAAAACGTTAGATCGTGCGTGCAATGCAATGCAATGCAACAACACACATGTTATCTCTTTAATGAACATGGCACTGAGTTAGTTCTGGTATGCAATGCAATGCAATTCAAAAAGTGCATAACCTATATGCTATTCTTCACTGCACAACGTTAAATCGTTAGTGCAATGCAATGCAATGCAAAGCAATGCAATGCAACAACACATACAGTATCATGTCTTTAATGAACATGGGATTGAGTTAGTTCTGGTGTGCAAGGCAATGCAAGAAGTGCATTGCCTATGTGTTATTCTTCAATGCAAAACGTTAGTTCGTGCGTGCAATGCAATGCAATGCAATGTAATGCAACAACACAAATATCATCTCTATAATGAACATGGGAATGATTTAGTTCTGGTGTGCAATGCAATGCAATGCGAAATGTGCGTAACCTATAAGTTATTCTTCAGTGCACAACGTTAGATTGTTTGTGCAATGCAATGCAATGCAATGCAACACATATCATGTCTTTAATGAACATGGGATTGAGTTAGTTCTGGTGTGCAATGCAATGCAATGCGAAATGTGCATATGTTATTCTTCAGTGCACAACGTTAGTTCGTTAGTGCAATGCAATGCAATTCAATGCAATGCAATGCAATGCAATGCAATGCAATGCAATGCAATGCAATGCAACAACACATATCATGTCTTTAATGAACATGGGAATGAGTTAGTTCTGGTGTGCAATGCAATGCAATGCGAAAAGTGAATAACTTATATGTTATTCTTCAGTGCACAACGTTGGATCTTTAGTGCAATGCAATGCAACAACACACGTTATTTCTTTAATGAACATGGGAATGATTTAGTTCTGGTGTGCAAGGCAATGCAATGCAAAATGTGCATAAACTATAAGTTATTTTTTAGTGCACAACATTAGTTCGTTAGTGCAATGCAATGCAACAACACATACGTTAGTTCGTGCGTGCAATGCAATGTAATGCAACAACACAAATATCATCTCTATAATGAACATGGGAATGATTTAGTTCTGGTTTGCAATGCAATGCAATGCGAAATGTGCGTAACCTATAAGTTATTCTTCAGTGCACAACGTTAGATTGTTTGTGCAATGCAATGCAATGCAACACATATCATGTCTTTAATGAACATGGGATTGAGTTAGTTCTGGTGTGCAATGCAATGCAATGCGAGAAGTGCATATGTTATTCTTCAGTGCACAACGTTAGATCGTTAGAGCAATGCAGTGCAGTGCAGTGCAATGCAATGCAATGCAATGCAATGCAATGCAATGCAATGCAATGCAATGCAATGCAACAACAAACGTTATGTCTTTAATGAACATGGGAATGAGTTAGTTCTGGTGTGAAATGCAATGCAATGCAAAAAGTGCATAACCTATGTGTTGTTCTTCAGTGCACAACGTTAGATTGTTTGTGCAATGCAATGCAATGCAACAATAAACGTTATGTCTTTAATGAACATGGGATTGAGTTAGTTCTGGTGTGCAATGCAATGCAATGCGAAAAGTGCATATGTTATTCTTCAGTGCACAACGTTAGATCGTTAGAGCAATGCAATGCAATGCAACAATAAACGTTATGTCTTTAATGAACATGGGAATGATTTAGTTCTGGTGTGAAATGCAATGCAATGCAAAAAGTGCATAACCTATGTGTTGTTCTTCAGTGCACAACGTTAGATTGTTTGTGCAATGCAATGCAATGCAACAACAAACGTTATGTCTTTAATGAACATGGGATTGAGTTAGTTCTGGTGTGCAATGCAATGCAATGCGAAAGGTGCATATGTTATTCTTCAGTGCACAACGTTAGATCGTTAGAGCAAAAAGTGCATATGTTTTGCATTGCTCTAACGATCTAACGTTGTGCACTGAAGAATAACATATGCACCTTTCGCAGTGCAATGCAGTGATGTAACTCAACAAACGTTATGTCTTCAATGAACATGGGAATGAGTTAGTTCTGTGTGAAATGCAATGCAATGCAATAAGTGCATAACCTATATGTTATTCTTCAGTGCACAACGTCCTGGTGTGCGATGTAATGCAATGCGATATGTGCATAACCTATAAGTTATTCTTCAGTGCACAACGTTAGATTGTTTGTGCAATGCAATGCAACACATATCATGTCTTTTAATGAACATGGGATTGAGTTAGTTCTGGTGTGCAATGCGAAAAGTGCATATGTTATTCTTCAGTGCACAACGTTAGATCGTTAGAGCAATGCAATGAAATGCAATGCAATGCAGTGCAGTGCAGTGCAATGCAATGCAATGCAATGCAATGCAATGCAGTGCAATGCAGTGCAATGCAGTGCAGTGCAATGCAGTGCAGTGCAATGCAGTGCAGTGCAATGCAATGCAATGTAAAGCAACAACAAACGTTATGTCTTTAATGAATATGCGAATGAGTTAGTTCTGGTGTGAAATGCAATGCAATGCAATGCAAAATGTGCATAATCTATAAGTTATTCTTCAGTTGCACAACGTTAGATCGTTAGTGCAATGCAATGCAACAACACACATATCATCTCTTTAATGAACATGGGAATGAGTTAGTTCTGGTGTGCAATGCAATGCAATGCAATGTAATGCGAAACGTGCATAACCTATATGTTATTCTTTCAGTGCACAACGTTAGATCGTTAGTGCAATGCAATGCAACAACACACGTTATTTCTTTAATGAACATTGGAATGATTTAGTTATGGTGTGCAATGCAATGCAAGAAGTGAATAGCCTGTTATTCTTCAATGCACAACGTTAGATCGTGCGTGCAATGCAATGCAACATCACATATGTTATCTCTTTAATAAACATGGGAATGAGTTAGTTATGGTGTGCAATGCAATGTAATGCAATGCAAGAAGTGCATAGTCTATATGTTATTCTTCAATGCACAACCTTAGATCGTTTGTGCAATACAACAACACATATGTTATCTCTTTAATGAACATGGGATTGAGTTAGTTCTGGTGTGCAATGTAATCAATGAAAAAGTGCATAACCTATATGTTATTCTTCAATGCACATCGTTAGATCGTTTGTGCAATGCAATGCAATGCGAAAAGTGCATAACCTATATGTTATTCTTCAGTGCACAACGTTAGATCGTTAGTGCAATGCAATGCAATGCAATACAATGCAACAACACACATGTTATCTCTTTAATGAACATAGCAATGATTTAGTTCTGGTGTGCATTCAATGCAATAAGTGCATAGCCTACCCTTGCTGTAAAAAAAGGCCAAATTCTGACAATATCATACCAGTTTCCATTAAAACAGTAGAAATACCGTAGAAAACAAAAATAGCCTACAGGGATATACTGTAAATTAACAGTGCTCAAAATCGGCACTCAGAGGCTGTTTTCCCAATCACACCCTATACCCTCATTCACTATTCCCTACATTAGTTCACTAATATAGTCCACTTGACAGAGTGAATGAAAAGAAGTGAATGAACTGAGACGCTGATGAACACCTGATAAGCAGAATCACTGAAGGACTGAGAAACAAGAACAGAAAAAGAGAAACACAACTGATTTTCAGCCACCGAGTGTGAAAACAGTTTTCAAACCAGTTTAACATTATTTCTTTCGTACAAAAGTTATTGTTGAGAATTAACAGATATTTAGTTGTTGATGTTTTATTGAAAATAATAAAGTTATTATCACCATGATGGAGATCAGTATTTGTTTTAGTTGGGCTCTTGAACCATTGACTTGATTATATCAGTTTCTCTCTGGCTGCTTTAACTATGAGTTTATAAAACACATTTGTTATGGCAAGAAAAGTCAAGAGAAAAATGATAAGGTGTTTATGGCTGTTGTGATGATTACTTAATCATCCTGGACAGTGTCTGACTATCCAGACAAGTGTCTGATTCTCTGATCTTAACCAGTGCAAAAGCTTTGGATTTACGGGTATTTCATCTTAATCATATCTGTTAATCTATAACATGAAATACAGCAATGTTTCTGTAATTAGTTATTCAGAAGAACATTGAAATAATGTAGTGCATTAAAACATTTTGAGCTCCTGCTTTACAATCAGCACATGAATCTCAACAATGGTGACAATAAAAACTTTCATGTCGCAGTGCATGCTGGGTTCCAGGATAGTATAAAACTCCCAGCATGCACTGCTACATGAATAAATAAATAAAAATAAATGATTATTGGGCAATCGGATGCTAAGCGATGGGCAGTCATATTTACATGTATGAGCACACGCGCCATTCACATTGAAACTATAGAATCGATGGACGTGTCGTTGTTCATCAATGCCCTGCGTCGTTTCTTCGCCATCAGGGGTGCAGTCAAACTTCTTAGATCCGATTGTGGGACAAATTTTGTGAGTGCCTGCAAAGAACTGCAAATAGACAAACAGGGCTGTCACAACAGCAAACTTCACAGCTTTCTCAAAGACTCTGGCTGCAAATGGCATTTTAACCCCATCACATATGGGTGGCTCCTGGGAGTGCATGATTGGGGTCACACGCAAAATCCTCGATGCAATGCTCCTAGAACATAGAAAAGCAAAACTTACTCATGAGATATTAGTGACATTAATGGCTGAAGTCACTGCAATAGTGAATGCTCGTCCGCTCATAGCAGTTTCTACAGATCCAGAAAACCCAGCCATTCTTACCCCTGCCATGCTACTCACACAAAAAGTTGCGACCCCACCAGTCACACCAGATCAGTTTGAAAGCAGGGATCTTTTCAGAGCGCAATGGAGGCGCGTGCAATACCTCGCCAATGTTTTCTGGAGCCGATGGCAAAGGGAATACATCTCAGGACTTCAGAACCGCCGCAAATGGAAAATAGTAAAAGCGAATGTACAAACAGGAGATGTTGTTCTGCTAAAGGAGGCACTTGAACATAGGAACAACTGGCCACTTGGACTCATCACCAAAATCTTCCCAAGCGAGGATGGACTTGTCAGGAAAATAGAGGTGAAGATTTTCCGCAAGGGTGAACTCAGATGCTACATAAGACCTATAAGTGAGGTTGTGTTATTGGTGTCTAAGGACAGTACTTAGAATCAGGTACTTTGTTTCTTTGTATTTTATCTGTATTTACATGCTAGTTATGGATGACATTCTACAGATGTCAGGCGGGGAGTATTCTGTCCCTCTATGTTCAATAGTATTGTATTAGTTCGCTGGTGCATTTCTTTATTTTCCCACTAGGGGTCAGTATCTCCTTTAGTGTGTTTTTCGGGGTTCTTCGCTCTGTGGTGATATGCTGAGGCAGCAGGCAAAAAAGTTTGTTCCACGCGGTGTGAGAAAATGTCCGGAGGTGTTGACATTCTACACTCCTCTCAGACCCTTTATATCTTTGGGAAGCTTTGACATGCCATAATCTATAAGTAATTAGTGGCCAATTTTGTTTTCTAAATGTTTGGTTACTTTTCTGTTACTTAAGAGGTTATTTTAACTCTTACAAGCAAAAAGTTGTTTGTGATCTAAGCCAAGCTAATGTTGCTAGCTTCTGTTTAGTATGTGGTTGCACAATATCTTATAAGTCAATGTTAGCACTGTTTTTCACACAACCCAGGTCGTCAGGTTGTACATACAGGTTGTCAAAAGTAAAACAAGTAGATTTTGTTTTCCTGTGTAGCTTTGACGAAGGCTTGCTGAGTTCATGTTCTACTAAATCTAACTAAAGAGGAAAGACCTGTTATGTTTTTACAGAATAGTGAAAAAATAAACAAATTTACAACTTTCTTCTACAGTAGCAGTAAATAAATGTCGGGATTACAGATATGTTGAACAGTATTTTGAACTGCCTGTGAATCTGTGTACTGAAACTGCAATTAACTGCAGTATATTCCGCAACCACATGGTGGCAATCTGACACAAACTGAATTATTTAGAAATGTAATCTTGTGATTCTTATATCTTGAATTCTGATCACTTCCAGCATTTAAATTCACAGCAATGTGTCTTGGTTTGTTAAATAATGTATTTTGAATAAAATTTGCTTGTATGTTCACAGTTTTACAATCAAAAAAGAGAGGTATTCAGTAAAGGCACTGAGAAGAAAACTGTCCTGTCATTCCTGGAACCACCTTCTCTTACTGTATGTTTAGCTCGCTGCATAGGCTGAGTAGCCACACACTCAACTGAGGGCAGAAGAAAATGAAATGAGCATAAACGAGAAAACGGCCCATTTATTCGTTTTTTCAAATTTGTATTAGTCTGCGCACACGTCACACAGCAGGATGCGCGCGCGCCCTCAGTTCACTTGGACGTGGAGCATGCACAGTATAAATATACAAAAAAGATATAAATACTGTTTGTTTTCTCACACAAACCGCTCGTTTCGTGTCTTAGGCCATCAGCGTGTTTACGATGGGGAATTGTTTAATTTGGACGATGGGGAATTGTTTTAATTTGGACTCTGTGCATGCTCTTTGAGATAGTGACCATAGACCTGCATTATATGACTGACAGACAAGAACGGTTTGACCTAAAAATATAAAAATTGAAACTACTGTGGAAAAAAAGACACCTACATCTTGGATGCCCTTGAGGTAAGCTAAAACATACCAACATTTTATTTCAAAGTGAACTATCCCTTTAAGAATTTTCAGAGATTCACATTTATGCACATTATTTGAAAGTGGTAAGGAAAGTTCCACAATTAAATATCAAGCTCACTGTATTACATACACTTATGCTGATCCTAACAGAACTGCATTTTTTCATAGGTGATTATGACATGTTCCTGCCTGCAGACAGGTGTTTTATGACCTCATTCCCTGACCCAAACCAGTTACAATGCAGCTCTAGCCAGGACAAGGGCACACAATGAAATGAACTTTGGCTAACTAAAGGGAAGATTTCAGTGTCTGATAAGTCTGAGGGTTGCACACCTGACAGGGCCTGTGACATTGCTGCATGTGCCATATTACACAACATTGCCAAAAAAAAAGAAAACACTTTTCATTATATGTTTAATAAAAGACAAATATACTTAGTTCCTTGAGTTTTATTTCAATTGTTCTTTGTAAAGAAAAGCCAGTGGTCAAGTGCCTGCAACAAGAGATATTAGACACATGCCTCATGCAACAAATAAAAAGGAAATGTTGGCTATACACTGCCCACCTGTAGGCCTATGTCTCCTCTGTCTGTGCTGACTCTTCTGTAGGCCTTTCTGTAGATGTGGAATCCTGCTACTTATATTGCAGCCATAAAGCATACAAGTATAAATTAAGTAAAGTTCTTTATGCACTTGCAGGTAGGCTAGTTCCTCCATGACAGTTATCTGAGAGGGTTTATTCACTGTCCAGTACAATGGAAACAAATGGACAGTAAGTCTTATACTTTCTTTCCTTTGGAAAGTTAGAAAACGTCCACTTACTGCACATATTTCAGCTACCACTTTCTTGGGAACAGATACAAGTGTTGGTGTATTATGTAAAAGTGCACAAAAGAGGAAAACACAATGTCATTACAATGAACTACACTCGGGAAAAATATTTTTACATTAACATAAGTTTATCAGTTTTCACTTTCACAAGTCAAAGCAATTCATCATTACTCAAAATTTAACAGTTGAAATGACTATACGGCCTTAATTTAATGCAGCAAAAATTATTTTACAGTGTAGGCTACTAAGATCTTTTCTTCTTTTTTTTTTCTCAGCCTTTTTCTTGGTTGCTTTTATAAAATGCTTTTATGCAGTGTCTTTTATAAAAGAGACTATAATATAATTAAAAATTACCATTATGTAGAATATTTTTGTACTTCACTTTTATTTGTTCCCATGTTCTAGTGTGGTGACGCTGACATTACAATGAACAAAGTAATTATGCAATTATTAAAATACAAAAATATAGGCTAATAAGTGATAAAAACATCTAACATGGCCACTTCTAACGGATTTAAATTGTCTGCTACTTTTTGCCAGCCCTCTCTCCTGGCTTTTGCAGACTTTGAGGTGTTCCCTGGCGTTTTGATTAAACATTAAAATTCCGAATAAACTTCGACTATTAGTTCTTGTTCTGCTGAGGAGAAAAACTGAGCCCGCTCTTTGGCCACGTTGAGCAGCCAATAGCAGCGTTGCTGATCAATGTTTCTACTATCGATACATTTTAAACCAGCGCATGAACGCGCAATTATCTCATACCCCTTTTCCACCAAAAAAGAACTGGTTCGGAACTGGTGCTGGTTCAAAGTTGGTTCAACTTGCGAACCTTCTCAGAACCTGTTTGTTTTTCCACTGACTAGAGCCCAGCGAACGACGTCATCACTGTGTACGTTGCCATAGGCTACATCTTACACCGGACGCGCAGCGCCACGTGGCGTCTAGTACAGCTCTCACCTGAAAATCCGATAACATCAGCAATTTTCTGATTTCTGTAAATGAATATAAAACTAAATGTATATTGCAGCACAGGGTGAAGTCAGTATACATTAACTACGATATGAGACACATACATGCAAATTTAATATAAAACTATACACGTTAAATGGCGCTCTGTTGCGCGGCAGGATTTTGAACACGGTCCTGAGCCGTTGCTGGGCGCCGCGGACAGACGCCGAAAGGCGCCGCCGGTGTGTGTACCTTACACTTCTAGAGAATAATGTGTTCGAATAAAGACGCGGCGCGGGGCTGAGCTGAGCTGTGCGACCCCCTTTAGCTTTCCAAGAAACGCTTGCGCCAAATTCAAACAACAATTATAATGGCGGACTACATCGTCTTTCTGCAAATGTTTCTCCTTGCTTTGCGATCCTATATTGGGGTCAGAAGAAGACGTTTAGAACACATTTGTGCTGCTCGGACAGAGGTTACGTTCGAGAAGAAGTTCGACAATAACCCCGCCCCCAGCCCCCGACGTAAGCATGACGTGGTTAAAGAACGGTTCTAGTCCAGCAAAGAGTTGGTGCCACTTTGGAACCAATTTTCCTGGCTGAGAACCGGTTCTTTGGCTGTCGAAACACAAAGAACTGGTTCGCGAGTAGGCACCGGCTCCGAACCGGCACCAGCACTGCCTTGGTGGAAAAGGGGTATCAGATAACTCAATCCAGCTATACTAATCATATCTGGCAAGTCTGTTCGAAGAACCTAATTAGCTAGATCATGATTAGCACGCTGATATCATCTTGGATGTGTAATTTGATCTCGGATGTTTTAAGCAACGTACGGAGAACGAGCCCCTGGGGCCTGTTTCAGAAAGGAGGTTAAGTGAAAACTTGTGAGTATTTTAACCCTGAAATGAGGGAAACTCTGGGTTTTCCGTTTCAGGATGGGAGGTATGTCAAACCTGAAATAGCAGAGTAAGTCAAGCCTGTTTCTGAAAGAGAGGTAATTTATACTCCGAGTCAGTTACCATGGTAACTTACTCTGTGAACCTAACCTGGTCGGGAGCAGGTTTTCTTTGGTAAACCTAGAGTTTTTCTTATGTAGTAAATGCATCTTGATTTAAGAATTTAGATATTTTGACTGGAAACAATAAGACAAAAAGGCCAAGTAAGAAAAGCATTTTTGCAGTGCAGTACATTCATTTATTGCGCATTTTTCTATATAACATCGGAGATGCAGAGCACATACACTCACCTAAAGGATTATTAGGAACACCTGTTCAATTTCTCATTAATGCAATTATCTAATCAACCAATCACATGGCAGTTGCTTCAATGCATTTAGGGGTGTGGTCCTGGTCAAGACAATCTCCTGAACTCCAAACTGAATGTCAGAATGGGAAAGAAAGGTGATTTAAGCAATTTTGAGCGTGGCATGGTTGTTGGTGCCAGACGGGCCGGTCTGAGTATTTCACAATCTGCTCAGTTACTGGGATTTTCACGCACAACCATTTCTAGGGTTTACAAAGAATGGTGTGAAAAGGGAAAAACATCCAGTATGCGGCAGTCCTGTGGGTGAAAATGCCTTGTTGATGCTAGAGGTCAGAGGAGAATGGGCCGACTGATTCAAGCTGATAGAAGAGCAACTTTTACTGAAATAACCACTCGTTACAACCGAGGTATGCAGCAAAGCATTTGTGAAGCCACAACACGCACAACCTTGAGGCGGATGGCCTACAACAGTAGAAGACAACAGTAGAAGACCCCACCGGGTACCACTCATCTCCACTACAAATAGGAAAAAGAGGCTACAATTTGCACAAGCTCACCAAAATTGGACAGTTGAAGACTGGAAAAATGTTGCCTGGTCTGATGAGTCTCGATTTCTGTTGAGACATTCAGATGGTAGAGTCAGAATTTGGCGTAAACAGAATGAGAACATGGATCCATCATGCCTTGTTACCACTGTGCAGGCTGGTGGTGGTGGTGGTGTAATGGTGTGGGGGATGTTTTCTTGGCACACTTTAGGCCCCTTAGTGCCAATTGGGCATCGTTTAAATGCCACGGCCTACCTGAGCATTGTTTCTGACCATGTCCATCCCTTTATGACCACCATGTACCCATCCTCTGATGGCTACTTCCAGCAGGATAATGCACCATGTCACAAAGCTTGAATCATTTCAAATTGGTTTCTTGAACATGACAATGAGTTCACTGTATAAAATGGCCCCCACACCAGATCTCAACCCAATAGAGCATCTTTGGGATGTGGTGGAACAGGAGCTTCGTGCCCTGGATGTGCATCCCACAAATCTCCATCAACTGCAAGATGCTATCCTATCAATATGGGCCAACATTTTCTAAAGAATGCTTTCAGCACCTTGTTGAATCAATGCCACGTAGAATTAAGGCAGTTCTGAAGGCGAAAGGGGGTCAAACACAGTATTAGTATGGTGTTCCTAATAATCCTTTAGGTGAGTGTAAGTAAGGCCACTGTATCAGAGCGGGAGGGAAAGCGTGCCTCGCTCATGCTCTTTCTGAGAGTTTTTGTGTTGTTTCCTGGACACAAACCCGTGAGATCCATCAAAGAGGAGATTCACAGGATTGCTGGTCAGTGGTGGAGAAATCGGTTTAAATGAGGCTAATCTGATAAATGATGTTCACTTGATAACATCTTGCTGTGACCTCTGAAAGTAACTGATTTCCTTTAGAATTTCCAGTGTGGTTGGATGCATTGACACGCCTCCCATCATCGCTCCTGCCGAAAATGAAACCGATTACTGTATTGAATGGGAGGATGCCAGATGGAAGGGTAGAGATAATGCTGTAACCACCACCACAGCTGTTAAATAAACAGTAATTATTCACAATTTATTTGGTCATTTTTATTCCCTACAAATACAAAAGCAACAGTAATTCTTCTTCCTGTTGGATTTTAATATTCTGTATTGTGTATCTCCTCTTCATCTATCAGTGGTGGTGCAGGTCCTCTGCCTTCTTGCTGTTGGTGGAGGAGAACTCACATGTTAATTTCATTAGCCTAATTAAAAAATGTAACCGGATTAGAGAACATTTAATTATGTGAAAAGAGCATTATACTACATGGAAACATGCTGCGGCACATTGAAATAGACACTGAATTATATTTATTTATATGTCAAATGTTTGTAAAGTCATGTAGCCTACAGCCATGAACCTTTTATGCTTAACGATTTAACTGATTTAATTATGGTTTTATTGTTCAATTTTAGTTGCTGCCACAATCTTTTTTTTTTTTTGCCTGTGGTATACCATGAAAATGAGTATTAGTTAAATAACTTACCTGATAATATTCTGCAAGTTTTCACCTGATAATATAACCGTGATTGAGAATTATACTTGTGTATTGACTCGGAAGTATAGAGAAGTCTTTTTGTCGAGTTCTGTTGCCATGGTGAATCGTAATTTCGGAGCTCCATTGATTGTGGCTTTTCACAGTCATGGTGCACGTGCTTAACTCAGAGTCAGCCTATTCAGAGTTCATTGAACTAACTCAATTCAGCTGTTCTGAAACCGAAAACTCAGAGTTTCCAATCTCAGGGTAAATCAACTCTGAGTTCAAGTTTTAACTCAGAGTTGGTTGAACATCCTTATTGAAACAGGCCCCTGAAGATATATATTGCTTTCCTTTTCTTGTTTACTTTTCTTTTTTTGTGAAATTCAATAAACTGTTTACTTTTGACAACTCAAGCAATTGTGTTATATTTCTGGGACAGAGGATTGAAGTGATTCCTCCATGTTTATTTTTATTTATGTTATCATTTTCCATTTAATTTAACCAGGGGCCTACCACTCTAAAGGCCCGTACACACCGGGACGAATTTCGCGCGCGATATTCGCCGACGTTTAACGCCTCGTGACTAAACAAAGGGCGCCAATGTGAGTGTGCACACCGACGCGAAAAACGCCACGCGTAAAAGCGTAATTTTTTTTTAAACGCCTCGGGTTCGTTTTTTTGGTTTGACGCGCTGCGTCAAAAACTATCCGACCAATGAGATTGGCGCTTTTGCTCACGTGTCTGGAGCTTCTGAAGTTACAGTAAAACACAACTTGGGGGCACTCAAACACAAAACGGTCTTGCCGAGCACACATACGTAACAGCGAAGAAGATATACGCCAAGTACACTGCCGGGAAGAAATGACGAGGAAGATGCAAGGCAAGATGAATGTAGAGCTGCTGGTCTCGTTGGTGTCGGAATAAAGAACTATATGACAAACGCAACAGCGACTACAAAAATCTTGTTAAAAGAGAACTGTTATGGAGTGGTATTGCAGAGTATAGACTGTTATGGAGTGGTATTGCAGAGTTTAGACTGTTATGGAGTGGTATTGTATTTCTGTTTTACATTAAGCGCCATCTAATGTCAGGGAATGAATTTGCATGTTCACTCGGCTCATCGTCAGCGAAAATCGCTTGGGTGTGAACACAAAAAACGCATAGAAAAGCGCTGGCGAATAACGCGCGCCGATATTCGTCCAGGTGTGTACGGGCCTTAAGTCAGATGGGTGCATTGACCATTTTAATAGGACTTTGCTGTCTATGCTGTCAGGACTATGCTGTCACTTTTTGTGGATAAGAACCAACAGAATTGGGATTAATTGTTATGTGATCATGGAAAATTGTATTAGTGTCAATGCCGCTACAGGCTTTACCCCCCATAAAGTTGTGTTTGGGAGGGAGATGGTAATACCAGTGGATGTTATGTTGAATGTGAACTTGGAAGAGTCTTTTGAATCTCCAAGTGACTATGTGTATGTGAGACTTTGTCCACTGTGGTGGGGGCAGTACAACAACATCAGTTACAGAATTCTTCTCAGCAGAAAAAGTATTTAGATTACAGTACAGTATTATTCAGTTGGGGAGCTAGTCTGGGTTTGAAATAAGAAAAAAAAAAAAAAAAAAGAGTTTGCTTTAAATTGCAGAGAAATTATAAGGGCCCCTGAAATACATTACACATGGCAGATACAACAACACCAAAACTCACTGGCAGTACTGTATGGCCAGAAGTTGGTGAACCATTCAAACCATGAGTTATCACTTCTGGGCAGGGGCGATTCTAGGATTTTTTCAACTGGGGGGCACAAGAGGGGCCACAATTAATACAGAGGGGCCAAATATATGTTGTGTTTATATATAAAACTGTAGATATCCAAATCATTTAAAGTTCAGTAAACTTTAAAATCCGCAATAAACAGTGATAGCTTATTTTCTTTTAATGGCATTTATTCAATGCTGTAAATAAGAGCAGTCAAATTCAATTTGTATTAACTTTTCACTTTTCAGAAGTGAAAAACTGTAATAAATACAAGAATCCAATCTGTGAATAGAGTACAACTCTATTAAAAATAATAAAACTCAACATTAGGTTATATAAACTTTACACAAATCCTCACAACCTTAAATGCTTGGGCAAAAATAAATAAATAGAAAAGCCTAATTTATACAAATGCATAAGTATATTATTCATATAATAAATACACAATTAATTAATATAACTTTAATAATTAAATACAACAATAATAACTTGTATCCACATCCTATTAAATTTGCATAGCAGCATTTGCAGTAAATTTGCATTGATGAATAGACAAAATCTAAATATGCCAGGGCTAATTAGCCTTGTGCATGATTGTATACTATCATATATCCATACTTTCTGTTAGAGGTATAGCTACTTTTTCAAAAGGGTATAGTTTAACTACATGCAAATTAAATTAATCTTATAAAAACAGTTTAGAATAGCTTAATTAGTCCAGTGTTATTTTAGTATTATTTATTTATATATAGGCTATAATACATTTTAGTAATATTTTATTTACATTGCTAATTATATTTATGTTTTTTATTTGAGAATGTTTCTGGATCTCATGGCGTTTTGTCACTAACTTCTGTGAGTTCTATCTTCATAGAAAACATATACATTACACACTTAATTTGAGACTCATATTGTTCACTTTGCTTGACACAAAATTCAAGAAATTAGCCAGATTGTGCCACACAACATTGCAAAACTACAAGATATTTGAAGAAAAACTATTTTATGTTTCAGACAGCAAGAAAACTCAACATCAAATATCTTCATAATCTAGATATTATGAGAAATTATCCATAAGAGACCATTACATACCATGTCCGGGTTACAAATTGTGCATACACCAAAATTCTTTTTATGAATATGGTCCATTTCGAAGTGTTTAAATCCAAACAAACAATATTCGTAGATTCTCCTCTACTCCTGTATTGTTTTGTGCTTGCACAGCGTCATGCAGCTCGTAGACTCTGATCAGAGGCGCCGGCGCCGCTGCTTCCGTGGCTTGCAGTTTGTATATTAGCTAATGTCGCAATCATTTTTTATTAACTTTTTAAAGTTTAATTACAATTCTTATAAAGTCATTATCGAGTCATGCGGTACGACACTGAATTAATTTAGAGTATTCGTTAAATTAGAGTACTCAATTCAAAGTCAAGTAATTTTCTTCATTTATTCAGTAGCACCTCACTGCAATACATGAGATCCAGGGGGCGGAGTTGGATCCAGATATAAGGGGTGGAGAAAAAAATCACTACACAGGAAAACCCTGATTGTGTAATTATGTATTACATTCATTCAGCCACAGAGCATTGTAATGACATTGAACTTGGTCTGTCCTAACACTGGAAGACGGTACAAAAACCTAGCGCTGCAACAACTCGCTAATTTAAAAAAAGGGAATATAAATTAGCTCAACTTAGCATGTGCTTTTTTTTGTTGTTGGAAAACTGAAGCTCACTAATCTGTGTTCTACAACTACTAGTCTGGTTGTTGAGAAGCATCGCCGAACCGTTAATTATTCAAAAGCAAGCCGAAATATATAATTAGAAATTTTGAGTGACAGACAAGTAGAAGGGTGGGGGCACATTGGGGGGCCAATCAGTTTTCAGGAGGGGCCAGTGCCACCATGGCCCCTCCCCTGTCTATGCCACTGCTTCTGGGTGGCTCTTTTACACCCATTCCCATGTGCTCAATGATATTGATTATGCTGTCACTATAGTCTGGAATGTAAAAACGTGATGTACCCAACATTTTACACACCAATCCTTTCTCAGCAGTCAGCATGTCTAACACATATCTATTCTGTATAACAACATCTCTTATTTGTTTTATTTCATCATTAATCATTGTCAAAGCATTCTCAGTGCTGTTTGCTATTGCCAACACAGTCCATACCAACCCATTGATCTTACTCAGCACTGCAGTAGTTCCTCCTCCTAAAAAGATTGACCACCCCACGTCAGCTCCTGGAGTGATCTATGGGTCAGACAACGTCTGTACATAACCTTTGTGGCTGCTTGGCAGGGTTCCTGGCAAAATGTTGATGTCTCTTTTTTTATTTATTATTTATTTAGCTTTTCATAAACAGGGAAACATTAAAACAATCACCATATGTTCTACAATAAGTGTCAAAAACAAGGCCTCCCCCCAGCCCTCAAGCATAGATCAATTCTATAAGTACAAGACCTACAATGTGACAGACTGCTCAATTATAGTAAATATATGAGCATGTAAGCATGAGGAAAAGTGAAATAAACAAAAATGAATGAATAAAATGACTTTGTTAATACAGAGTATTAATATATACATGCTTATACATATTGTACATATATAAACACATATATTAAATAAAATATATATACTTACATGACTATACATCAGTGAGCATAACCTACATTTACACACCCCGTATACATTACCTACTCCAACACATTTATACTTAAATATACCTGAATGGCATCACATATTACATACATTCAGTAACCTCACATACCTCGATATTCATACCCGCAATGAAAAAAGACTTAGTTTAGTGGGCAAAAAATAAAAATAAATATATATATATATATATATGCAAATGGGAGAAATTGCAAATGACACCTAACTTCAATCTCTAAAGATGATTCTTGTTCCCAGTAACTTTAACACTAACCAGAACAAAAATAAATAAATAAACATAAAATAAAGGACGGTAACCAACTTTATTCAACTGATTGTCGGAAGCACTATAGTTCCTTGCTAACATAACATGTATTATCTAAGACTAGTCGAAGCACGTATAGCGCACACTTTCCTTGACAGCAAAGCCCATATGAAGTTAAGAATTAAGATTAAGTAAAGATTTTATTGGGTTCCATATTTTTACAAATGTCTTGGGTCTATTTACTAATTTATATCTCAGCTCTTCGAGGGGTAACACATTACTCAAGTCTCTAAGCCAAGTCTCAAATATGGGTACCAACTCAGATTTCCACTTCTGTAAAATTGCTTTTTTTTTATGTCTCCTTTTTGTCTCACCATCGGCAGTTGTTCCCCCGGCAAATACACTGATGTGCCCACATTCATCAAAACTGGTTAGCAGCAGCCTGACCTCTTCTTCAGAAGAACATAATAAGCCCTGTCCCCGCATACCCAAACTGCTGAAGTGTCACTTGGTCTGTCGAAGGGACATGTAAAGGTGATGGAATGGGTGCCAGTGGTCGTGAACATTTTACGGTGATGGCATTTTTTCACATCAATTTTGATTCTGCACTCAGACCATCCTACTCTCAATTTTGGTTTTGTTGAACAAATGGACACATCCCCAGTGGTTGGTTTATTAATACTGACCTGCTTACATGCACTTGTACACCACACATGGTTTTAGTTGCTGTTGGTGTTCTCCCCTGCTCCATTTTAGTTAGCTTGATGAACATCGCAGCTTGAGAAAGTGTTGTCCATGTCCAGGTGTGTTCCAGCTGTACTGAGAGTTCCTTTTTCCTCGTATTGTCTGTGCAGTCAGAATTATATATCCTCTCTAGCCCCCTCTTCCGTCCGGAAAAGTTATACCACCAGTTGAGCAGACTGCAATGATTGAGTCGCTGTCCACCAGTTCTTGGTTAATTCTCAGAGTCTGCTGTCTCACTACCACCCATGCTTGTCCTCGCACAATAGGATCGAGTCGGTACACTGGTTGCTTCAGAGATGTTCCTCTAGGGTATCCTTGTTCTTGTTTTCAGATAACGGCAGTCGATGTGAGAAACAGACGATGGCTGCCACTGACATCTGTTGTTTATGGGAATGGTTACTCCTCTGATCCCTCTCCTTGCTCTGTGAGTGTAACGTTTCTTCAAGGGCTGGCGTGGACCCACATGGCTCTCTCTGCTACTTTCACTGCTGTGTGCGTTATTAGCAGCACTTGGAACGGACCCAGCCACTTCTTTGCCTTCCAGCTCTTCCTCCTTAGATCCCTTATCACCACGGAATCTTCTGGTTTGATATCGTGGTATACAGTAAGGTATCAGCTGCCTTTCCTTGAGCTGCTTTCACCTGCACACAAATGCTAGATATGAGAGAAGACATTTCTTAACAATAGTTCAACATGTCATGTTCACACAACTCGGTAGATGGCACTCTTTGTTTAACCTCTTCCATTCCCATAAATGGGGTCTTCCAAACAATATCCAAAAGGTCTTGAATTTTCAGCAAATGTTGTGAACCCCTTAGTAAACCATACATTTGTTAATTGAGTTACCATAGCCCCTTTCGATGCATGGTCCAATCCATGCATCAATTTAGCATAATGGTTGAATTTTTGGGGGGTAAACAAGGTTTGCCATCAACACTAAACCAAACGCCATCTTTAATGCTGCTGCCAGATTTCCTCCAAACAGCCTCTGAAGCAAAAGACTTCATGCTCTGTAAAGAGTAAGAAGAGTCAAGGTTACTTTCATCAAAAAAGTCACATGACTTTGAGACAGGATGGCATAACTGGACTAACCAGCGGGCCGATCTCGTGGCACAGAATCTGAAACGCCTGAGCAAAAGTCTGTCATCAAAGTTGTTTGGTATAATTCCCTCCAGAACTGTCTTACACGACTGCGTTCCCAAACACGTATCCGCCTCCGCAAGCAATTTATTATAAACCCAATTATTATATATAGTGGCTTCTCCTTCTGCACCAAATTCAATCTTTCTTAGTGATATTTAGCGGCAGTTTATCAGGAAGTAACGATTTTGTTCACTTTGGCGCAATGGATGGAAACGGTTTTGTGTTTTCTGCGATATTCCAATTTTGCGCACAAGTTAAATTCGCAACTTTGTTGCAGCTCCTCTCTTCCCAGTCTGTCAGTAACGCTCTGTTTAGTTCCTGTCTCTATGAAGCCCCTCCTTCTGAAAAGCACACTGTGCTTTGATTGGTCGGCTGGATCAGTGTGTTGTGATTGGTCGAGCGCTTCGAGTGTATATGGGAAATGTCCCACTCTTACCATAACCACCAGTTTAACACACTACTAACTAACTCAACCAGGCCCCGTCCCTTTATTCTGCGTATGAATTATTATAATGAGGAATATTGTGACGTGTTCGTTTCCGGAAGAAACTCAAGACTACAATGGAAGTGTTTCAGGGAGTTCAGAAACACTGACACTGATATAGAGAAGAACTGGAGCTTTTTCAAGCTCAAACAGCAACATTACACACTAGGGCTGTAGTACTCGAGTCCGGTCTTGGACTCGAGTCCGGACTCGAGACCGTTTTTCTATGGTCTCGGACTTGTCTCGGACTCGCTGGTATTCGGACTCGGACTTGTCTCGGTCTCGGCCACTGGTCTTTTGGTCGACCGAGTCCAGGTGTCTTTATTATGTTCCCAGTAAGCACACATACGTCGCCGCGACATATGTGTGCTTACTGGGAACATAATAATATTGGAGGGAAAGTGAAACACTGGCCACCTAATAACTAGTGATGGGCATTTCGGCTCTTTTTCGTGAGCCGGCTCGTTTGACTCAGCTCACTGAAAAGAGCCGTTTCTTTTGACTCACAATAATATAAAATAAATGTTTTAATTCGCTGAAAGTCCACCGCAAGTGCAACGTGAATATTCACATTTTTAATTGTCCATAACAACCCGAAAACTTGCCTGCTTGCCTTGCACATCTAATTAATGGGCAAAGTTTTCCGGCTTTTTTTCTTACCTTTCCTTTTTTGTGTGTGATGTGGATGTTATTGAGCTCGTAGAAGTTTAGCTCTTGCGTTCTTCTGAACATCTCGCTGAATTACATCTGAACATTGCCCAATGTAATTTCTGAGTCATATCACTCCATAATCTGCCTCTCTTTTAAATGCCTATTCCGAGATGCCGAATTGCTATTATGAGGTATCACCATATGCCTTTTTTTATATGTTAAAAACGTTTTCTTTTCATTAGAAGATTATATGATATCAAGGGGAATGTCTATACTTAAAAATCCTGGGTGTTGTGACACTTTTTTTTGCTTTTAGATCAACAAATAATAACCCAAAATGATTGTCTTGATAATGTCATGCATAAGACTTTTTTTTTTCCTGTCCTGTTCAACTTTTTTGCACTCGGTCTTTTCTTCCACAAAATAGCAGGTAATAATTTATGCCGACCTTGGCCAGTCTGCAGAATGGCTTTGGTAAGAGCTGTTTTCAGTGATCTGTTCATATACAGTATATGGAAAATGGAACTTCTGTTTAATCCCCATCAATTTCATTGCTTCCTTGATCAGTTTTCCAGTGAAGTGGGTTCCATTGTCAGAATCAATTTCATATGGAAGACCCCAGCGAGGAAAAACTTCTTCCACTATTACTCGTGTTGCTGCTTCAGGAGTGCAAGTTTTCGTAGAGAATGCTTCCACCCACCTAGTAAATCAGTCCATGATTTCTATAATGTATTTGTACCCTCCACTGGGTGATAAAGGTCCTGTGAAATCAATTTGGACATGTGTCCATGGTCTAGGTGCATGTGACATTCGCACCTTTAAAGGATTCCCCACATTTGCTTTCATGCAGATCAAGCATCTCCTACAATAATCATCAATGTCTTTCTTCGTTCGCGGCCACTGGATGTTCCAATCAAGAGACGAATTATGGAAGCATGTTGTATTTTGCTCCCACTGGACATACACTGTAAACCCTCAAATCTGATTGGTTGATTGGATTGTTGTTCCAGGATCAACAAAGATGTTGATTCAGGAGCATGTTGCACTTGGTAAAATCAGGTTTTGCACGTGCTTTGGCGGTACATGGTCCGGTTCCATTTTAATGAATTAAATTCCTATTTCGAAATGGAATAATGAGAAATTAAAGGACGGCTCGTCCATTCGTTTAGTTTAGTTTAACAAACCAACAGAAAATGAGATTTTGGCTCGATTTCTCATTTTTCGTTTGTGGTTTGCAAATCGATTTATGGCTTTGATATTTCATCAGCACATGTGGGCGGTGCTGAAACACCCCTTTAATCTGATTGGTCAAACCGCTTCATCTTCAGTACAGCCTATATTCTGTCAGGTAGAGTAAGAGTCGGTACGGCACTGCCAAATCCCACTTTAATAAGCTTTTATCACCACGCGAACCACCACTCTGACTTTTATAGCATAAATATGTTGCTGGACACATAATTAGTGCTGCTGCAAAAGAAGCTTCGGCTCTAATGTACAGCACTTGAGAGATCATGTACAGTATAACACAGAGTTTGGTGTATTATACATTATGTAGGTCCTACCTGTGTTTTCATGCGTCTCTCTGGATAAAAGTTATATGTTTTATTACTGAATGGGCAACAAGGACTGGACATAAAAATCAAAGATAAACATGACCATAATAACATGTCCATAACACTTCCCACTTGCCTTTTAATGACATCACTAAGTGTGCGTGTGTGCATGCGAGGTACACCAAGAAGCTGCTCTCTGCAATTGAATGTAAGTGCAAATTATTTCTGCTAACTGAAGAGCTCACAACTATTTGGAATGTTTGCAGCTTAAAATAGGCCTAATGTATTTAAAAAACAAACAAACATCACTCTCAGTAATATCACTCAATGTTTAGTGGAAGATTGCTGCCATCTACTGGAAAAAAACACACACATTTAAAAGTAAAATAACATGAAATTTCAAGAACAGACACTAAATGGCGACAGAGCATCACTAACTGGCTCATTCAATAGAGTCTAGCTGCAGACTTGCACTTGCACTCTCTAGCATTCTTAGGGTGCTTCTCATTTCTTATTTGTTCATCGCTGACGTAGGAGTGAAGAACGAAGAAGCATCATGATTTTTTTTTTTTTTTTTTTTTTTTTGGAAAACACAATTGTCACAGTGTCTGGTTTGTGTTCCCTGGGTAACCACTAGATGTCCTCCTTCCCCACGGTGTCTGTCACTTTCTGAACTACATTCCCCACGATCCTTGTTTCTTCATTGTACTCAGCTGTCCCTTGTCATTAATCATTGCACTCAGCCAATTCCCCATTAGCATTGTCATTTCCCTGTGTATATAACCCTGTCGGTTTTAGTATGTGTCATGGAGTCCTTGTATTTATCACGCCACTTCAGTGTCTGTTTCTAGTCTGCTCTTGTCTTTTGTTTTTGGATTGCTATATTGGAATTTGACCCATGCCTGGATTTGACTACTGATTTTGGATTTCCCTTTAATAAATACTTACTGCTATTGGATCTCCCTGTTTCCCATGTGTGGTTCCGTGACAGAAGGACTCCGTCATGTCAAGATCCAGCGGTAAGAATGTTCGTGGCTCCTCTCCGACCATCGAGAGGAGGAATTCAGGACCCAAGGAAACACCTCCACGAATGAACATCTTCCAGTGTTTCGCGCTATGGGCTCAGCAGACGGAGGAGATCAAGATGGCCAAATCCCTCGAGTCTCGGTCCATCAGGAGGGAACCATCTTTTGAGGGAACCCATCTGGCCAGATTTTCTGGTACCCGTGGTGGCCACAGAAGAGGAGGTTCTAGAGGCGACATCCAGCACCACTCTCCGCCTCGGTCTCTCATCGACCCTGAGCCGGTGATGATCGACCCAGAGCCCTCTTCACCGTGGTTCCTGCCCGACCCGGAGCCTGCTCCTCGCCATCAGAAACGGCGGAGGAGGAAGACCTCCAACCGTCCAAAGGACCCGGAGGTGGTCCCAGAGGTCCCCGTGCAGCCCGCTGTTGTCCCGGAGATCCCCGTGCAGCCCGCTGTGGTCCCGGAGGTCCCCGTGCAGCCCGCTGTTGTCCCGCAGGTACCCGTGCAGCCCGCTGTTGTCCCGGAAGTCCCCGTGCAGCCCGCTGTTGTCCCGCAGGTCCCAGTTCTGGTGGCCCCGAAACGGAGGAGGAGAAGGAAGACTTCCTCCATGCCTGTTCCGGTGGTCCCGAGACCGGTGGTCCCGAGTCCGGTGGTCCCAGAACTCACCATCATCAGTCCTGCCATGGCCAGGTAGGCCGTGTTCCTCTTCTATGCAGTGGCGATACTGCATGCGTGGAGGAGACACAGCACGTCTGCCGATCCAGTGTCTGCGGACAAGATGGATGCCACAGAGACTGTTCATGTCACGTCTGCCGAGCCTGTGTCTTCGGACAAGAGGGCCGCCGCCGAGCCTGTGTTTTCGGACAAGAGGGCCGCCACCGAGCCTGTGTCTTCGGACAAGATGGCCGCTGAGCCTGTTCACGTCACACCTGCCGAGCCTGTTCACGTCACGCCTGCCGGGCCTGTGTCTTCGGACAAGATGGCCCAGCCCGAGACTGTTCACGTCACGTCTGCCCAGCCAGAGACTGTTCACGTCACGTCTGCCCAGCCAGAGACTGTTCACGTCACGTCTGCTGATCCAGAAACTGTTCACGTCACGTCTGTCGGTCTCTGGACAAAATGACCGAACCAGTGTCTTCAGACAAGATGGCCGAACCAGTGTCTCCGGACAAAATGGCCGAACCGGTGTCTCCGGACAAGATGGCAGAGCTAGTGTCTCCGGACAAGAGGGCCGAACCAGTGTCTTCGGACAAGATGGTCGAACCAGTGTCTGTTCCTGAGCCGGTGGTGTCTGTTCCAGTTCCTGAGCCGGTGGTGTCTGTTCCAGTTCCTGAGCCGGTGCCGGTGTCTGTTCCTGTGCCATGGCCGCCCGAGGGGTCGTCTCCGCCGTGGCCGCCCGAGGGGTCGTCTCCGCCCTGGCCGCCCGATGGACTGTCGTCTCCGCCCTGGCCGCCCGATGGACTGTCACTCCCTGTCCCCGTTTCCCTCCATGGACCTGGCCCCCCATCCCTCCCCCTGATCCTCCACCAGTCCACCTCCCGCCTGGACTCTTGTTTTGTCTGTCACGTCTTAGAGCGTCTGGTAGCCGCTCCGTAGAGGGGGGGTTATGTCACAGTGTCTGGTTTGTGTTCCCTGGGTAACCACTAGATGTCCTCCTTCCCCACGGTGTCTGTCACTTTCTGAACTACATTCCTTGTTTCTTCATGGCACTCAGCTGTCCCTTGTCATTAATCATTGCACTCAGCCAATTCCCCATTAGCATTGTCATTTCCCTGTGTATATAACCCTGTCTGTTTTAGTATGTGTCACGGAGTCCTTGTATTTATCACGCCACTTCAGTGTCTGTTTCTAGTCTACTCTTGTCTTTTGTTTTTGGATTGCTATATTGGAATTTGACCCATGCCTGGATTTGACTACTGATTTTGGATTTCCCTTTAATAAATACTTACTGCTATTGGATCTCCCTGTTTCCCGTGTGTGGTTCCGTGACAACAATTACAAAAAGGCAATACAAAATCACCTAAAATGACTAAATAACAGAGCACAACTCTATAAAAAGAAAACAGAAAACAAATATACAGGGGCTGCGACGGAAACCGCATCCTCTCGAGTAGGTACTTTGAATATTTTTAACTCAAAAACAAAGGGGAGCTGAATACAAATTCAGTGAGTTTTATTGATAAAAAAAATTAAAAAAAATAATTCAAACATGAAGAACAGAGAACCAGGTACAGAATAAGTGCACCAAACAAAACATCCATGTAGGAAAAAGACTCGAACATCAGAGAAACTGGGCTATAAATTCATAAAGGCTAACAGGCTAACAAGGGGCTGATCAAAATGAGGGTAACTATGGAAACAAATAATGTAGACAATGCAACAAGGGAAAACAGGAATTAAGGGAATACAGGAATATTTTCAGGATTACATGCGAATACGGCAGTATTTTGACACAATAACCACTAATTTCCACCAACTGCGGAACGGCTGAGGAGTCAATAGGTTTCCATTAAAGTCAATGTGTGTATTTTCACTGACTGCGGAATGGCTGCGTTCCGACTCCGGCAATCCGCAGCCCTCCGGAGCAGATACACAGAGCTTCTATTTTTGCCGGATGCCGGAGAGCTCCGCAGCAATTCAGCACTTATATCGCACGATCATACGTAAAGTCGCGAGATCTCGTGGGTCCTCGTGAGTCGTGACTTCAGCTGTTAGTCATGGCCGCAGCCATTCCGCAACAAATCCGGACCTGGTGGGTATTGAGGGACGGCGGAGCATGGAGCCGATATGCAGTGGAGCCAATCCGCAGCCATTACACAGTTGGTGGAAATCCGGGGTAACGCTATATTGACAGTAGTGATGCAAGGATCACGGAATCCGTGGAGACTACAGATAATTCATGGGTCGGACAGGCAAGTAATAAAAAAATAACATTCCAATTAATTGCGGGTGGATGAGAGATAAATCATTAATGTGTTGATTTTATTAAAGACACAAAACTCGTTTCACCGTAAAACACAACAAATGTGCATCACTTAGAGCTGCACGATATATAATTTAAGCATTGATATTGTGATGTGCGCATCCGCGATAGTACGATCAATAGTAGCCTACGCAGGATGTGCAATGTCAAGTAGGCCTATAAGGGTCGTAGCTGATCCGTGATCCGTACAAGCCAGCTGTCCCCCGGTTCGGAACGCATGTGATTCGTGGATTAATTGCAAAGTTTAATCATCATAGAGTAAAAGTTTATCATTTGCATATGTTTTTAAGTCGAGTCAGGCATCAAGCGCAAGAGGACTCACGCGTTGTTTTCTGTGCACACTCAGAGCCATGCAGACAACACGTGAATGCCGAATTCAGTGTTGTAAACAGAAAGAAAACAGATGCGTGTCATTTGTATTAGGTCCATGCATTGGTCTTAAAGGGACAGCCTAATCTATCCGCAGCTGTTTGTGTCACCAATGGTGATCAAACAACAAAAGAGAAAGAGAAAATTACTTGTAGCTTTAACAGAGATAAATTGTATTAATTAATTATATAACTTATATTTCATTTATACAGTGAAGACAGTTAATTTACAATTGATTATTATATTTCTGTTCCTGAATACTGTTAGATTTCTGATTTATAAATCACTGCTTATTTCAATTGTATTTATCTCTTTTATTGTATTTATCTATGCTTGTAATTTGTTTATTATTTTCTATGCAGATTCACTCCCCTACAAAATCACCCCAATTGTTGAATCAGGTAATGAGTATGAGATAGTAACGGCTGAGAAGCACTGTATATGGTATATGTATATTGTATATGACAATAAACTCATAAAGCCAGCCTTTGCTCGGGATGAACATATTTAAATTCTTGTGTGTGTTCAGGAAGTTGCAGTGACTGAAACTGTCAATTTACGTTTGAAAGGAGAAAAGCCTGTGTTTAGGCTATTAAGGAAATGCCAAAGAAGAATGTTAACTTGAAATAGCTAAATGTTAACTTTAAATCAGCCTACTTCAGTGTAATATGTTACAATATTATTATGCTTAACGCTGAGAATTTGAATAATTGTAATGTGATGATCGGGTGCGGATATCTAAATCAGAGAAAATCATAGATTCGAGTGGATCGCGAGTAGATGATTTATATTAACAGCAAATCAGTTGACGTTAGAACTGATCCACATATCTGTAAATGACAGCTGGTTCTGTTGCCAGTCATGACTATTGAGTAAATATTGCTTTTACTTAACTTTATTTACATGTGTGACCTTGAAGGAATCCAAAAGTAATCAGATTACATTACTTTCATATGCTTGGATTACGTTACTGAATACCTTTTTTATGAAGTAATTTGTAACTGTAACAGAATACATTTTAAAAGTAACCCTTCCAACCGTATGATTGTAATCCGGACGTACTACATCCGCCATTATCATGTGATACCAGCGTCAGCTACCTTGCTTTCACTGGCATTCAAAATCCTCTAGTAAAGGATCTAGTATCCTCCATCGTATGTACACTTCAGAATCCCTTCGGAAAAAGTAGGTCAACCGGGTACTTTTTGCCTACTCTTTTATGAGTACTGTGAATTCGGACATACTTCTTTTGTCACATACTGTTTTTTGCCTACTTAAGTAGGGAAGTATGCCATTTCGGATGCTGCCATTGAAAAAAAAAGAGGAAAAAATATATACATCCGGGTCTTCTAATAGTTTAAATTTCTTCAATAAACCAAGTATTCTTCTTCCACTTTTCAATTTTAACATTCTTAAAGATTTACAGTAAATCTAAAATTCTTAAACAGAAACAGAAAACAAAGGCTTTGTTTTTAGGCCAGGAAAGCTACAAGGTTAAAAAAAAAGTGAAACATGCAAGAATGAATCGTTCACAATAAGATACATATGTATTTATAAAATAGAAATAGTGAATTTTCATTTCATGTCGACTTTAAACAGAAAAAAAAAAGTATAGAATGTTTCTTAACTTCCGATTCCATGCTGACTCCTGAAATCTGCAATCCATAGATAATGTCTTTATGTGCATGAGTTAACTCTAGGTTACCAATAGGACGTTGATTGAATTCCTCACAGGTGTTCTGGAACCGGCATTCCCCAAGAGTTCAGGGTTTATGTGACGTAAAGTTGATCCTGCTTTCTGGAAATACCCCCCAGGTAGATGGTAATAGATTGTATCGTTAGAATCTGATGTGGACAATTTGCCAGCAGGCTTGGTTAGAGTTGCAGAGGTGCTCCATCAATCCTCTTCCACCATTTTAAGGAGCATGTCCACCAACACTTAAAAAAAGACCATAAATAACGCTTTCTTAAAATTCAGATTTTCTGTTGTAACCATCAAAAATTATAATTTGTATGTTCTTTTTCACATATTCACATTATCTATTTAAATAATCTTGTTTATAATGATGTCAGTTTTGTGCTTTTTGAGTAAGAGTAAAGATTAGCTGTAAGGTTATGCCTTTTTTGGCCCATTGTATGCTGTTTGTCCTTTCTTGAAATATCTCACCAAAAGTTTGTGTAGGTGTAACAGATATGTTGACCTTTGGTTTGCTTTAATGAGTCATATTGTTCATGTATTTAATTTTGAGAAATCAAGAATTTCCCCTTCTTTTTTTTCTTTTCTTTTTTTTTACTGGTTCATTGCTTATTAATTAGCATTTCTGTATATACAGTATAATCATAAATATTTATAGCCATTATGTGTGCCCTGTCTTGGGTCAAACATTGAATGTTCAACAGATCACTGCCCTGTTTTGTTTCAGTTGGTCCAGATTTATTCTCCCTCTGCAACAAACACAATCATCTTACTTTCAATGAACTTAATGGCCCATATCACAGATAAAGGGATATAGCAAGATATTCTTTGTGTTAAGTTGCTTATAGAATGAGCAATACAGAAAATTTTCAATAAAGTAACAATATGCAGTTTTAAAGTTGTTTGCAGAAAAACACTTCCTGAGCAACTCTGGCCCTCGAGATCCACTTTCCTGTTTAGCTCTATAACTGTGATCAGACTCATTTGCCTGTACCTTTCTAGTAATCCTGACAATGTGTTCTAGTATTGGTGTGTATTTACTTAAAGGTCCCATTGCATGGATTATTTTATTATTTTAGAATGTTTCCTGGGGTGCCCTTATAATGTATGTTTTTTAGATCAAAAGTTGTTATAATTTAGAAATAAAAGGCATATTTCCTAGCCTGATTTTAGCCTCTGATTTGAACGCTCTGTTTGAAGGGGCGTGTCTGCTGTGAGACTTCTTCAAACACTGAGCAACTGCCATGCTTCGCTCGTTTGCAAGCCATGATGTCTCTCGAGGAAAAACCAATATCGCGCTCGCGCAGCTCATTTTCTCATGGGCGGGCCAAATTCTTTTTGCGGGCAAAGAAGAGAAAGGGGAGGTAACCTTTCCCCTTATGACGACATAAGGGGAAGATTTCTAGATTCGCCCGTCTGAGCTTTCATTTTCTCAAAAATACCCAGGGCTTGATTTACACCTATCAAAACGTCTAGCCACTGGGCTAACATAGGCAGGCTAGAGAAACTCATATTAAGGTTAAAACCTCATAAAGTGAAATTTTCATGCAATGGGACCTTTAAAGTGTGGTTCTACCATATGGACATTTACTTATGTTTTCATACACACTGAAACATGCAATATCGACGTATCGACAGCACTAAAATGTAGAGGCCGACCAATTTATCGGTCTGCCGATTTTATCGGCCGATATGAGCCTGTCGCAGATATATCGGTATTGGCGTTAATGACACAGATATGCCGCCGATATGAACTTTTTTTTTTTTTTACAGAACATATAATGCGGATAAAATGCTTGTAAATTGTGTAACTACGTAGTTTGTCCAGCAGAGCGCGCTCCATTGTTTGCTAATGGCGACCCAGGTGACTGTAGTAACACCAGCCAACCCTTTCATTTCAGTAAGGAGGTCTCTTCTTCAGACACGGTGTAAGATGCGCGCACATTAGCTTCCACTTCCACTGACAAGGTATGAAACATGGCTAGCTAGCTAATGTAGAAAACGTTGTGAGAGTAAAAGACGGGGTCATTGTTTATTTACTTTATAGCATAGCATCTCACCAACTAGGTGACAACGTAGCGTTAAATCACCATTCAACAGACTCAAGCCACCACTGTACTGGTAACAAGCAACTTACTTTTAAGATACCACTCTTGCTGCTGCCTGAACAAGACACCGGACGCGAGCGGCGCGATGCGAAAAAAGACAATTGAATCCATTATAATCAGTGATGTTGTCTACACTGGATGCGGCGCGACGCGAGCAACAAATCTCCGACAGTAAACTGATGCCTCATTCTGCTTTGTAAAGGGCACTTTGCCGCATCCAGGGTAAACACAGTGTAAATCCATTCTGCATATAACGCTACATTACAACATAAGGTAATATTCCAATAATTTATATAATTATAACACTTTATATATAGAGCCATTTTGCATAATGAGTAGTTTCACATTTAGTACATTTTGCTGACTACTTACTTAGGCCTATTTAAAATAGTATTTAAGTAAAAGTACTGTACATATGTAATTAAACATGTTTTCATATGGTATTATTACTTTTACTTTAGTAAAAAGATCTGAGTAGCCTACTAGAGACTAGAGGAATTAAGACCAATAATAGAAGATAACAAGGTTTTGCCAGTGACACTTTTGATATATTTATTGATATAAGTTATTTTCTAAATAAAAAGACAAAGTCATTAGTGAAGATTATGCAACAGTATTTAGAATATAATATACTGTAGAACAGAACATGCAATGCAAACTAGTTTGGTTACTGCTCAAATGTATCATTCTCATTCTATCATTCACCCTGCCTCCATTATATATCTTTGTCACACAAGTGTTTGATCACCACATTTGAGTGATCATTGTAAAAAAATTGTTTATATATTTTATACAGTATTTTGCTTATGTATACTGTATTCTATATACAGTACCAGTTAAAAGTTTGTACACACGAATGTGAAAGTGTGTTCAAAATGTTTGACTGGTACTGTACTATAATATGCACATAAATAATATTGCTGCTGTATTATAATATACACATAAATAATATTGGCCAATATATCGATATCGGGCTTTTTCACTCCCCAATATCGGTATCAGCCCCAAAAAATCCATATCGGTTGGGCTCTACTAAAATGTAAATTATTATGAACAACTTTTAGACACAAATGTGTATGAATCCTTATTTAATATCAATATTAAAATCGCAACATTACTATTTTGATTCTATTGTATTGTTGTATAGAAATGAAATAGTTTTCAATCACATTTATTAAATGCAGTTTAATTTTATATAAAATAACATTTCGCTCCGCTCTGTGACTTCTGCTGCAAACTCGTTTTGACAGATTACATGTTAAAAAAGTCTACACTTTAAAACCTTAAAATGAATAGCATTTCTGTAATTGTTTAACCATTGTTTATCATGAATATATTATATATATATTTTTTTTTTTGCTGTGGAACACAATAGGCGTTTTCTCAGTATAGTCCTATGCTGGGACTGACAATAGAACCATAAAATATGCCAAAAACATAAATTCACAAAAGTAATACATTTATTTTCGTGCGCTGTAAACCACGTCTTCAGAATCCATAATTGTGAGGAATAGACCCAAATTTAATTCTTTATTCAGCGATCTTCATCTCCATTGATGGATGAAAGACCACAAATGTCAAATCCAGTTGATGGCAGTGATATAAAATGCTCACTGGCTCTCACCTGCTTCGTAACAGATTGCGATGTCGTGTTTTGGGTGTTGTATGTTTAAAGGGGTCCAGAACTGAGAAATCAAAATTCCATTGATCTTTTGACATATATAAAGTCATGTACTATAAAAACATCTTGTAAGTTTCAGACCTCAAAACTTTCTCATTAATCTAAAAACAGCTTATATTAAAGCCAGTCTGCCAGAACAATAGGTTATGGAATGTTCTACTTTATTACGTAATAAGGTAGTTATGCAGAAGAAGATCAATGCCTGCTTCTACATCACTGCCTGTCTAGCCCCGCCCACTGATTCACGCATGTAATAGGTAAATAACGAGAAAATCAAACCAGTGACTAAACGGTCAACTTCACATTGTTTCTCTAAGTAGGATGAAAATAATCTGTTATTTAAACTGTGATTCAATTATACAGAAAGCGATCACAGAACGCTCCATTTACAATTGCTAGAGCTATCAATCAAACAGCGCGAGTTTATCAGTGAGTTCTGTTCTGATCTGGACTTTCGCCAAAACTCCCGTTATAATCAACAAATCTCTTATTCACATCGTGTTTGCACTGTTAGTTATGATGAAACCATTCTTTACTGTGCAGAAATCCAGTTGCAATGGCGAGACGATCACTGCATTCATGCGATCAACGTCTGTGATCGGCTAACAATGCTCATCATTGCAACCATTCATGCCACAATCTATATTGCAATAGATCTAAATATAACACTATAACCAACGTACTAAAAGTTTTCGAGGGAGTTCCTATGTAATACTTAGCTATTTCATATGCAAAGATGTTAGCCAATCTCTCAGCAGACACGAAGGCTAAAATCAGGCTAGGAAAAATGGCTTTTATTTCAAAATTTTAAATATAAAATGTGAATTTTGATGTAAAAATCATACTAACATTATAAGTGCACACCAGGAAACATAATGAAACAATAAAACAATTCAGTTCATGACCCTTTTAAAAAATTCTTCACAGAGTGGATAGGGATAAGATTTTCAGCAAATAATAACTTAAATTCAGTTCTATACCTCAGACAAAACAAGTCTGTACTTGCTGTACAGTACTTGATGTACTGTGCAACACATCATCATTTTGGGAATGCTTTTGCATTTTTGCAATAAATAAATTATTGTTATTCCACTTTTCTGTCTGTTATGTTTTTCTTTATAACTCTACATATTATTAAGAAATGGTTATGGGTAGGAGTGGGATTAGCGGCTCAAAATATATTTTAATGCTATTATGGCAAGCAAGGCGGGCCGAGACCTGTGAGAACAGGCATGATTGCTAATGAGCGGCATCTGTATGCCACACCGGTCTTATATCTCTCACGGATAAAAGGAGGACGAGAGAGGACCAGGCCTGGACTATTTTACGTGTTTTGTGTATGTGTGTGTGGCAGTCGTCCATGAGGGGTTGCTGCTTTACTTCCGTTTTGTGTTTTTATTTTATTTTATTTTTAAGTGTTTGAACGTTCACCAGTTCCTGCTTCCTTCTTCCCTGAACAACATACCTCATTACAGCTATATTGTTCCTAAAAGTGTCATTTTCCTGCACATTTCTGTCCAGTACGTTTTATATATTCTTTTTTATTCTCTATAAAATGGTTATGTTTGGGTTTGGGGGTAGGGTTAAGGGATCTATCTATCTGTTTTTTAGCTGTAAATGCGTAATAATGTTTACGTTTAAATGTCAATGCATTTAAATGTAATGTATACGTTTTAGCATATATCCAAAGGTACATAAATGTATGTTTTGCACCTAAAAATGTTACGTATTGATACCTACATATTAACAATGAGACCAGGTGTCACATAACGATGTATATAAACTCGCACGACGAGGAATACTTCAAGGAGACATGCTTTGATAACAAATTCAGGAGAAATACACATATACACTGACGCTATCATTAACGAGAACCGACAAACACTAAGGGCCCTATTTTAACGATCTAAGCGCATGGTGCAAGTCTGAATCCACTTTTTCTAGTTTAATGATGGGAAAAATGGTCAGTGTGCCTGGCGCATGGTCTAAAAGGCTTGTCCCTATTCTCTTAATGGGTGTGTTTTGGGCGTAACGTGCAATAAACCAATCAGAGTCTCATCTCCCATTCCCGTTAAAAGCTAGTTGCTCTCGCGCCATGGCGGATTGCTATTTGTCACGGTTCATGAATTCACTGTCTCTCTCTAGTCTAACGTGCTGTTGTGTGTGTGTCTGTGGGCGTGGTCACTGATCGCCAGCTGGTTTCAATTGTTTGTCCCTTTGTATGTTCAGTAACCGGTGTCTCATGTTGTCAGATCGTTGTGGTTTCCCGGTGTGTTTCCTGTGCCTGTTCCTGTATTCGTGTCTGTGGATTGGATTCCCTGTGTCGTCGACGTGTCGTCTTCAGATTCCCTGCACTCCACACTGAATCAGCGAGCACCGTCACGAGGGATTATTCACGGGACCTGAGCACCATCACGAGGGATCATCTTTGGATTGAGCACCAGCACCTGTTGTCCACCGAGGTCCCTGCGTCACCGTTCCACCCAGCGTTTGTGTCCGCCCGCCTGTCTAGCTGTTTTGGCGGTCATCTGTGTTCTGTGTTTCTGACCAGTGTGCTGAATACTAATAAAGAGCGTTTTGCAATTACATCCTGTTCTGTCATCCATTACAGCTATTTACATGCAAATGCAATTTGCATGCGGAAAGACTGAATGCTTCTCCAGAGAGGAAACCCATCTGCTTGTGCGGAAGGTTCAAGCGGCCAAGCAGATCATCTACGGGACTAGCCGGATTCCATCATATCTTTATGTACACAGTGGTAATCTTTTATATTGTAATCCTTTTATTTTTATATTTGCCATTTTTATGTGGTGCTGCACGTAAAAAGTCTGCCCTGTGTGTGTAATAAGCAGAGTGTACGCATATTGTGCACCCACCTATAGGCGCATATTACTAATGCGCCCTTTAATAACAAAAAAATAATAATACTGCGCCAATTACTTTAGACCAGGTTTTTGTTTGTCAATGCCTCAGTCTATTTCAGTTGTCTCATAATAGCAAAGCGCCAACAATGAGCCTGAACACACCTTGTTTTCAGACCAGCACGCCATTGGGCGAACAGATGGGCGCGAATGCATTTGCTATTTAAACAACGTGGCGCAGGACGTGAAAATTATAACTGTCGGGCTGAAACTAGCAAAAAACACTTGCGTTGTGCCTCCAGGAAAGTGGATCTCGAGGCCATTGCTGGTATAGGGAAAGTGATGCTGCTTTTTCACTACTTCCAAAAAGTCTGTTTATGTAAAGTTACATGTAACCTTATGCATCACTAATCACAGAATTAAAGGATGAGGTGATGGCCCACTTGTTTTATGTAACTTTATTTGTGTGATAGGGTCTTACCTCCTGCCGTTGGTCTTTGGAAGGGCTCAAATAAACGGCATGCATTGATGAGCTCTTTTAACTGTTTGGGACAATCTGTAGGAAGTGGCTCCATGACTTTCTCTACACACACTTTTTGATAGATCTGACTGTGGGAAGAACAGTCTAAAAACACAGGCACAGAACATTTAAGCAATGTATAGTGAAACACAAATATGTAAAAGATAAACAGAAGAGTTTATTTTTTATCAAAATTAATTGTAGTGGTGATACACACCTTTAAAAGGAACATCTCGTGTTGTAATTTCCCACAAGACAATGCCAAAACTAGAAAGAGCATGTACAGTAAGTAACAGTCATTCTTTATTTTAATAAGATACACATTTGATATTTGAGTTAGTGTGCCGTACCTGTAGATCTCACATGCCTTGTCGTAAGGATGGTTGATATTCTGAAGCTGTTGTGGAGAGCTGTAATGGAAAGCACTGTTCTTTTTGGATTTATTCTTCTGAAGAGAAGTTTCTGTTCTTGCCAACTCAAAACCTCCTAACTTTAGAAACATACAAATGAGCAAATTCACACAACATAAAAATTAGGATGAAACCCCAACAAGTAATATTCCCTTTAGGTTTAGGTTAGGTTATGTTAAGTGTCCAGCACATTTAGTGTTTGATTGAATAAATATCTGTCAAAAAATTCTATAAGTTCTCTAAGAAGTTTTTGGTACTTTTTGATGCCCAAGACCTCCAAATATGATGAATCCTTATAAAATATAACATTATATTTTCTTATGTACAGTGGGGAGAACAAATATTTGATACACTGCCGATTTTGCAGGTTTTCCCACTTACAAAGCATGTAGAAGTCTGTAATTTTTATCATAGGTACTCTTCAACTGTGAGTGACGGAATCTAAAACAAAAATCCAGAAAATCACCCTTGATGCCAAACTGCCAGCTCTTGTGACTGGGCCAATCGTCGATATAATTTAGCACCCAGATACCCTGAAGCCTCAGCGGAGCTAGAGCTGCATCCGTGCAGTAGGTAAACGTGCGAGGGGAGAGAGCTAGGCCAAACGGAAGATCCCAATATTGGAACGCTTCGCCCCCGAAAGCGAACCTTAGGAACCTCCTGTGAGATCGAAGGATGGATATGGAAGTATGCGTCCCTTAGATCCATCGTGACAAACCAATTCTCAGATTTGATCTGACTCACGATGATGGGAATAATGAGCATCTTGAACCTGAATCTCCTCAGAGACCGATTCAAATGCCTTAGATCTAAAATTGGCGCAACCCTCCATCCTTCTTGGGAACTATGAAGTAGCGGCCGCAGAACCCGGACTCCCTGTCCGGCGGAGGAACATGCTCTATTAGATTCGAGCCGTTACAATATATTTGACTTTCATCCCTCCCTTCAGAAGAAAGTCAACAGGTGCGAGGCTGAAACATCCGACGGCGCACGGATGTATGCGCACCGAGATATTTATCAATGAACACTGCCAGCACCCTCAGGAGCTGACTGTGAATGCCTCGCACCCAAACAGTATTATTTCACAGATCGCGTGTGTCCCTTTTATTGCAGACCTGTAATCTATGCGCTGCCTCGGCAAACGTGAGATTCAAGTCGTTGACAATATATTTGGCTTTCATCTCTCGAGAAGAAAGTCAACAGGCGCAAGGCTGAAACACCCGAAAATGCACGGCTGTGTGCGTCAAGATATTTCTCAATGAACACAGCCAACACCCTCAGGAGCTGACTGTGCATGCCTCGCACCCACACAGAATCTTTATTGCAGAGTAGACCCGTAATCTACGCACTGCCTCAGCAAACGTGAGATCCAAGCCACTATAGATTCTTTATTGCAATGCAGACCTTTAATCTACGCACTGCCTCAGCAACGCGAGATCCCAGCCATAGAATATTTATTGCATAGTAGACCCGTAATCTACGCGCTGCCTCGGCAAACGCGAGATCCCGGCCACTAGATTCTATATTGCAATGCAGACCTTTATTTGGGACAATTCTTATGGGACAAACAACACCAAATAGGACAGACAGTTTGACACAGAGCACTTGCTGAAGAGCAAAAAGCTAACTCTGTTGTGTGTCGGCGTCCCTTTGTAGCTTCAGTGTATGCCGTCACATGTTACGTCATGACGCAGCACCAATCAGGATTGGATTAGTTTCATTCATACTTCAGATGCGTTATGCTAAGGGCGTTCCCCAAAGTGTCGCAGACGCAGCCAGTTTACCTAGCAATTGTGTACATCCAGCAGTTAAAGTTTCCCTGTTAAAACCCTTTCTGAAGAGCAGCCATTCCAAACGATACAAAGGACGTACAACGAGTTCACTCTGGCTATCAAGAGATACTCATGCCCGCTGAGTACCAATCCCATTCCCAGTTAGATGGTAATGGCGGACTTGGGTTAAATCCAGGGTTAAAGTGGGATGTGAGTTATGTTTAACAAAAACATGTTGTGGTTAAATTATGGCAATATTGTGAAAGAGAAAATAAATTACCTTCACTCTGTAGCCAGCCGCCACTAGAAAACTGCAGCTGCTGATGGAACCATGCACTTTAAACTTTTCTTCTGACTGATGCAATCTGTATTGTGCAAAGGATAACCACGTAATGTGATTGAGTTCCTTCATTATAGTATTTAAGAACTTTGTTTTTAGTCAAGACACATACATGAGAATAAATTAACTAGATTTGTACCTGTAGAGCCCCTGTGCTGCATCCAGACACATTTGAGTCTTTCTTTCCCAGGGCAGATTGCTATTACTGTCCAGGACTTGTCGAAGACTACCCTTCTCACAGTATTCCATGACTATCAAGTAACTTGGATTTGGTCCTGTAAGAAAACAATAACAATCAGATGTGTTTAACTCAAAAGTTCAATCTTTGAAAATAGTTTTTAATTAGATTAGCATACCATTCTCATCCTGGACACAGATACCAAACATTCTTAAGATATTTGGTGACTCAAAGCGCTTCATGGTTTCCACCTCCTTGTTAAAGAGACTCCTCAACTCACTGGAGAGAATGAACAAATACAACAAAGAAATTTTAGTTTTTTAATCAGTCAAGATGATGATTGAAACCATATAAGGGGCTTTCACACCGGATAGTTCTAGGAACTTAGTTCTAGGAACTAACCACCGGAGTGGTTCCCCGAGAACTAATGGTTCCCCCAGGAACTTTTTCTGGTTGCATTCTCACCGCCAGTAGGAACTCTGAAGTGACGTAAGCCGCGCTTGTTGTTGTGACTTTTATTTTGACAGCGCTGCAGAACTTTATTTTGACGGCGCTGAGAATGACTGAGCCTGAGCAAACAAACAGTGCTCGCATTCTCCGTGTTCATTAGTTTCTGATCTGTCTAACACGTTATTAGATAGAACTGTTATACATAGAAAGTAGATAGTAAATGAAAAGTTATTGGCGTATGCCGTGTGGTTGACGTCTAGTGTTGCTAGCTGAGCAGAAATAAATTATCATGTTTAGCTTGGTCCCCTCAAAGTTGCGTTCAATTTTCTCCTCAGCGTAAAGGTTAAGAGGCTATACATCAATCACTGTTTTCCATGTCCGTAGAGTTAGTTTCTGGAGTAAATATATAGGCTATAATCTGTGTGTTTACAAATCTTTAAAAAAAATGTCGGGTGCTGGTGTTTCGCGTGTGTTCGGCCAATCCGCGTACACTAACGTCACGTATATTTCCTATAGTGCTGGTTTAGACCTTACTCTGAAGTAGGAGCTAAATTAGTTCCTCCAAAAGAGTTCCTAGAACTAAAATTCTAGTTCCTAGTTCCTGCGGTGCGAACACGCCGACATCCGGGTACTTCTGCCAATAGTTCTAGGAAAAATGCGAAAGCCCCTATAGACTGGTCTCACTCATAATAAAAATTTAATGACATGATAACATTTGACCACAAAATATATTTTATTACTATTATGGAACAGTTTCCCATAACCAGAGTCTGCCATTACCATCTACCTGGGGCTGGGGATGGTGTTCAGCGGGCATGAGTATCTCTTGATAGCCACAGTGAACTTGTTGTACATGCCTTTGTATAGTTCGTAATGGCTGCACTTCAGAAGTGGTTTAGCAGGGAAACTGTAGGTCAGCTCTTCTGGTTTAATCTCTCTAATGTCCTGCAGATGAAGGCAGGGTTTTTTAACTGCCAACAAATGACAAATAAAACTGTTCAGTTTACCTTGAAATTCTTAAAAAAAACTAAAATAAAACTTTTTGTCTCCCAAATCAAATTCACGTGGTGCAACCAACATGCAAACAAAAGTAACAAAATGTAAAATTATGTGTGTCTGGGTCAGTAAGTATGTTGAAACATATTTTATGACAAGAAAATTTAGTTCAGGTTGTAGTCCAACTCTTAATTGATATTTATGAATTAATAATTCATGATATACAGTGTATACATGCATACATTTCTTTCTTTTTTGTGGATAGTTTTATTGACCAACTTGTTTGTACTTACATGACTCCAGGATGTCTTTAATGCCCTGCACATCTCTTTGCGTTTGGTCAACTGTCTTTTGCACAGCATCAACTGTTGTGTTCATTTTGTTGCTCTCCTGGACTAAAGACTGGAGCACTATTAGAAGGAAAATTTATCCCATGTAATACGTAGTTGTATCCTACAAAGTAGCCATTTCAATCCAATTCAAATCCATACAACATTAACTTTAAGTAGCCTATAACTTACAATTCCGAAATTCTAGAGAGTCACTCTGCCTGTCGTCTTCATCTTCCCGTCGCCTTGTTGCTTCTTGAAACACTTTCTCTATACTCCCTCGGTGCTCGACCTGAAGCGCTAGAGAAAGTAACTGAGCCGCATCGTTCAGCCTTTCATTTAGGCCGTTGAACTCCTCGCCGAGTTCATACGCTTTCGTGATACGTTTAATATAGCTGAAGGAAGTGTATTTCCTTACCACCCTCTCTGCTGACTCCAGAGTGAGTTTAAGTTGTTTAAGTCCATTTATAACCTGTTCAGGCTCAGTCCCAAAGCCATGAACCTTCACAGCTTCCACCAGCTTAGCCAGAGTGGACACGCGGTCGGCTAAACGCTTGCAGCGCTTCTTGTTGGCCTGGACCTCCCCACACAGGGCGTACAGTTTTTCTGCAATGGCCAGAATTGGTTCTATGATGTCCATCGTAGCTGGAAATAAAATAAATTGAAAAATAAATATTTCTAAGGTTAAGTGTCTTGGATGGCGGAAGCATGATGTCAAGTTGTCACAATGTAAATCTACTGTTTACTGACTGATTTGTGAAAGATGCTTTATTTTGAAATATAAAATAAGCTCTAAAGCAAACAAATCCAGTACAGATTATTTAACTCGTAAATTTGCAATAATGTCAACAGTAAAAATTAAACACAACCAATTTGTTAAACAAAAATGGAAGAAAAAAAAAAAAAAAAAAAAAAATGTGACTAATACTAAATACCTTATAGAACATATAGGTTACTATCCCAAATGGAGGGAACAGATACGCTACTTCAGAACTGACCTGACGAATTGGGATCTCACCTGAGAGCCCAATCACCTTGGAATGTAAACTAAACGAGTCAATGCACAATGGCGTGCGAGATTTGCCTCACGCGCCTCGTGAAGCGGATATATAAGGAAGTACGTGTGTGATCGTACTTCAAACTTTGTGCCGAGGAGCCAAGACGGTGTGTGCCGGCCGTTCAGCAGTGGAACAGCAATTGTGGCGACAGACGTCAGAACAAAACACTACAATTGCTGCCCCTTCCAGCTCCCTGCGTGAGCCGCCTAATCCCACCACACCTGCTGGGGCAGAGAAAGGACAGGGCTTTATGCAGGGAGACTTGACAACTGCTACTGTTGACCACACAGTGAGACTATTGGATAACACTGGGAAAAGTACCTATGGAAAGGGATGCTACGGAGACCACATCCTGCCCATAGGGAGGTGTCATGTGGGGATTACACATATGGACTGGCCAACATATGTGTGCTCAGACGAGGTGGAGTCCCCTCTGATATGCCCTGATCTAGTTCCTCTGCTGGCCAACAAAGGGGCTACTTCGATATGGATACTCAACATATGGGGCCCTATTTTAACGATCTGAAACGCAAGTATCAAGCACGAAATGCACGTAACTTTGTGGGCGGGTCTTGGGCGCTGTTGCTATTATACCGGTGGGATAAAAGACTCTTGCGCCTGACACAAATCTAAAATGGGTTGGTCTGAAGTAGCTTCATTATTCATAGGTGTGGTTTGGGCGTAACGTGAAATAAACCAATCAGAGCGACATCTCACATTCCCTTTAAGAGCAGGTGCGCTTGTTCCATGCGGATCGCTATTATAACGGCGGATTTGCCAGGCGCACGCCAGGAGCGGTTCACATCCGAGGAGACCGACGTTCTCGTCAAGGCCGTAAAAGACAGAGAAGTGACATTGTATGGGGATGGGAGAAACCCACCCAAATTAGTTTCGGTTAAGTAAGTAAGTAAGTCAATTTTATTTATATAGCACATTTAAACATAGCAGAACTATCCAAAGTGCTGAACAAAGTAAAAAACAAATCGAATAAATCAGAAAACAACCAAACAGAACAGACAGAAACAGCAGAAAGATAATATTAAAATGCCAGGGAATAAAGATAGGTTTTCAATTTAGATTTAAAAATAGCAATTGAAGGTGCAAACAGGCGTATCAAAATTTGGGTAAATGTGTAAGCTAGATTTATGCCTATTTTTTCACATTTTCATGGACACAACAATGTTTTCCCTCGTGTGTTAATATTTTTCCTTGTAATAATGTATGGTTTTCTAAAAATGAGAACTGCAGCGTCTGTGTGTAGATGAGATAAGCAAAGTGTATGCACGTTGTGCACACGCTACATTGATTATGGCCAAGCATGCGCCCTTAAAATAGCACATGAATAACATGCGCAACGCACCACTGACTTTAGACTAGGTTTTTCCTGGTCAGTGGCGGAATTGTTTTCTAAACCTGCAAAATAGCACCAGGGAACGTTTGCGCCGGAACACGCCTTCTCTTTGCGCTGCACCGCCCCCGGGAGCGCAAATGCATTTCCTAACTTACCGACGTGCGTCTGTGGAGGGAAAAGTAAGCTGTGCGCGGGTGCAAAATAGGAATGATACATGCGTCGGTGTACAAAGTCAATTGCGCTGGGTGCAAGATAGGGCCCATGGAGTGCTACATATGAAGGTCTCGGTGGTAGATTCAGCCTAGCTAGGGTGGTCAATACCAAGTAGAGACGGAAGAGTGTGCTCTGCCAAGGGAAAGACACAGGATTGCGGATTGGGAAGCCGTTTCTTGGAAGAATACATATGTGAGATCGCCTGTAGGGGAATCACAACACATGGGCACCTAGTCTAGCACAGGGGCTGACTTTCTGGGCATACACATGAGTGCTAGACCTAGCATCGGACGCCTCCGCCGTGTCTGACCGCCGAGGGTGCTGGAGGAACTCCATGCAGGGTTAGTCAGGGAACTCACCTGTAGAGCAAATAAGTGCACGTATCCAGTCCTAAGAGGGGAATGGCACTGCAAGCGAGACACCGAGCGGGTCCACAGCGTTACTGGCTACTTGTGGCAAGTACACGGGAGGACACAGGCTCTACACAGAGGTTGTAAAACCTCGCAAATGTGTTGGGTGTCGCCCGCAGCTGCACAGATGTCTGCTGTCTGCTAGTGAGGCGCCGTGCAGACTCCAACATTCTGGGTCGAATGAGCCCTCACCCCCAGAGGGTATAGCTGATCTTGGGCTTGGTAGCCTGGAGGACAGCCTTTCCCTTCTGCTGTCCTCCATAACAGACAAAGAGCTGTTCTGAGGTCCTGAAGCTCTGCGTTCGGTCCACATACAGGCGCAGCAAGGGCTGGGTCTACCTCCTCCAGGGGCAGAGCTTGCAGGTTCACCACCTGGTCCCTGAAGAAAGTGGTGGAAACCTTGGGCACGTACCCGGGCCAGGGTCCCAGTTGGCCGGTCCGAATTTCAGGCACGATTCGTTGACCGAAAATGCTTGCAGGTCCCCTACCCTCTTAACAGAAGCCAATGCAGTCACTAGTATTGTCTTAAAGGACAGGCTTTTAAGCTCTACTGACTGCAGTGGTTTGAAGGGTGCTCCCTACAAGGCTGCTAAGATCAAGGAGAGGTCCCAAGAGGGTACAAGGTGAGGGTGGGTAGGATTCAACCTTCTCTGGCCCCTCAGGAACCTGATGATCAGGTCGGGCTTTCCCATAGACTGACCATCTACTGCATCATGATGTTCGGCGATTGCGGACAACATACACTTTCAGGGTTGAGGGAGAAAGCCTTCGCTCCAGCCCTTCTTGCAGTAAGGAAAGCACAGCTCTGTCACAAAGATCATTGGTAAAAAGTTAAGTCAAGTCACCATCATTTATATAGCGCTTTTAACAATATAGATTGTTTCAAAGCAGCTTTACAGTGATAATAGGAAATTAAAGTAACAGAGATTGTTTTGGCTTTACAGCAGCTCTAGAATAAAGTTATTATCCAGCTAAAGTTAGTTTTTGATTGATTCACTTCTGTTGCAAAGATCATTAGTTATTAACTTAGTTATTAGCTTACACAACATCGTTTTAACTGAAAACAGAAAACAGTGTTTGGTGGCTCGAGAACGCAAACTTTGCAATAGGTTCCAAGGTGTGCGTTTTAACTTCAAAAATGTGAATCTGTGAAAATGGTGACGGCGTGCACATGCATATTTTGTGTTTAGTCTATAGGTATGCGCGTTTGAATATATATGTGCGCAGGCACATAGTCTTTTCTTTAAAAATTGGAATCATTCATCAGATCTGGATCCGGCCTGGATCCGGCAGACTACGCTAAACCTCGGGATAAACAGAGAGACTAATATGAGCATAGATACCATTCTTCTTATGATGTAACAAGTATCAGGTGTTATGGGAAGTGTAATGGCCAATACATTTGTGACAGTATTTATCAATCTTTGTTAATATTAGTTAAAAATACAGCTGCTCATTGTTTGTTCATGTTAGTTCACAGTGCATTAACTAATGTTAACAAATACAACATTTGATTTTAATAATGTATTTGTAAATGTTATAATTAATATTAACTAAGACTAATACATGCTGAAGACGTATTGTTCCCTTAGTTCATGTTAACTAATGTTGTTAACTAATGAACCATATTGCAAAGTGTTACCGGATCATTAGTTCTGGGAACCAGGTCCGGTTGCAAGACCTGCTCCTCGTCCTCCCTGAACGTGCACAGTGTCTGTGTGAGAAGGCTCACTGGGGGAAAACATACTTGTGTAGGCCCCTAGGCCAGCTGTGTGCCAGCGCATCCGTGCCGAGGGTTCCCCCAGACAGGGAGTAAAACAACTAGCAATCGGATGTGTCCGGAGCAGCAAACAGGTCTACCTTTGCAGCCCTGAAGTGTCTCCAAATCAGCTGGACTGTCTGTGGGTCGCCATTCTCCCGGGAGCGTGGCCTGTTGTGAGAGCTAGTCGGCTGCACGATTGAGCTCGCCCGGGATGTGAATGTCACAAAGCGACCTCAGATGCTTCTGACTCCAAAGGAGGAGATGGCAGGCAAGTTGCGACGTGCGACTCGAGCATAGACCACCCTGATAATTGATGTACGCAACGGCCGCAGTGTTTTCCGATCTGAGCGTGCTCTTCTTGTAACAGCAATTTGAAGTGGCGCAGAGCAAGCCACACTGCTAGCAAATCGAGGCAGTTGATGTGCCAGTAGGTGTTATGTTGCCATGCCCATTTCGGGGCTCAGCCATGAAGCCAGTGCTGAAGCAATCTCATATGAAGCAATCTGAGAGGTTGACTGTGGATGCCATATGCCCCAGGAGCCTCTGAAAATATTTCAGTGGAACCGCTCGCCTGCCCTTGAACAAATTCAGGCAGTTCAGTATGTTCGTGAGATGTGCTGTCAGGTTGACCGAGTCCAACTCCATTCCGAGAAAAGAGATCCTCTGCACGGGTGAGAGTTTGTTCTTTTCCCAGCTGACCCAAAGCCCCAGATGGCTGAGATGCTGGAGCATCAGGTCCCTGTGTTTGCACAACTGCTCTCGCGAGTGGACCAGTATGAGCCAGTCGTCAAAATAGTTGAGAATGCGAATGTCGTGTTCCCTCATCGGAACAAGGGTGTTGAAAAATGGAGCGCAACTGGAAGAAAACAAAACTAGAGGTATTTCGCATTTCATGGAAAGAGATCTCGATTACATACAGAGAGGCCTTAAAAGCTGCTAGATCTGCTTATTTTTCAACCTTATTAGAGGAAAATAAACAAAACCCTAGGTATTTATTTGAAACAGTGGCTAAACTAACGAAAAATAAAGCTTCAAGCCCAGAAGTTTCCAAGCAGCACAGCAGTAATGACTTTATGAACTTCTTCACTTATAAGATTGATAACATCAGGGAGAAAATTATTACTATGCAACCATCTACTACAGTATTGCATCAGGCAGTCCATTGTAGTGTCCCTAAGGAAAAATTTGATTCATTCATTGCTATAGAAGAGGAAGAATTCGTTAAACTCGTTAAATCGATCTCAAATCTACCTTTTCTGTCAAAGATACTAGAAAAGGCGGTATCCTCACAACTATGTTCCTTTTTAGAAAGAAATGATATCTGCGAGGATTTTCAGTCAGGATTTAGACCGTACCATAGTACTGAGACTGCTCTCATTAGAGTCACAAATGATTTGCTTCTATCATCCAATCGTGGTTGTATCTCGCTATTAGTGTTACTCGATCTTAGTGCTGCATTTGATACTATTGACCACAACATTCTTTTAAATAGACTCGAAAATTATTTTGGCATTAGTGGAATTGCATTAGCATGTTTTAAATCATACTTATCTGACCGTTATCAGTTTTTAGCAGTAAATGAAGAGATGTCTCATCGATCACAAGTTCAGTATGGCGTACCACAAGGCTCAGTACTAGGACCGTTGCTTTTCACTCTGTACATGCTACCCTTGGGAGATATCATTAGGAAGCATGGAATTAGTTCCCTTTCAAGGGAACTCGCGTTGCGTCGGAACTGACGCTATGGGGAACGCTTTGCGTGATGACGTCTTGAAGCACATGTCAAATCAGTCCAATGGTGTGGCGGAACGTCAGAGGCGGGTGACGTCACGTACCAGGAAGCTATAAAAGCCGGCCCGAAACAGAAAACGAAAGCTTTCTGAGTCTTCAGTTGCGCTCTGTGTTGAATCTGTCCCTGTTATTTGGTGTTGTCTGTCTATATTATTATATATATATTCAGTATGGCGAGCAAGCAGCAGTTTAGAGTGTGTGTCCATCCCTGCCCGCGTTATTTAACGTGAGGTGATACTCACACTCTTTGTGTTGTTTGTTTGGGTGAGGAGCATGCCCAGTCAGCACTCAAGGGTGGTGACTGTGTGCATTGCGAGGCGCTTCCATTGCGTACGCTCCGATCCCGCTTGTCTCGGTTCAATCCCGACCACGTTCCCCAGGGCTTGGGTCCCGCCGCTGCCGAGGCACGGCGTCGATCTCAGTCCTGGGGTTCACAAATGGATTTATCAGTGGATGTTGAGACGGGCTCTGCCTTATCTCAGCCTCCTTCTGATAGATCCAGTGCCTCTCATCAGGGTGCGGAAGCACGCGCTGCGGTTTCTTCCCCCCCGATAGAGGCACCAATACTGCAATTGTCCAGCTCTGAGGAGTTGGACGTTGTTAGTATTGAAGCTGAGTCTGAGGATTCGCCACCTCAGTCTCACGCTTTTGAGGAATTGCTCGATGTTGTCACGAGAGCAGGTCAAAGATTATCAATTGAGTGGCCAGAGGATAGGCAGGACGTTCGTTCGAAAAGTAAGCTCGACGAACGCTTCCTGCCATCTCGTGCACAGCCTCAGCGCAGAAGCCTTCCGTTTTTCCCCGATCTCCACACCGAGGTGTCGAGATCGTGGGGAAAACCAGTGTCATACAGAGTTTACACACCACAAACTTCCCACTATTCTTCCATTCATAAATATAAAGAATATGGTTATGGGGAGATGCCGAAGGTGGAGGAGACGCTTGCGAGCTATCTCTCTCCAGCAACGGCATCTTCCTTGAAGGCTCCTTCACTTCCCTCTAAGCCAGTAAAATTCACATCAGCTCTGGTTCATAAATCGTATGCAGCCGCTGGTCAAGCTGCAGCGTGTCTGCATACGATGTCTATTATGCAAGCCTATCAGGCAGAATTATTGGGGGATTTAGAGGAGGGCGGGGGAATTGGTCCTGACACGGTGGCCGAACTACGCAGAGCCACAGATCTGTCTCTCAGGGCCACCAAGGAGACCGCTAAATCAATCGGGCGGTCTATGGCAGCCCTGGTGGCCACTGAGAGGCATCTGTGGCTCAATCTGAGCGATATAAAAGAGAAAGAAAAACACGTTCTCTTAGATGCTCCGGTCTCCACTGTTGGATTATTTGGTGATGCAGTTAACAGTGCGGTAGCTAAATCTCAGGAAGCTGCTAAACAGGCAGCTGCATTGCAAAAACTTCTCCCCCGCCGTTCTTTCATTGAGGCTGCTGAGCGGGAGCAGCCTCACTCCTCTAAAAAGAGCGCTGAACATCGTGCCACTCAAAAACAGAGTGTGTCCTCTCGTGCTCCCCCACAAAAATCTCGGGGACACGGAGGGCGCTCTCAAACCCAGCAGCCTTCGAGGGGTAGAACGGATCTGCGGACCGTTATTACCGCCAAGAAGGCTGCTGGGAAAAAGTCCTGACGTCCGAGGGCTCAGGACAGATGAGGGTAGTCCCCCCCGAAGCAGAGCGGTTAACACCTCTTTTCACGGTGCCTGTCTCTCTTCGGTGCCCTCAGGGGACCGTTCTGCCAACCCTGCCACCTCTGGTGTTACAGGGCGCAGCGGTCTCCGGCGAGCACATATCTCAAGGTCCACCCGGAAACGTAGTGGCCTCGGGATGCCCGCCCCCTCCGAGGAGGGTGCTAGAGCAGTCTGTTCGGTCGTTCCCTGCCGGTGCGCCGTTACAGGGCGACGAACCGACTACTCAACAGCAACAAAATCCAGAAACCAGTCTCGAGAGGCTGGTACCTCTAGTAGAATCTTTGACAGCGTGGAAGCTACTGTCAAATGTTTCTCGTTGGGTCCTGCAGACCGTGGAAAAAGGGTATCAGATACAATTCAAGAAACGCCCACCTCGGTTTATGGGGGTCCTGCCCACAGTGGTGGGCCCCGAGCAGGTTCTGGTTATGGAACAGGAAGTAAACACTCTGTTAGAGAAAGGGGCCATAGAATATGTACCTCCCTCCAACAGGGAAACCGGGTTTTACAGCCGGTACTTCATAGTTCCAAAAAAGGACGGGGGATTGCGTCCCATTTTAGATCTTCGAGTTCTGAACGAGTCAGTCATGCAGCTCAAGTTCAAAATGTTAACTTTGAGACAAATCGTGCCACAGATCAGGTCCGAGGACTGGTTTGTCACGATAGATCTCAAGGACGCATATTTCCATATTTCCATCCGTCCGTGTCATTGGAAGTTCCTGAGGTTTGCTTTCGGGGGCAAAGCATACCAATATCGAGTTCTTCCATTCGGCCTGGCTTTATCACCCCGCACTTTCACCAAATGCGTGGATGCAGCTCTGGCGCCCTTGCGCCTTCAGGGTATTCGCATTATGAACTACATCGACGATTGGTTGATTTTAGCTCATTCGCATCAAATGGCGGTTCAACATCGAGATGTTGTTCTCGCCCATATGAAAGAGTTGGGGTTACGGCTGAACGCCAAGAAGAGTGTGCTTTCTCCACTTCAGAGGACCACTTTTTTAGGCGTGGTTTGGGATTCAGTGTCGATGCAGGCGCGCCTGTCACCACCACGGATAGATTCCATCCTTGCAGCTGTGAAAAGTGTAAAGCTAGGCCAGCTACTCACTGTCAAACAGTTCCAGAGACTGTTGGGTCTCATGGCAGCAGCTTCCAACGTGATACCTTTTGGACTGCTGCACATGAGGCCCCTGCAGTGGTGGCTCAGGACCAGGGGGTTTTCCCCGAGGGGCAACCCATTTCGCACAATCAAGGTCACGCGGCGATGCCTACGTGCCTTGGTTATGTGGAAGAAACCTTGGTTCCTGTCCCAGGGCCCAGTGCTGGGAGCTCCTTGTCGTCGCAAACTGCTAACGACGGATGCTTCCCTCACGGGTTGGGGAGCGATCCTAGAGGGTCGCTCATCTCAAGGTCTGTGGGAAGACCATCATCGTTCCTGGCATATCAATCGCCTAGAGATGTTAGCTGTCTTCCGGGCTCTGAGGAGCTTTATCACAGATCTCAGGGGACACCATGTGTTAGTGCATACAGACAACACGTCGGTAGTCGCCTATATCAACCACCAAGGGGGTTTGCGCTCGCGCCCATTATCCAATCTGGCACGCCATATCCTCTTGTGGTCCCAGGGGAAGTTGCTGTCACTCAGGGCAGCCTACATCCCCGGGGTACAGAATATAGGAGCAGACACTCTGTTGAGGCAGGGGCCGAGGCCCGGGGAATGGAGGCTCCACCCCGAGGTGGTGGAGCTGATATGGAGGGAGTTTGGCCAAGCACAAGTGGATCTGTTTGCGTCTCGAGAGACGTCTCACTGTCCACTTTGGTTCTCCCTCACGCATCCAGCTCCTCTGGGACTGGATGCTATGGTACAGACGTGGCCGAGGCTACGTCTGTACGCTTTTCCCCCAGTGGCTCTGCTCCCGGGAGTTCTGGAAAGAGTTCGCAGGGACCGGGTCCATCTACTTCTTATAGCCCCGCGCTGGCCGGGCAGAGTATGGTTTCCCGATCTTGTGTCCCTCCTCGACGGGCATCCTCTGGAGCTTCCTGTCAGGAGGGACCTTCTGTCCCAAGCAGGGGGCTCGATATTTCACCCCCGCCCAGAACTGTGGAACCTGTGGGCTTGGCCTCTGAGGGGGCCCAGCTCATAGAGTCAGGTCTCTCAACTGAGGTTGTTGAGACCATTCTACAGTCCAGAGCTCCCTCCACGAGGAAACTTTATGCCCTGAAGTGGAGAGTATTCACTTCTTGGTGTAGTGACCGTCGGTTGGATCCAGTCAACTGCCCAATTGGTACAGTTCTGGAGTTCCTGCAGGACCGGTTCACTGCAGGTCTGACCCCGTCCACTTTAAAGGTTTATGTGGCGGCCATAGGTGCTTACCACATTCCTTTGGGTGGAATGTCTGTGGGGAAAGACCCTCTGGTATCTCGTTTCCTTCGTGGCACTTGGAGGCTGAGGCCTGCAGTTCGCTCTAGGGTGCCACCATGGGATTTGTCCGTTGCACTGCAAGGCTTATCCCTGGCCCCCTTTGAGCCCATTGAGGAGGTTCCTGAGAAGTTTCTAACTCTGAAAGCTCTGTTTCTTCTCGCCATCTCTTCTCTTAAAAGAATAGGGGATCTCCAGGCATTGTCAGTTGCTCCGTCATGCTTGGAGTTTGCTCCGGGTATGGTCAAAGCTTTTCTTCACCCTAGACCGGGCTATATCCCCAAGGTCCCCACTAATGTGGCTAGACCTATTGTTCTGCAGGCCTTCTGTCCTCCTCCATTTCAGAATGCGGACCAGGAGGCGAATAATTTGCTTTGCCCAGTTCGGGCGTTAGACGCTTATGTCCACAGAGCTGCCCTGTGGCGTAAAAGTGATCAATTATTTGTGTGCTTTGGGTCTCCTAACAAGGGAGGTCCGGTGTCTAAGCAAAGGATGAGCAAGTGGGTGGTTGAGGCTATCTCACTTGCTTATGAGGCGGCTGGACAGCCTTCTCCTTTGGCTGTCCGGTCGCACTCTACTAGGAGTATGGCGGCCTCTAAGGCCCTTATATCAGGAGTATCGTTACAGGACGTCTGTGATGCGGCAGGCTGGTCCTCACCGCACACCTTCGTCAGGTTCTACTCTCTGGATTTAGACTCTGCTCCAGGGTCTCATGTTTTGTCTTCTTAGTGCTGCTCACTTGACTACACACAGGACAGACATTTGTAGCTATGGAGGCGTTGGTATAGACGTTCCCCATAGCGTCAGTTCCGACGCAACGCAAGTTCCCTTGAAAGGGAACGCCTCGGTTACGACTGTAACCTCGGTTCCCTGAAGAGGGAACGAGCGTTGCGTCGCCTTGCCATATCTCCTTCATGCCTGTCATCGCGACTTCAGACTTTACGAAGCTTTCGTTTTCTGTTTCGGGCCGGCTTTTATAGCTTCCTGGTACGTGACGTCACCCGCCTCTGACGTTCCGCCACACCATTGGACTGATTTGACATGTGCTTCAAGACGTCATCACGCAAAGCGTTCCCCATAGCGTCAGTTCCGACGCAACGCTCGTTCCCTCTTCAGGGAACCGAGGTTACAGTCGTAACCGAGGCGTTTTCACTGTTATGCTGATGATACTCAGCTCTATATTTCTTCATGCCCTGACGAAACTTACCAATTCACAAAATTAATGGAATGCATAGGTGATATAAAAAATTGGATGACTAGTAATTTCCTACAACTTAATTCAGAAAAAAACAGTGATTCTAAAAAAAAGAAAAAAAAGAAAAAAAAAGGAATGTCTCTGAAGTAGCCTAACGTTACCCATGTAATCGTCCCTTAGGCACTACTCAGCAATGTTTTGATTGTAGAATCGTTCAGCAGCCTCGGGGGAGTCGAAGTTGTGCTCCGAACCGTTGTATGACACACGAAGCTTTGCCGGGTAAATCATGCCGAAACGAACACCGCGTTTATACAGTAGACCCTTGACGTTGTTGAACGAGGCTCTTTTTTCAGCCACCGAAGCGCAAAAGTCTTCATAGAATTTGATTCTATGTCCCTTGTACAGAATCTCTTTTGTGGCCCTCGCCCACTTGAGCACAGCTTCCTTCTCAATGTAACGGTGAAATCGCACTATAACAGGACATGGATTTTGGCCTTGGCGAGGTTTAGGTCTCAGGCTACGATGGGCTCTGTCAAGCTCCGGTGAAGCAGAAAGGACGTCGCCGAGAACTTCTGAAAAAAAGTCCGTCATAAACTGCCTAGGGTCCTTTCCTTCAATATCCTCCGGGAGGCCAACCACTCGGATATTCTGTCGTTTAGACCGCGAGACAAGGTCCTCAACGTTAGCTCTTAAAGCGCCGTTCTCCTCCGTTACCGACGTCACCTTCGATTGAAGATTCGAGACCTCCTGTTCAAGTTGGGTTATCCTGTCACTGTGATCGGAGAGACTGGTCTCCATGTGAGTGATAGTAGAGGCCTGGGTAGCCAGTGTAGACCCAATAGAGGAAATAGACGAACGAAAGGACTCAAGTGACAAATTCAGCAGCGCAGTAAGTTCACCAGTTATATTTTTCCTTAGTTTCTCTAGTTCGCTAACCAACTTGTCAGCGGGGTTAGAGCGTCATCTGCCATGTTGCCGCTGTCAGGGCCAAGATGAGACGCCTTGGTCTGGGCATTGATATTACCGCCAGCTCGCGCACCTTTGCTCATTAGGAACAGATTACTGGATCCAAAATTGACCCGTTTAAAGTAAATTGATCAAAAATAAAGTAAATTGATCACAAATAAAGTGTTATGGAAATGAAATACGGAAATTATATCAGAGCACTGACACCACGCGTCTCTCCACTACATGGCAAAACCGGAAGTCTCAAAACAGTGATTCTAATTATTGGACAAAAAACATCCTCACGTAATAATCTAGAATACTGTCTAACACTTGATGGCTGCTCTGTCAAGTCTTCGTCGTCGGTTAGGAACCTGGGTGTGCTCTTTGATAGCAAACTTTCTTTTGAAAGTCACGTGTCTAGTATCTGTAAAACCGCATGTTTCCATCTTAAAAAATATATCTAAATTATGTCATATGCTCTCATTGACCAATGTGGAACAATTAGTCCATGCGTTCATGACATCAAGGCTAGATTATTGTAATGCTATTATGGGTGTGTCACATGCCTGTCCTGTCTTGTGCTGCACATGGGTGTTTTGTTATTTTGGGCCATGTGCTCGTGTCTATTGTCTAGCCCCTCCCATCTTGTTATCTGATTATTGGTTAATTTGTCCCACCTGTCTGTCTCGTTACCCTCCTTTGTTTGTTCCCCTATTTAGCCTCCTTGTGTTTGTAGTCTTGTGCTGGTTCGTTGTCCGTGTTTCTTGTTTCCTGGAGTTCCTGAGTTTTTGTGTTTGTACTATACCTGCATGTCACTAATAAACTACTCTGCATTTGTATCCTCGACTCTCGTTTACCATTTCGTGACAGAACGAACCAGCCAAGATGAGGATTCAGCAGAAGGACTCCCACCAACCACCGATCACCCCTGTTTCCTGCCCTCACTATGAGCGCATCATGAGGTTCAGTAATTTGGCCTCTCTCCGGCAACAGGGGACCAGGATGAAGGAGTTCGCCCTGAAATTCAGCGCGGCAGCGGAAGGACTCGGTCTTGGGGATGCAGCACTCAAAGACTTATTTAATTATGCCCTTGATGAGCCCAGAAGTTACTGGACGATGATAGGTCTGGAACGTCTGACTTTTGAGAAATTCTTAAATTACGTAGAGCGTCAAGGGAATCCACCAGCTGGGGAAGTTGCAGATCCCCCAGAGGTAGCTGTGGAATCTGCGACGGAGACAGTTACTCCCACACCACGCTCCCCAAAACACAGGAGGAGGAGAAAGGCTCCCTCCGTAACTGTTCCGGTGGTCCCAGTTCCGGTGGTCCCGAGTCCGGTGGTCCCGAGTCCGGTGGTCCCGAGTCCGGTGGTTCCGAGTCCGGTGGTCCCAGTTCCGGTGGTCCCGAGTCTGGTGGTCCCGAGTCTGGTGGACCCAGTTCCGGTGGACCCAGTTCCGGTGGATCCAGTTCCGGTGGTCCCAGTTCCGGTGGTCCCGAGTCCAGTGCTCCCAGTTCCGGTGGTCCGGAGACGGAGGAGGAAGAGAAAGGTCCCCTCAATGACCTGTCCGGTGGCTCTTAACCCGGAGACCATCCCGGAGGTGACTGCTATCCCTGACGCGTCGCCCTGGTACCCTGCCCTGCCGGCCCCGCCCGAGCTGCTCGCCCTACCGGCCCCGCCCGAGCTGCTCGCTCTGCCAGCCCCGCCCGAGCTGCTCGCTCTGCCAGCCCCGCCCAAGCTGCTCGCCCTGCCGGCGCCACCCCAGTGACCCGTCACGTCTGCCCAGCCAGAGACTGTTCACGAGCCTATGTCTTCGGACAAGATGGCCGCCACCGACGAGCCTGTTCACGTCACGCCTGCCGAGCCTGGGTCTTCGGACATGATGGCCGCCGCCGAGCCTGTTCACGTCACGCCTGCCGAGCCTGTTCACGTCACGCCTGCCGAGCCTGTTCACGTCACGCCTGCCGAGCCTGTTCACGTTACGCCTGCCGAGCCTGTGTTTTCGGACAAGATGGCCGCCGCCGAGCCTGTTCACGTCACGCCTGCCGAGCCTGTGTCTTCGGACAAGATGGCCGCCGCCGAGCCTGTTCACGTCACGCCTGCCGAGCCTGTGTCTTCGGACAAGATGGCCGCCGCCGAGCCTGTTCACGTCACACCTGCCGAGCCTGTGTCTTCGGACAAGAAGGCCGCCGCCGAGCCTGTTCACGTCACGCCTGCCGAGCCTGTGTCCCCTGACAAGATGGCCGCCATCGAGCCTGTGTCGGTTCCTGAGCCTGAGGCGGTGGTGTCGGTTCCTGAGCCTGAGGCGGTGGTGTCGGTTCCTGAGCCTGAGCCGGTGGCGTCGGTTCCTGAGCCTGAGCCGGTGGCGTCTGTTCCTGAGCCGGTGGCGTCTGTTCCTGAGCCGGTGGCGTCTGTTCCAGTGCCTGAGCCGGTGGCGTCTGTTCCAGTGCCTGAGCCGGTGGCGCCAGTTCCAGTTCCAGTTCCAGTTCCAGTGCCAGTGCCTGAGTCGGTGGCGCCAGTTCCAGTGCCTGAGTCGGTGGCGCCAGTTCCAGTGCCTGAGTCGGTGGCGCCAGTTCTAGTGCCTGAGCCGGTGGTGCCAGTTCCAGTGCCTGAGCCGGTGGTGCCAGTTCCAGTCCCTGAGCCGTTGGTGCCAGTTCCAGTGCCAGTTCCGGTGGTTCCAGTCCCTGAGCCGTTGGTGCCAGTTCCAGTTCCAGTGCCAGTGCCTGAGTCGGTGGTGCCAGTTCCGGTTCCTGAGTCGGTGGTGCCAGTTCCAGTGCCTGAGTCGGTGGTGCCAGTTCCGGTTCCTGAGCCGGTGGTGTTTGTTCCTGAGCCGGTGGTGTCTGTTCCTGGGCCGGTGGTATCTGTTCCTGAACCGGTGGTGTCTGAACCGGTGGTATCTGTTCCTGAACCGGTGGTGTCTGAGCCGGTGGTGTCTGTTCCTGGGCCGGTGGTATCTGTTCCTGAACCAGTGGTGTTTGAACCGGTGGTATCTGTTCCTGAACCGGTGGTGTCTGAGCCGGTGGTGTCTGTTCCTGAGCCGGTGCCTGTTCCCTGGCCGCCCGAGGGGTCGTCTCCGCCCTGGCCGCCCGAGGGGTCGTCTCCGCCCTGGCCGCCCGATGGACTGTCGTCTCCGCCCTGGCCGCCCGAGGGGTCGTCTCCGCCCTGGCCGCCCGAGGGGTCGTCTCCGCCCTGGCCGCCAGATGGACTGTCGTCTCCGCCCTGGCCGCCAGATGGACTGTCGTCTCCGCCCTGGACTCCCGAACTTTGTGTGCCTCCCTGGCCTTCTGAACTGTCCATTCCCCTTGTCCCGCCCTGGTCTGTCCCTCCCTTCCCGTCCTGGTCTGTCCCTCCCTTCCCGCCCTGGTCTGTCCCTCCCGTCCCGCCCTGGTCTTATGGAGCGTCTGGTAGCCGCTCCGTAGGGAGGGGGTAATGTCACATGCCTGTCCTGTCTTGTGCTGCACATGGGTGTTTTGTTATTTTGGGCCATGTGCTCGTGTCTATTGTCTAGCCCCTCCCATCTTGTTATCTGATTATTGGTTAATTTGTCCCACCTGTCTGTCTCGTTACCCTCCTTTGTTTGTTCCCCTATTTAGCCTCCTTGTGTTTGTAGTCTTGTGCTGGTTCGTTGTCCGTGTTTCTTGTTTCCTGGAGTTCCTGAGTTTTTGTGTTTGTACTATACCTGCATGTCACTAATAAACTACTCTGCATTTGTATCCTCGACTCTCGTTTACCATTTCGTGACAGGGTGGTTGCCCTGCACGCGTAATAAACAAATTACAGTTGGTCCAAAACGCAGCAGCTCGAGTTCTTACTAGAACCAGGAAGTATGACCATATTAGCCCAATTCTGTCAACACTGCATTGGCTCCCGATTAAACATCGTATACATTTTTAAATTACTTACATTACTTACAAAGCACTAAATGGTTTAGCTCCGCAGTACTTAAGCGAGCTCTTAACGCATTATAGTCCTTCACGTCTATTGCGATCTCAAAATTCCGGCCAGTTGATATCAAAATCGACTTCTGGCGGTAGATCCTTTTCCTATTTAGCACCAAAACTTTGGAACAGTCTTCCTAACATTGTCCGGGAAGCAGACACACTCTGTCAGTTCAAAGCTAGACTAAAAACACATCTCTTTGACCTAGCATACACATCACATTATAGACTTGTATAATTCAATGTTAGGCTGCATAGATTAGGTTAGCCGGAACCGGGAACACTTCCCATAAATCCTGATGTACTTGTTACATCATAAGAAGAATGGCGTCTATGCTAATATTAGTCTCTCTGTTTATCCCGAGGTTTACTGCAGTCCACCGGATCCAGGCTGTATCCAGATCTGATGAAGGACCTGCGCCTGGACGCGAAGACAGCGCAGTCCTGAAATGTCAACTAGTATCTCCCCTGTGAAGGCCTCCCTCCCCTCCCTTTACCTCTCTACAGATAAAGTGTTGTCGGGATAATTCCGGTTCGCGTGGCTACACGGAACCGATAAAAATGCTGTATTATAAATTTTAAGGCCAGACAAGTAGTTTGTTGAGGGTTGGTTTGTAGGGAAGGACTACACGCCTGTGAACATATATTCAAACACGCATACCTATAGACTGAACTCGTAATATGCATGTGCACGCCATCAGCGTTCTCACTGGTTCGCGTTTTTGAAGTTTGCGCAGAAAGAACTTAAAGAGTTTTCTGTTAAAACGGTGTTGTGTTAGCGGCCCCTAAGTTAATAACTAATGATCGTTGCGACGGAAGTGAATCAATCAAATTAACTTTAGCTGGACAATAACTTTATTCTAGAGCTGCTATAAATCCAAAACAATCTCTGTTACTTTAATTTCCTATTATCAATGTAAAGCCGCTTTGGAACAATCTACATTGTTAAAAGCGCTATATAAATAAAGATGACTTGACTTGACTTGACTGAAACAACAGTTCGGCCTTTACTACAGTGAGGATTTCAGTTAATTTGTTTGGGTCAGAGACATAGGCGGTGAAATTATCATTGCGATGGTCATCTTCCCGCAGTGGGTACATGACTCATCCACAAAATCCACCTCAGTGTGCTTTAAGCCCAGACACATTAGGCAGCGATCGTGACTGTCAGTGCTTCCTTACATACCCGCTTCAGATGGTGCGTAATACAAATCTTGCACGCCAATATGATGACTCATTAGTTTACAATCGAAGGTAATTGGGCTCTCAGGTGAGTTCTCAATTCTTCAGTTCAGTTCTGACGTAACGTCGAACGTGACTGACTGATAGGGAACTGAATATACAGAAATATATCCATCATGATAATCTCCCCATGACAACTAGACCGTCTTTTTTTTTTCAGATATCAAATGTTTATCAGATTATCTTTAAACCTACTTCTCCTTTGCTTTTCTACAGCTATATTTTCATGTGACAACTTCAGTCTATATAGCTAACAGAGGTTCATAGGGTGCAAAGGTTTTACAGTTTTATTATACAGGAGGCATCAAAGCAGGTTACATTTGAAATACATGTTTAATGGCTTTCATTGTTGCTTCTGAATGAAAAAATTAAACAAATGCAATCATGGAAAAACAAACTTAAGAGGAAAGGGAAGGCAATACATGTCAAAAACGTAGAACGTTTTATGGCATCTATTCCTCATATGCATTATAATGAAAGGAGAAGTGAAACTTACAAAATCAAATCAATGCGCACCATTTTCTCATTCATGTTAGAAGCACTATTCTTGTCATAATAAATGTTTCCAATGAAAGGTATCCTACCATAAAATAATTGAAGAAAGTTAACTATCATTGAAAACTACTTCATTACTGCATGTTAAAATGAGACTACCTTGTCTCTCGAAAAGAAACCCAGTAAACCAAAGTTACTTTCACAATCTTTGCATGAAGCAGAAACCACAAACAGGAAGTTCGTTGAGAAATCTCCTTTCATTTTGAGCTTGCCACTGCATTTGCAGTACATCATCAGCTAAAAATCATGTTTCCCTTCATACCTAAACATTTTATATGGAGTAATCTAGACTTCTTTGTTGACTTTGTCCTGGTAATCCTTTCCAGCCTTTGTACACTTGTGTCTTTGTATTTAAAAGCTTATATAACAGGTACTTCTAAAGCAGAGCCCAACTTTTCTTACAAACCCTCCAAAATACTTTTAGATTGAATCAAAACAGATACCTCAGATACTTCAGAGTTATTGCACTGACATAATAATCGTAATTTTTAAAGAAAAACAGAAGTAAATATATTATGATTATGGCACAATGACTGTAAAAAAAACAAAAAAACAATTACAAAATACATTATAAATGTAAATACATAACTTATACTTACGTTTAAGTTACTTTATCTTGTCAAAACTGGCAAAAACCCTATTCAGTCTGACACAGGAATGTGAAAACAGCTAGTCTCAGTCAGGGGCGAGGCCAGACATGTTCAAGGGGCTGGGCCTTAATAAAACAGGGAGGGCAAAGTGTAGAGTATGAAAACTGCACGGCAAATTACCAGGAAAACATATAACAGCACTGTTTAAAGTTCAAAGTTTCAAAACATCAAACAACAACAAACGACCTATAAAAACTATACTGTAAAAAAATGTCCACTTATTTCAACTTAACTTAAGTTCTGTTGCTTTTTTAAATTGAGTATAATTGATTGGCTGTACAAATAATTTCAACTTAAAGGGATAGTTCACCCAAAAATGAAAATTCTGTCATCGTTTACTCACCCTCAAGTTGTTTCAAACCTGTATGAATTTCTTTTTTCTGTTGAACACAAAAGAAGATATTTTGAAAAATATCGGTAACATAATACATAATAATGTATGGCAAAATAGGAATGATACATGCGTCGGTGTACAAAGTCAATTGCGCTGGGTGCAAGATAGGGCCCTATGTCTCTCTCGCGCACTGTCGAGCGCGCTCGCGGCGTTCGCCTCGCTTTTGTCGAGTCCGGCATCCCACAAACACACACACACAAAAACGTTGCAGGTCCTATGGTTGAGAGAGAGAGAGCCTACTCATATGAAAACTACTTCAGTGAGCTCAATTATAGTAACGCTGTATTTTATTGTCAGTAACGGTAACGGCGTTGTAACGGAGGAAACTGTAATTAGTTTGATTACTCATTACTGAAAATAACGCCGTTAGTAACTTCCTTTTTCTATCAAGTATGTCAGTATAAATATTAGGCCTATATGAATTAATGTTTCGAATTTTTTAACTATAAACATTGAGAAAATATTTGTACTTACCTCTACATGTTCTCCTGCAATATTGTTCTGAAACAATGGAACTTCTGGTTAAAAAAGGCTATAGACTCATCATAATCAAGTGTCTCTATCAGTTTGCGTTAAAGGAATCGCCCGGATGCATTGCTAGTCTTATTTTCTTGCAGCAGAACATTATTGGATATCCAATATGGCTTTTGAAAGTATCAACTGATTGATATTTGCTTCGCCATTTTCAAAATCAGCTCCACAAACATGCCTATTACTATTACAAGTTTTACAACCTTGCGTTGTAAAGATAACATCATATCTAACAGAAATTGGCGAATGATAATGTTTCATTTTGACAAGCGTATGATATGCACCTTCAGGGAAAGGGAAAACTAGGAAATCTAAGATTGTCACGGTAAAGGAATTTCCCTTGTGGTTATTCAATATTGCGATATGCTATATTATTGCAGTTTTTATTTGCTATATAAATGTTTCAATGTGGTAAGCAGCTACGAAGATGATGAAGATTCAAAAACAAAACAGGTTTTCCAGACTAGGAGTGTGTGATATTGACTGGGATTTGATCGATAACAATAATTAGATGATAGGTTTAGGACTGCCGTGGACATCTGACTCCCAAAGCTTTTGATATTCTTCATAGTTTGTGCGGTGGTCAGTTTGCAACAGTGGCAGAAATGATCTTTTCCAATAAGTTTGATTTGATTTTTACCTTTTATGGGCATTTTACCTTTATAAAGCTATTTTTTCTAACCCAATTAAATGTGCATCATCTTTTCTGTCAACATTTTTGGTAACACTTTATTTTGATAGTCCGTTTGTTGAGACTTTACTAGTTATTAGTAGCCATTCAGTAGCTTGTCAACAGTGCATCAGTTGACATTCAACAACACTGTTTCAACTGACAAGTAACATACGTTCAACTGACTGCCTATAGACTATAAGGTACAATTCAAGTGTTAATCTACAGATTTTACGAAAAAGTGCCTGTTGACTGTCAATGTTATTTTGCAACAGGTTATTAACCAATTGGCGACTAACTTTCAATTGTCAACTAACTTTCTGTAGATTGAGTACCCACAACTCAAGATCAATCTGTCAGTTAAATGTCAACAGTCATGTCAGCATATGAAGTATATGATACTGTATATCCTACTCAAGGGGTCTCATGTGCATCAAATTAATAATTATTTTAGCTGATTTAAAAATGTTTTAACCATTTGTAGATAATCTGTTGATAGTCAACTAAAGATTACATGTAGTTGCTTATTTGTTGCTTGTCAACAAAGAAATTGTTTATGATCAACTATTAATAGACATTCTCAACTAAGCGTTAGTAGATATATTTTAGGACTATCTAATTAAAGTGAAAAAGAGTTTATATCAGTAGAAAGTCTGTAACCTATCAACAGATTAATATATTGTTTATGATCAGTTGACTATTAATAGACATTATCCACTAAGTGTTAGTAGATATCTTTTAGGACTATCTAATTAAAGTAAAAGACAGTTGATATCAGTAGAAAGTCTATAACCTATCAACAGGATTGCATACCTAACCTGACTGAAGTAGAACAAACACTATGGCCAGCACATCAGAGAGAAAAAAAAATCACTTTTATTAAATAAATAAATTATATATATATATATATATATATATATATATATATATAATACAACCCATTATTTACTAGGATATCACGATCACATCTGAACCATCTGATTATGAGAAAAAAATTATATTGAGCATTCCAAATGAGAAAACTCTCAATAGTCTAGCCTACATCATTTCAAATGCCAGAGGCCAAGATCAAAAGTTATAAACAACAAATAACAATAATTATTAATTAATACATTTAGCCTTTCATGACAGTAAGTTTTACAGAAAATCGCATTTATTAAATGCAGTTTAACGTTATAACAGTTACTCATTTAAGAAATAATCTCTGTTCCTGCTGCAAACTCGCTTCGGAGGATTAACAGACAAGACTATAGTTTAAACCCTTAACAATACCTTCTTTAATCGTTTAACCATTTTGTAACATTTAGTTTATTTAACGTTACGGTGAGACACAAAAGGCGTTTTCTCCTATTGAGAATGAGGAGATGTCGTCACGACACAGCGCCCCGCCCTCAGAGACCGCGTCATCCTCCCCTTTCCGCCATTTTGGGAGGATACACGCCAGCACCAGAGATTAGGCTTGTTTGAGATGCGCCTTGCCTCGCCTGAAATGTATGCGAGAGTAGGCGGCTGCAGTGAGAGGAGGAGTGAAAAAAGAGCAGGCAAGCCGGACAGAGATCTCTTCTCATAGTGGATCTGACACCTGTGAGATCAAAGATGGATATCGCGGGATTCACGGGATTCACGCTCGTGCACAGTGTTGCTAATAAACTGGATGTAATTCAAGTTCTGTTGCTTTTATATGAAAATAAATAAAATGAACAAGACACCCAAAGTAGGCTACTTGTTATTTAATTCCATTCCAAATACATGTTTATCAATATTTTTTTCTTTACAGACATATGTGTTTTTTTGTTGTTTTTTTTGTTTTTTTTCATAAAAATTGAATTGCATAACCTAAAGAGATCGCACTGTCAAATAGTTTGGGAATATTCACACATAACATATACACATAAAACATTATATTAGAGTTTTAAAATCAAACATTTTAAAAGAGAACAATACATCACAGTTGTTTTAACCAATGAGCATTAAGCTGTGTCGTCAGCAAGTCGTTTCCTATCATGCTTTTGATCAGCGCAGTCGGTGGAGAGCAACTGCGCTCGACTGCAGAATCCGACACGTGCGCCTTGCGCTCGCGAGAGACTTTTGACATACGTCAGCATGACATCAGAGCAAGGCGGACCGCACTCGGACACATTTCTAACCGGCATGCATCTCGCGCTGATCACCGGTGATCGGTTCTGCGCAGATTTTGCTCATCTCAAACAAGCCTAATGTCTAATATGGCGAGAAGTTTCACTCTCACTACACTTCCGGCTTCTGAACTGGTTGCAGTTCCACTCTGATTCCATATGAGGGCGCTCACAGGACGAGTGCAGAATGAATGGAGGTCAATGGCGGTATACCCCTCAAAATCCACTTTTCTCAGGATATAATTTTTTGTCTAGTAATTTGAATGTTGTATTCGAAAGGAGATGCAAAGAAATTACACATTGCTGGGTGTTAGATTTTTTAGAGTCACTTATTTGATTTAAAAAAGTCTTTCAAAATGTCAATGACGTCAGAATGCTGACGTCATTAGCAGAATGCTAGCGTGTTATGGGCAACAACAACTCAACCTGTAAGAAATCAAAACGACATAAGTACTCGTTCATTCAACTTTCGACCTAAAACCCATGTTGAACTTGCAAAATCTACAATCACATCTGAGATTTCTCAACGGCAATCGGGTGAAAGAGACAAATTTAGCCGTCTAGCCCCATTGACTCCCATTCATTTTGCACTCATGGCGAGCGCCCCCAGTGGAACTCTGGTGGTACTACAACCAAAATTCGGTACAATAGGGCTTAATAGGGAGTGGACAGGCTCTCCGTAGACGGGCTCTGCCAGCACCGTTCATTGTTTGTATTGATAGTAGAGGAGGTTGTCGCACTATTTTAGAATGCCTGGAAAACACTGCTGTGTAAAAAACTGCTCCAGTGTCGCACACGATTGTCATGGAAACCGTAGGAGCCATGTATTACAGTTTTTTCGTATTTTAAAATTTAAAAGTAAAAAAAAAAAAACATTTTTGTTTGGCATTGGTAGTAAGTTTCTCCCTGTAAGGACCCTTTTCTTTTGCCGCATTCTTCTCCATTTCTTCTTAATTTTCTCGTAATTTCTATTATAATTCCTCGAGCCGTCTTTCCTGCTCCGTCTCTATATTGCTCTTGCACTGTTGCCCCTGGCAACCCATAGCGTATCCTCCCAAAATGGTGGACGGGCTCAATTCGTCACGTGACAGCAAGCTACCTATGAGTATATGTCCTCATTCTCAATAGAACCATAATACACCAAAACACAATATAAATTAACAAAATACATAATTTTTTATTAGCTAACGTAACGTTACATTGTAATCCAAATCTTTATAATCCATACGCAAGCAAGAAACAGATCCAAATTCAGCCCTTCATCCACATCCAGCGGTCTCCATCTCTCTCCATTCTCAGCAGCGACCGTAAATGTCAAATCCCGCGCTCGTGATGAATTTTAATTCAAAAATTGCGCCTTCAAGAAGCGTTACGACATGTTTTACGGCAGTGATATCAAACGCTCATTGGCTCTCGCCTGCTTCGTCACAGATTGCAGCATGCCGTGTTTCAGTTGAAACAACATTGAAATGCAGAAGAAGCGCGCGCGCCGTCTTCACGCAGAGGGAAGCTGGGTTAACATTTTCATGGATTAATAACTTAAATTCTGCTCTGTCCCTTATACAAAACTATTATATACTGCCAGAGAGGACTGCAACACATCGTCATTTGAGCTACTTTTGGTACCGATTTACATTTTCGCAATAAATTATTATGATTACACATCTGTTGTTTTTCTTCATAATTTTAGCCTGCATAGTTTTAAGAAATGGTTATGGGTAGGTTTAGGGGCAGGAGTAGGATTAATGTTAGTGGCTCAAAATATATTTTAATGCTATTAATAAAACTGGCATTTCCCTACACATCTCTGTCCATAAAGTGTTTTATTCTTTTTATATTCTGTATAAAATGAGTAATTTATATTTAGGTTTGGGAGTAGGGTTAAGGGAACTTACATTTATCTATAAAACAGTATAAGGGAAATGATACAGATATCTTTATGATTCGTAAACGTTTTGTAGCTGTGAATTCGTAATAATTCTACGTTGCAGACATGTCTGTATCATACGTTTCAGCATCTATCCAAACGTACAAAAAAGTATGTTTTCAATCTGTTGATAGGTTATAGACTTTCTACTGATATAAACTGTTTTTCACTTTAATTAGATAGTCCTAAAATATATCTACTAACACTTAGTGGATAATGTCTATTAATAGTCTACTGATCATAAACAATTTATTTGTTGACAAGCAACAGATCTAATCTTTAGTTGACTATCAACAGATTATCTACAAATGGTTAACAATTTTTTAAAAACAGTTTTAAATCAGCTCAAATAATCATTAATTTGATGCATACATGAGACCCCTTGAGTAGGATATACAGTATCATATACTTCATATGCTGACATGACTGTTGACTTTTAACTGACAGATTGATCTTGAGTTGTTGGTACTCAATCTACAGAAAGTTAGTTGACAATTGAAAGTTAGTCGACAATTGGTTAATAACCTGTTGCAAAATAATATTGACAGTCAACAGGCACTTTTTCGTAAAATCTGTAGATTAACACTTGAATTGTACCTTATAGTCTATAGGCAGTTGAACGTATGTTACTTGTCAGTTGAAACAGTGTTGTTGAATGTCAACTGATGCACTGTTGACAAGCTACTGAATGGCTACTAATAACTAGTAAAGTCTCAACAAACGGACTATCAAAATAAAGTGTTACCAAATTTTTACATTTACATTTAGGTAGGATAGGTAGACTTTATTAATCCCATACCGGGCAAATTCACTTATTACAGCAGCTCCAAAAAAATAAATAAAAAAAAAGTACGGAAAAACTGTCACGGTTCATGGATTCATTAGGCTTGTTTGAGATGCGCCTTGCCTCGCCTGAAATGTACGCGAGAGTAGGCGGCTGCAGTGAAGGGAGGAGTGAAAAAAGCGCAGGCAAGACGGACAGTTCTCTCTTTTCGTGGTGGATCTGACACCTGCGAGATCAAAGATGGATATCGCGGGATTCACCGGATTCACGCTCGTGCACAGTGTTGCTAATAAACTGGATGGAATTTAAGTTCTGTTGCTTTTATATGAAAATAAATATAATGACCAAGACACCCAAAGTAGCCTACTTATTTAATTCCATTCCAAATACATGTTTATCAATCTTTTTTTCTTTAATACAGACGTGTTGTTTTTTTCTTTTTCTTTTCTTTTCTTTTTTTTTATAAAAATTACATTGCATAACCCATAGAGATCGCACTGTTAGATAGTTTGGAAATATTCACACATAACGTATACACATAAAACATGATATCAGAGTTTTAAAATCAAACATTTTAAAAGAGAACAATACATCACGGTTGTTTAAACCAATGAACATTAAGCTGTGTCGTCAGCAAGTCGTTTCCCATCGTGCTTTTGATCAGCGCAGTCGGTGGAGAGCAACTGCGCTCGACTGCAGAATCCGACAGGTGCGCCTTGCGCTCGCGAGAGATTTTTGACATACGTCAGCATGACATCAGAGCAAGGCGGACCGCACTCGGACACATTAGGCTTGTTTGAGATGCGCCTTGCCTCGCCTGAAATGTATGCGAGAGTAGGCGGCTGCAGTGAGGGGAGGAGTGAAAAAAGCGCAGGCAAGACGGACAGTTCTCTCTTCTCGTAGTGGATCTGACACCTGCGAGATCAAAGATGGATATCGCGGGATTCACCGGATTCACGCTCGTGCACAGTGTTGCTAATAAACTGGATGGAATTTAAGTTCTGTTGCTTTTATATGAAAATAAATATAATGAACAAGACACCCAAAGTAGCCTACTTATTTAATTCCATTCCAAATACATGTTTATCAATCTTTTTTTCTTTAATACATGTGTTGTTGTTTTCTTTTTCTTTTCTTTTCTTTTTTATAAAAATTACATTGCATAACCCATAGAGATCGCACTGTTAGATAGTTTGGGAATATTCACACATAACGTATACACATAAAACATGATATCAGAGTTTTAAAATCAAACATTTTAAAAGAGAACAATACATCACGGTTGTTTAAACCAATGAACATTAAGCTGTGTCGTCAGCAAGTCGTTTCCCATCGTGCTTTTGATCAGCGCAGTCAGTGGAGAGCAACTGCGCTCGACTGCAGAATCCGACAGGTGCGCCTTGCGCTCGCGAGAGATTTTTGACATACGTCAGCATGACATCAGAGCAAGGCGGACCGCACTCGGACACATTTCTAACCGGCATGCATGTCGCGCTGATCACCGCTGATCGATTCTGCGCAGATTTTGCTCATCTCAAACAAGCCAGAGAATGTCTAATAGGAAGAGAATTGGCACTCTCTGGTTACTTCCGGTTTCTGGACTGGCTGCAATAACACGTCTCTGTCCATGCGGGGGCGCTCGCAGGCGAGTGCAGAATGAATGGAGGTCTATGACTCTAAACCATCAAAATCCACTTTTCTCAGGATATAATTTTTTGTCTAGTAATTTGAATGTTGTATTCGAAAGGAGATGCAAAGAAATTACACATTGCTGGGTGTTAGATTTTTTAGAGTCACTTATTTGCTTTAAAAAGTCTTTTAAAATGTCAATGACGTCATACACATCGTACGACCAGAGATACTGCTTGACGGCAATCCTTGAGTCGCTTTGGTGCTTTCGCGCTCGGCACTTTCTTTTCTCTCGAGGCATCGACAACACAGCTGACACAGGTAAGTACACGTGCTAGAAGAGTTTTTGTTTTGTTTGTTTCTGGTCCCGCTTCGGATGCCACGATGCCATCAAGCGGTATCTCTGGTCGTAATCAGTCCTTCACTGACCAATCAGCGTTCATTAGCAGAATGCTAGCGTGTTATGGGCAACAACAACTCAACCTGTAAGAAATCGAAAGGACATAAGTACTCGTTCATTCAATTTTCGACCTATAACCCATGTTGAACTTGCAAAACCTACAATAAAATCTGAGATTTCTCAACGGCAATCGGGTGAAAGAGACAAATTTAGCCGTCTAGCCCCATAGACTCCCATTTAGTCTGCACTCGCCCGCGATCACCTCCAGTGGAATTCTAATGGAACTGCAACCAAGATCGATACAATGGGGCTAATAGGAAGTGCCAAGGCTCTCCGTAGACGGGCTCTGAACAAGCCTATTGACTCGCCCTTGCTATGTGTGTGCGTGTTGTATGAATGGGCGTGGCTCATCAGCACGGCTCGTTATCGCTGATGAGCTGATCAGCGCCAGCTGTTTTGAATGAGAATGTCCTATATATTGTTTGTCACCTCGTCTTGTCTTTGTCAGATGGTTGTGGAGGTTCTCAGGCTCTGCTTACAGTCTTCTCGCCCTCGCTCCAGTTCCTGTATTCCTGTTCTGAGATTCGTCTGCCTGTTCTGAGGATCGGACACGAGTTCCTGTATTCCTGTTCTGAGATTCGTCTGCCTGTTCTGAGGATTGTCTGCGGTTCGTCCGTTGCTGTCTGCCCACTGAGTCCTGCGTTGCCGAGCCTGTTATTCTACTGTTGCCTGATATCTCAACCTGCACTTCCTCTTACTATTGTGTTAATAAACACCAGTATTCACTTGCTATTGAATCCTTGACTTTTCCTTCGAGCCATGACAAAAACACATTGAATAAAAAAATACCAGATAATAGTAATAGATATAATAAGTGCTACATAGTGTTGTTACTGCAATTAAAGAGCCTAACTGTTGTTGGATGGAAGGACCTGCGGTAGCGCTCCTTCTTGCACTGAAGGTGCACCAGTCTGTTGCTGAAGGAACTGTTCAGGGACCCCACAGTCTCATGCAGGGGGTGAGAGATGTTGTCTATGATGGAAGTCAGCTTAGCTAACATCCTCCTCTCCCCACACTCCCTCGATGGGGTCCAGAGGACATTCCTGGATAGAGATGGCCCTCTTTACCAGTTTATTAAGTCTCTTTATCTACCTCTCAGTGCTTCCAGCTCCCCAACAGACTACCGCATAAAAGACTGCAGAAGCCACCACGGTGTCATAGAAAGACTTCAGCAATGACCTGCACACACCAAAGGACCTCAGTCTCCTCAACAAGTGAAGGCGACTTTGGCCCTTCTTGTACAGAACCTCTGTATTGTTAGACCAGTCCAGTTTATTGTTGAGGTGAACACCCAGGAATTTGTATGTTGTCACCATCTCAATGTCCAAACCCTTGATTTTCACCAGAGTAATCTGCGGTGACTTCCTGCGAAAGTCTATCACCGAGATAGCTGTCTTGCTGGCATTAATGCAAAGGTGGTTTAACAAACACCAGTTGACAAAGTTAGTAATGACCTCCTAGAATTCCTGATCATTCTCTTCTGATACACGCCCAATGATGGCAGTATCATCAGAAAACTTGTGCAGGTGACAGCTGCTTGTGTTGTATCTGAAGTCCGATTTAAAGAAGCAGACTTTTATCCAAAGCGACTTACAAATGAGGGGACCAATAGAAGCAATCAAACCAACAATAGGGCAACAATATGCAAGTGCTGTGCCTAGTCCACGTTATTCTAGCATAGTACATGTAGCAAGGTTTTAAAAAAAGAGAAAAACGTCATTTGTCAGACAGAAATGGTAGTTATTTTGTAAATGATTTCCTGTTTTATATATTTTTCTATTTATGTAAATAAATATTTCTGTTGCAACCTTACCAACATTAATATGTCCTCCACTCATTTGTCACGGCTTTGAGCCGGTCGTGACAACAGATAACAGTACCTGACCACGGTGTGTCATTTTTTGGAGGTTAAATCTTCTGCTCTGCTTGAGAAAAAAGCAGAGGCTTCGCTACATGATCATCAAAAAGAGAAGCTGGCTGAATTACTGGAGATCTTGTTTTGAATTACATCAAACAATGTTTTGTTTGATGGACATTTGGGCCACACAACTATGGTCAAACATAAGATCGTGGCGGGTACTGCAAAGCCGATCCATCTCGCTCCTTACTATTCTTCTCCGGCGAAAAAGAAGTTAAGGGCAAATTCGAGAGATGTTAAAGGATGGCATAATTGAACCTGCTTTAGACCCATTCAGACCCTGCTCCAGTGATGATTGTGAAAAAAAACATCAGGAGAGCCAAGATTTTGCGTTGATTATCGTTTTGCCCTGAGAACCGCCCCACACGAGAATACGGGAAAAAGCCCTTCCTTGTTGTTGTACGGACGGGAATTGGATACACAATCGATCTCAACACCCTGCCAAACTGTGATGGACTTGGTGAAACAGGTATTCCTTACCCTGAAAGCCTGACGTCATCGATTCAGGATGCACACGATCATGCAAGGGCTGTCCTGGAAAGTAGCCATGTTAAAAGAAAAGCATTTATTATGATCGTAAACTTCATTCTGTCTCTCACTGTTTGAATGAGCTGGTTAGAGTAAGGATGCATCCTGTGTCCCTGCATGCCAAGATGCCGAAACCTACCCTCTTCCTATAATCTCTACTCCGGCCCATTCAGTCATCGCTGCCATAGGAGAAAAGGACAGTTAAAGGGTTAAAGGGTTCACCCAAAAATTAAAATTCATAATTTACTCACCCTCATTTAATTCTAAACCTATAAAACTTTCGTTCATCTTCAGAACACAAATGAAGAATTTTTTATGAAAATGAAGAGATTACTGTCCCTCCACTGACAGTCCACGCTACTACCACCTTGACGCTTCAAAAAGTTCATAACGAGATTGTAAAACTAATCCATATGAATTGAGCAGTTTTGTCCAAATTTTCTGAAGAGACACGATCGCTTTATATGATGAACAGATTTAATTTAGGCTTTTATTCACATAAACATTCATCACTCACACATAAACATTCATCAATGCAGTTGGTAAAGGGAAGCTCAAGCATGCTTGCTTGTAGTTCGGGTTACGCATCATATTTGAGCTTCCACAAGAACCAATGAGGTTTGTTCTCGCACGTCAAGCAAGTTCATTTGAGTTTCTGTTTCTGTTCGCTGATAAATGTTTGTAGGTGAGTAACAGTCTAAATTCAATCTGTTCATTATACGTTGATACTGATACTGTTCATTATATGTATTAAGCAATTGTGTCCCTTCAGAAAATTTTGACTAAATCCTTCTAGTGTTCTTTCCCTGGTTTAATTTTGCATCGCTTTCGGTTGTTACAGCGAAATAGTTTGTTCAGCGTACAAAACTAGACTGTGCAAATTAAGCGATTATTATGTTGGGAAGCCAACAAATTATTATGCTATTTAAACTTATTTTTTATTCCTGCTTCTCCTGAGACAAATTTTTTGACTGCTACTCCTAGAGCTTTAATGCTACAAGCACCAAACTCGTTTTTTCCCCCCGGACTTCTGGTTTTCATATAAATGATGACAAAACTCCAAAAAATCCTATAGACTTTGGCTGAGAAATGATGGCTGTAATATCAATGCTGTCCACTAGATGGCGTCTGAGGATAAGAGATCTTTGAAGTTAACTGGATTAAAAACGAATTGTTTTTAGCAAAAATATTTTTTCGTTCAGGTTCCACAGCGAAATAATGGAATAGCGCTCACTTTATAATGAGATTATTTTGCTAATCATCTTTGAAAATAACAATAAAAATCAATCACTGTTGATTTTTTTTTTTCAGAGACAGATGCAGTTATAATCCATACATATTATTTGTGTTGCTATTTAATTTTTTTAAATGGTCTACAGAGCCATCAACACAGGTCCAGGAGTGTGGGTGGCTTGCCTTCAGTAGAAGATGCTGCCTTTAGATTCAGAAAATAATTCTAAATTTATTTTAGAGCTCCTAGGATTCAACCCACTTTATTTTTGTCACGGCTTGAAGGAAGGATGACGAAGAGGAAGGTAGTAACAAACACTTTCTTTAATAATATAAACTCAGGATATACAGGAACAGGCGAACGGGTGAGACAGCGTGTGAAACACGAACAATACCGGACCAAGAACTGATAACAGACAGGAACTTAAATACACAGTGATGATGATTACAAATGACAGGCAGCTGTGAGGAAGGTGATCAGAGTCCATGGTAACAGATTGGCGGCGGGAAACAGACAGGGAAACACAGGTGTTGAATGAAAACAAACAGAAAGTCTATGAACAGAACTTAATGGTGACATTACTGCCCCTCTGGCATTACTCCCCCCTCCAGTGAAGGGATGACTACGAATCCCTGGCGGCACAGATGGAAGGAGCCTGGTGGCACAGACCCAGAGCCGACCAGTACCGACAGCCCACGACGGAGTAGACGGAGGGAGGAGACCAGGTGGAGAAAAGACTGCCGGTAGCTGGGGAACGACCGGCGGAGACTCGGCAGGTGGATCCATCGGCGCAGACGGAGAGCCGGTGGACACAAACAACGTCACTGGACTTTGAGATTGAGGTGACGTCGGGGCGACGAGCGCTGGCGAAGGAGCTAGAGTGCCCGAGAGCTGAGGCAGAGTCGGAGTGAGGGAGGACAGTGGTGACGCCGAGGGTAAGGAGGAGCCCGCAGTAGCCGAAGGGGTGGAGCGTAGCAAGTCCGTGGCGGAGGTAGAGTGACAACTGACCAAGGGGGAGCCGGCAGGATGAGGGAACCCGATGTAGTCGAAGGTTCGAGGGTCTCCGGCGGAGCTGATGGTGGGAGGAGCCAAGACAGAGCCAGCAGGTCGACAGGCCGAGATGGAGTGCAGAAGACCGAGGCTGGAGGCGGAGCCGCGGGATCCTCATGCACGGGTGCTGCGGATGGAGGGCAGACCTGCGGCTCGACGTCAGGGGAACTCCCCAGAGGCGGTGCAGGGCTGTGGACATCCAGCAGCGGCGGCGTTGGAGGACTGGCTAAGCTTGGTGGTAAGATAATAGGGTAGATGCAGTCTCTGGAGTGGTGAGAAAATGACGAAAAATAGAGTATGCTAGGGTGTTCGGGCCCCTGAGAAAGTTTTGATTCACTGGTCTACATATGCACTAAATGCCGGATAAGTCTGCCGGATCCAGGCCGTATCCAGATCTGATGAAGGACCTGCGCCTGGGCGCGACGACAACACAGTCCTGAAGTGTCAACTAGTTTCTCCCCTGTGAAGGCCTCCTTCCCTTCTCTTTACCTCTGTACAGATAAAGCGTTGTCGGGATGATTCTGGTTCGCGTGGCTACGCGGAAGTGATAGAAATTCTGTATTATAAATTTTAAGGCCAGACTAGTAGTTTGTTGAGGGTTGGTTTGTAGGGAAGGACTACACGCCTGCACACATATATTCAAACGCGCATACTTATAGACTGAATTCGTAATACACATGTGCACGCCATCGCGTTTTTGAAGTTTGCGCAGAAAGAACAAAGAGTTTTCTGTTAAAAAAGTGTTGTGTAAGCGGCCCCTAAGATAATAACTAATGATCATTGCGACTGAAGTGAATCAATCAAAACTAACTTTAGCTGGACAATAACTTTAGAGCTGCTGTAAAGCCAAAACAATCTCTGTTACTTTAATTTCCTATTATCAATGTAAAGCCACTTTGGAACATTCTACATTGTTAAAAGCGCTATATAAATGAAGATGACTTGACTTGATTTGACAATATAACCTGGAAATACAGAAGAGACTGTTTATTGCTAGTGGTGAAATATCATCGTTCTTCGAACTATAATGACCAATTTGTAATAATTTACAATAAGGTCCCAAACCGTCCCATTAGTTAATGTTTGTTAAAGTAACATTAACAATGAGCAATGCATTTTTACAGTAGTTATTATTCTTTGTTAACATTAGTTAATAAAAATGCAGCTTTTCATTGTTAGTTCATGTCGGCGCATGCAGGTCCATTAAATGGCCTTTTATTAAAAGATGCAACCTTTGATTTTAATAATGCATTAGTAAATGTTGAAATTAACATCAACTAAGATTAACAAATGCTTTAGAAGTATTGTTGTACTTAAAAAGTGTAAACAAATGTTTAAAAATAAATAACCTATTAAGTCTTTAAGTAGTCTATTTGATCATTTTAAGTATTTGGTGCTGTGATGAACACCAAAGCAAATACAAAAATCTGAATGGCTGTTTGAAATATTTAAATGCTGTTCAGAAACAGAAAGTAGCTCAGCTGCTTTCTTTACGAGGTTACCGGCTGTCACGCCACTTGACAAAAGAATGAACGACTCTGTCCTAGAGGCAGGATTTTTTTTGAAGAGAAATTGCCAAATTACTCTTTTAAATTCAAGTATTGGGTTCTACTTGCTTGAATAATATAACGAATGTATCTAATGATACAATTGTAAAATATACATATATATATATATATATATATATAAAGCGGTTCAAATGTTGACTTATATCTTACCAAGATGCAATTTTATATAGTTTATACTCTTTATTATGTACATAAATGAACCAAGGTGAAAATTTTTAGACAGGTTGGGAACCCTGTTTTGTTTTTAGGCAGTTGAATATAATATAATATATATTAATATAATAGCTGTCACAATTGCTAGGCAACAAGAATAGTCCTCCGTAGGCTAAACTGTCCCATTTAACAATAGTCCTTCTTTCGCGGGCTTCGAAGGCATGTCCTTCAAAGGATGCAGCTTTTGAATTGACTGTTCGCAAAGACCCCCCCTTTAGTTACTGTTGCTATGGCCGACAACTCGCTGACAAACAGGACAGACCAGGTTACTTTTGATATGACACAAAGTCTCAACTTTCAAATTTGGTAATTTTTAAAAGAAATTTAAACAATAAATACCATTTTGTGACTCTTTAATGTGTCGTGACAGTATATATTTTTTCCTACTATGGAAGTCAATGAGACCAGAAACTGTCTGGTTACTGACATTCTTCTAAATATCTTCCTTTCTGTTCAGCAGAAGAAAGAAATTCATAAAGGATTGAAATAACATGAGGGTGAGTATATGATGACAGAATTTTCATTTTAAAGTGGAGTATCCCTTTAAAGCTGCTCATGAACCGATCATCTCTTCCTTCTAGTTAATTTATAGCATCAAATAAACATGAAAGAACATAAGAAGGAATTTAGTTTTAACCGTGGAAAGACATCAGTAGGCCTACACTCCGTTTTTCAAGTTCAAATCCTCCAACGTTAATCTACTAACTCTCCTGACTGCTTTGTCGGACAAAAAGGGCGGATTTGGCAGATGGCGGATTATTATTGGTCAGATCACCTGTCAATCAAACTCCCTGCGAAGGGTCAATTGGGACACAGCCACTGTTTTTCGCCTACTGTATAGGGAAGTATGCAATTTCATATGCAGTGTAAGAAAAAAAATGATGTGGACGTCGAAGATCTCAAAAATGAAGTTTATTACAGCAAAGTAGTAACAAAGTACAGGCAGCACTTCGGATTCAGCGGAGTCATACAGAATGAAACTCATCCTCCCAGCTCAAACATTTATCCCCTATTTCGTTTGTCTTCCCCCTCTACATGTAAATGAAGCTCTGTTTTTAAGTGTAATTTAAGAATAACAGATTCGTCTTCCCTCTCAACATGAGGCTGAAACTCTGTCTTAAATGTAAATTGAGGATCTTTCCTCTGTGCCCACATCTTTGATGTTCTGTGAAATCAGAACAGCAAAAGGTTTTAGGTGATAAGATCTATCTGTAGTGGTCACATCTTTGATCTTCTGTTAAAACAGAACGGTCAAATGTTTAAGGTGACAAGCTATTTGAAGTCCCTGTAATCAAGATGGTTATTGGTTGCCCTCTGTGATACTATTTACATATTACTGAGATTGGATGTAATTGTCTCTATATGATAATTAAGCTCTTTTAAGTGAAGGAACATTTTGATATATATATATTGGAGTGGAAGTTGGGAACAGACCATCATTTCTTATAGACCCCCCTTTGATGCTCTTGGCCCAAAGTAGCATGACAACCACTCCCTTTTCGTAGATAACACCTCCCGAAACCTGGTGGGCAGGTGCCCCAGTGGCGGCGATAGCCCTGGCTTAGGTTGTTCCCTTATGGCCATCAGAGAATCTTACCCGTCTTCGGGATCTACGCCTCCTGCACACTGAGTTATGGCTCTACTTCACTTGAGCAAAATTATCATAGTTCGTGATAATGAAATGTTTTTTTTTTTATATATATATTTTTTTATATACGAGGTAACCAAGAACCATCATATCCACTTGGAACATTCAATATTGATCATGGAATTATCTTCAATCTTACGTTTCAGCATGGAACACATACAGCATAACATAATGCAATGACCTATAATAAGAATGATACATACACAAACAGCAGTTTTAAAGGTAACATCCCAAAGTAAACCAGAATAGGCGATAGCTGAGTCTCCATCATGCATCTGTTTTGTCAGAACCTCATCTTTTCCTTTAAGGTCTTGTTGAGCTTTCACAATGTGGCTATCTTTCCTTTGCATCAATGACATTAACATATTGTTTAGTTTTGATAACTCAAATAATCAACAATCCAGAGACAATATAGTGTGTGTGTGTGTGTGTCATTTTGTGTCCATTTTCTCAGTGTGGACATCCTTTATCCACTTGTTTTCCCTCTATGTGGAAAAACTGCTGTCCGTAGCCTCTGAAATGGTTGTTTCTGAAATCTCCTCTTGTTTCACTTCTCATTGTCCATTTTTTCCACTTGGAGCGCAAGTCCTTCTAGAAGAAGCAGTCACTGGTGTTGTTCGAGTCTGTGCCTCTTCATCAGTTCCATCCATCCCATGGTGGGTCTCAGGGTTTCTAGGTCTTTTAGGCCTGGAGATCTGGATCTTGCAGGTCTGGAAATCTCTATTCTTTTCTTTTTCTTGAGAAAATCCCCCTGGCTCCACTTCCTTCTCGTCCTTCAAACGACCAGATCATCTTTCTCCAGGAGGTTACAAATTTCAGACACACAATCTCGATGCTTATATCTGAAACTATAATCAAAAGAAGAGGTTGCCCCCCTTTCCCCCACAAGCATCTTTTCACATTCAAACATCAAAGTCACATAAGTTTCATCTCAAAACATCAAACATCTGTAACTCATCGGTTTTAAAAATTATTTCTAAACATAATGTCATTAAAACATTTATTATACATTACAACTACATATCAATGCTAATAAAACATGTTTCATATATCATAAAGAATCACCCCCCTTTTGATAGTAAAACCTTTTCCTAAAATGTGTTACTATCATAAAACTCATTCTAATTTGCATCAGCATTTGCTTGTGACTGAGCTACAGTCATGTTGCTCGTGTAGTGATATGTTTGACAAGGTGTGAATGACTTCTTTATTTCCTTCCAACAGTGCCAACTGGGTTTCTAAATTGCCTATTTTCTTAAGCAAACCACTATAGCCCATCTTTCTTTTGTGTGAAAAGTGACACTGTCTTGCCTTGTGTCCCATCTTTCCACAAGCAAAACAAACAACTTCCTGATCTTCCTTTCTTTTCTCCAAACAGTGCCTTGCAATGTGACCATCCTTTCCACATGCATGACAGACAAAGCTTTGAAGAGGTCTCTCATTGTCTTGACAATGTCTAGCAATGTGACCAGCTTTTCCACATGCATAGCAAAGAATAACACCTTCTGAATTTATTCTTGCAAATCTCCTTGGTCTATGATGGAAACCATTAGACAATGTAATAGAACATTCTCCCTCGCCAAAGGCAGCAACTGGATGTCTAGATTTGGCAGCTTTCATTTGACTATTTGCATGAACATTATTGTTGTAAAACTGTGTCATTTTAGCAATAATGTCATTATATTCAGATAGTGGTGTCACATGCATTGTCACAGCAGACCGGGTGAGTTTGTCACATTTGTTAATCAAGGCAGACTTGAAACTGACATCATTCTTAGTAATATCAGGATTGCCACTGAAAGTTTTAAACTTCTCCAATAATCGTTCTGAAAATGCTGCTGGATGTTCCCCTTTCCTTATGTGCATCTCAGATATTTTATCCCAATTAACTGACATCACACCTAAGACTTCAAGCAGTGCCTTTTTCCTCTCTGACTTATTAGCATTTCTGTCCTTTACTTTCTTAGTTAAGGCTCCAGACAAAGTCTCAGGCAAGCACATTCTTAACAAAACGCACGCATTACCATCAGTAAAATTGTAAACTTCAGTATATTCCTCCAAGTTTTTTAGAAAATCTAATGGATCTTGTTTGGCAGGATCAAATTTCCCAATATTCTTGATCACAGCATCTAGTTCAGTTGGATTAAATCCTCGGACTATGGTAGTGGTCATTGGTTCCTCCCTTCCTTCTCTAGCAGGCGTAGTCGTAGTAGAATGAACTGGTGCCATCGGAAATCTAACTCTACAGTCAGAGTATTGGCTATTGAATGACTGATAATCTTTTTCCCAACCCACAGCACTGTCTTCCTGCATATCTGGCATCTCTGGAACTGGGTTACACAACGTGACACCTAACAATGTCTTACCAGGGTTTTTCTCTGTTGAGCCATTCTTTATCATAAACTGACAAGTCGCCTTCGCTTCCTCCAAATTTTTAGACAATGTTTCCACAGATGATTTAAGCATACTATTGCTAGTTCTAAGAAGTGAAATCTCATTCTGCATCTTGATCTTTTCTTCTTTCCATATTGTTTCACTAGCCAGGTAATTTTTTGTAGAAATTACCCCAACACTGAGTCGCTCATTTTCAGCCTCTAACTCATCTACTCTCCTCCTAGTTACTTTGTATGAAGCAAAAAGTGCTTGAAGCGCATTAGCAATTTTCCCATTTTTGTTTTTAGGCATTTTGGGATCATTTTCAAACTTAGAGATAGCCCACTTGTACGGTTTATCAACAATATTCTCTATTCCGTCAAACATTCCCTGAGAACCGTGTTTAGCGATGTATTTAACAATAATTTCTTCCATTTTCAAAAGTCTTATCGGGCTTTAAAATATCTCGTGATCTAATTGTTATTCACAAAGTCTGATTTAAATGACTACACGTTATCTAGTTCCTTTAAGATATCCGTTAGTCTAATTATTCACAGCTCCAGTACTTCGGACACAAATGATCAAAATAGCCACACTACCTGAGGCTTCTAAACTTAACCACAGCCACAATCCATTGGTCCTTAAATTTCGTTACGCAAAACAGTTAAGAAATGCAACACTGTCACAGTACGTCAGACACTTGCTTATCAGTACTTTGGGTTCAAACTATATTTATGAATTTTAAAACAATGCCACAGTACGTCGGGCAAAACCACACTGCTTCGGGTTCTTTGTTTTAAACTTCACAGAGTCACGGCGCGTCGGACTCACTAGCCTACACTTTAACACACAATAGTTGTGAAATAATTCTGTGACCACACTGCGTCGGGTCTATTCAATTACTTTAGAATTTCCTCAGAATTATTACAACTTCACAATCGTTTTCAAGTACGTTAGAAACATATACATTTGTTTCAGTTACTTTAGAAACAACCAATCTAATATAACTCTGCCACCACTTCGGGTTTATTCAATTACTTTAGAATCTTAACAGAATTATAAGAGACCAACACCAAATTTCAGTTACTTTAGAAACTTTACACTTAAGCACTTTGTTTCAATTACTTTAGAAACAACAATTCCAATACAAGTCTGCCACCACACTGCTTCGGGCTTATTCAGTTACGTTAGAATCTTTAACAAAAATGTACGGAATAGGCTTAAAACTCCTCATGCTAATACTGAATAGACCAAATTCGATCTCTTCTGTCCTTAATTTTTCTTTTCTAGATTTTTTTTTAAACCGAGGAATTCCTTGACAAAAACAGCATAAATGAAAGAAAACAGCTTTTTCTTACCTTTTCCCTTTTTTGTTGGAAATCCGTCGATTCCTGGGTCTGGCTCGCCAATGTAAGAAAAAATGATGTGGACGTCGAAGATCTCAAAAATGAAGTTTATTACAGCAAAGTAGTAACAAAGTACAGGCAGCACTTCGGATTCAGCGAAGTCATACAGAATGAAACTCATCCTCCCAGCTCAAACATTTATCCCCTATTTCGTTTGTCTTCGGTTGTGATGCTACTTTGGGCCAAGAGCATCAAATGGGGGTCTATAAGAAATTATGGTCTGTTCCAAACCACTTCAACTCCAATATATATATATCAAAATGTTCCTTCACTTAAAAGAGCTTAATTATCATATAGAGACGATTACATCCAATCTCAGTAATATGAAAATAGTATCACAGAGGCACAGGTGTCACCTATAGCTTGGGAGTGACAGAGGGCAATCGAGAACCATCTTGATTAAAGGGACTTCAAACAATCTTATCACTTTAACCTTTGGCTGTTCTTATTTGAAAGAATAACAGGGAACCTTCTGTGGGACACTAGGGACCATGGGGTGTCTCAATTTCATTAACATACAGACCACAGCTGTTGCAAGAAGAGCAACTTCATTTACATTAAGACCAGGATAAAAGGTTTAGGACTGGCTATGTTCGGGGTTCATTCTGACGCCGGTGAACCCAAGGTGCTTCGTGTACCTTGCCACTACTATGCTGTAATAAACTTCATTTTTTGAGATCTTCGACGTCCACTTAATTTTTTCTTACAGCAGCCACTGTTTGCTGCTACGACCTATGTCTACAGACTAGCCATTAAAAATGCAACCTGAAATGGCATATTGCTAAACACAAAATGCCACTAAAACTTAAACCTACTAGGGTGCTTCTCATTTCTTGTTTGTGTATCGATTTTAAGCCCGATTTTCGCTCGCCGACAGGTTTTGGGAGATCACCGACAAATGCCCGAAATCATAGGCAAATCGGTGCTCGTTCACGTGAGTGACAATCATGCAGTGTGAATGTTCAAAGACGCGATCTGAGAGAATCGCAGACGAGTCGCCGACGCCTGTGAGATATTTGGCATGCTAAGGCCCTGTCCCAAATGGCACCCTAAGCACTCGCAGTCTTCCTCTGAGTCAACACTTTCGTGAAGTAACGCAGCTTTGACTGTCGGGATGAAGTCTGCTGCGGAACTCGCAAAAGTGCGCATCGAGGGCGCAAATCGACTGCATGGGGGCTCGCAAGCACAAAAAAATTACAAATGGGACACCCTCATTAAGTCAGTCTCACTGACTTAACGGACAGGCGCACGTGGCAGCCATTCTAAGTCCACAAGCCCGAAAGTGCATATGAAGTGTGCCATTTGGGACAGGGCCTAAATATCTGGACCTATCGGCAATTCACAATCCTGCAGTGTTTTGATTGAAAACTACATTGGCGATGACCTACAGCCAATGAAAGGGCAAGATACAGGACAGCGGGAAGTTCGGGGAGGAGTTATAGACCAGAATATCAGTATTTTAATATACCAAACAGAAATAAAGCACAAACATTTGCTTGACCAGCAGCAAAGCAGCACATTGCAAAATTATTTATTCACCCCCAACTCTCTTTGCAGAACACACAATCCTTGCTCCCCTCGTCTACCCAACCATTTCCTCCTGCATAATCTGTTTTTTCTTTTTCTCCTTTTCGCTGCAAATCAGTGCACAGGCAATTTGGATCGCAAGCTTCTTGCGGGCTATCATTTTTAATAACAATTTCAGTTACACGCGAGAACTCCGGTCAGTTGTCGGTGATTCTTTCTTTTGTAAAGTCATGCAGTGTGAAACCCCTTGTCGCCGATCCATTGTGCAGTGTGAACATAGCAGCAACGGAATGCTGCCCTAGATAGTCATGCAGTGTGAAAAGAACAGTGACCTGACTACTTTGAAAATCGTGCAGTGTGAACTCGGCATTAGCTCCACCCCCTTAGGATGCGAGGGAAGGACACACCCGTGTAGCCTCGCTCATGACTCCTCAGGAAGCTTCCTCGTTCCTCGCCTCCTCATGGTGAAATTAGAGAACTGAGATGTCCTTCAAGATAGCTGAGTTTGATCAGTTTCCTGGTCACGGGCTTGAGGACGTAGGAGCAAGGAAACGAAGAAGCATCAATTTGAGTATTGAGAAGCACCCTTTACCTCAAGCTCCATTTACAAAATTGGCATGCCAAGTTGGCCTCTTTTCCCTATAGCCATGACTGACTATATTCTTCTTTTTCTCTTCCTCCACATAAAAAACACAATCGTGGCCAAAGTGCCATTTATCTTGTTCTATTTGTTTAAAGGCACAATATGTATTTTTTTTGCTTTAAAAATAGCAAAAATCACTATATCTATGTTATATATATTTTTTAGTTGTGTACTTACATTATCCCGACTGTTTCCAACAACTTTCAAACCAGGAGAAATTTTTATTAAATTTTTAGACACGGCACGTTTCTTTATTTCCGCTTTGTCGCAGTCAATGGCGTCATATCCGCGTTGTCTCTGGTTTCCGCTCGTACTGCCATGGTAACCAGAGCTATGAACCAGAGCCCTCTGATAGTAACCAAGGCGACAGACGTGGACAATGTAGTTCGCAATGTCTATTTGCACGCTGTTGTTGTTTCGTTCAAACATTATGGACCATGGAAAGCAGACTTTGGATAAAAAATGAGAACTAAAACGAGAATCAATATCAGTGCGGTGTTTTCGAGATGCCTAGAGCTCCCATAGACAGTATTTAAACGAGAGCTCCACGTCCGAGACTTCGACCGCTCCTACATGTAACGTTACTTTATTAAACAGGTGAGCACATTTACATAAAACTAATCAATGTTATATAGCTCAACATGATGAAATGTTAGAATATGATCTGTATGTTATTCTAATGTTGATGTAGCTTACTGCTAGTCTCATACAGATGAACAACAAACTAACACATAAATTTCAACACATTGAAATGCAGTTTAGTGTGCTAGTGTAATGTTAGACCAAGTGAAACAGCGCTGCATTACCTCACAAGTTTAATTTGTCTAATAAACTGACCTGTGAGTTGTAATTCTGCACTCGCGTGTAGTTCGGTAAGTAGAATGAGATGTCCATTCCTTTTATATCCGCGGGACTCGCGTCGCGTGTGGAGCTGATAGCTGTCTCTTAGCAATCCCGAACTGCTTCATATCACAGTCATGATAAAAGCATCGATGTATTCAGTCATCCATAAACATTATTAGATCGGTCGGCTTGACATTGACGACAAGATCCATAATTCTTAGCATGTGTTGCGTCATCAAACTACGCCTTTGTTATTGTAAGACGTTAGCGACCCCTAGTGGAGAAAAAAAATTCCATACTGTACGTTTAACACTGGTGCATGCTGATGACGTTTTATACTTCTACTTTGTGCCGTAGCCTACTGCTGTGTCCCAATTCAGAGGCTGCATCCTTTGAAGGCCGCAATCGAAGGCCGATTCGACCGCGGCGTCCCAATTCGAAGGCTCCTTCAAATGCAGCCTCCAAATGTGGCCTTTCGTTTCCTGTGAAATGGAGGATACAACAGATTGATCATTCACGGCCTCTCAGCCTCAGCCCATGGACCGTTGGATGAACGTCTGATGCATATGGCACAGTTTTCTGGAAACACTTCAGGAGTTTCGAAGTCGTGATCTGATTGGTTGAATTCTACAGGATGTACGGGAGACATGAATGTCGCGTTCTTTAACTGTCCGCCTGGAAATAAATACTGTGACGCCAAAACCCCTCGTGGAAGAAGAACGCCGTCGTGTTTACAACAGTGAAAATGAGCGCTTACCAGGATTAACTAAACAATGGATTTTCAAAAGTATGTGAAGTTCCTTGACCTTGAATATATATATATATATATATATATATATATATATATATATATATATATATATATATATATATATATATATATATATATAAAATAATTCATAAAATCAGCTATGATGAGTTAATTTACCAGTTTCAATAAAACTTTGGATAGCCTACCTCCATGACCGATTTAAACAAATGAGACAGAGGACAACTATGTACAAGAAAAATCATTAACACTTTACAATAAGGTTTCATTAGTTAACATTAGTATACTTTAGTTAACATGAACTAAGAATGAACAATACTTCTACAGCATTTATTAATGTTAGTTAATGTTAATTTAAACATTAATGCACTGTGAAGTAACATGAACAAACAATGAACAAAATATTTGTATTAAATAACATTAAGAAAGATGAATAAATACTGTAACAAATGTATTGCTCATTGTTAGTTCATGTTAGGTAATACATTATCAAATGTTAACTAATGAGGCCTTATTCTGTAAAGTGTAAAAAAATTAAAATAAAAACAATGTGGGGGAAAAAAACCTGCATGTTGGTCTGTGCCCAGCTCTTTTACCTTTAGTTTTTCTGCCAAAGTTCTCTTCTCAAACGGACATTGGAGTATAGATTTTACAGCTAGGTTTGATTCACCTTTGTCATGTAGCCTAATTAAAATTGCGCCTACAGACCATGATTTTATCAGTCTCAATTTTATGTAATATCTTTGAATACGGCTCTGTCCCAAATGGCACACTTCATATGCACTTTCGGTCTTGTGGACTTACAATGGCCGTTAAGTCCATGAGACCACAGGGTGTCCCATTTGTCATTTTAGGTTTCAGAAGGGGTGCTCGCGAGCGCCCCCTTGCGGTCGATATGCGCACTTTTTCCGAGCTCGCACTGATGCGGATCAACACAGCCAGGCACGCACTCAATGGAATTGCGAATTAGGCTACCCTACTAGTTACAAAAAGGCACGTGTGTATGTAACCCGCCCTCCCTGAGCCTCTGAATGAATTTGCTCATAGCATTTCCTCATTAAACTGGACTGGAAACGTCGCCTTGAATGGTATCGTTGAGCTTCTAGAAAACTAGACAGTGGTCACGCATAGCCTCATGAATAAGTGAATATTGTGGGACGATGAAGCGTACAGGTGAGAGTTTTTTCTTCTTCTTTTTACATGGATAATTCATACTAAGTCACAACTACAACCATTTTAATAGTAAGCCGATGTTTACTTTTAAGAGATGTTTAATACAAATATAATTTAAAAGTCAAACTGTGCAAAACATATCTGTCACCACTGGAAAGTTTATTTTATATACTTCGTTGAACTGACTTTTTAAGGCAAAAGCAAAGAGACACTGACTAGTTGTAACACGGATAAGATGTACACTGTAACAAATGAGTTTTCTCTAGAAGTGGGTTTTTAAAAAATATATGTTTTAAGAAGCGAGTTCAAGCACCTACCTTTAGAAATATTCACTGGATCAAAGAGTCTGACAGCCATTCACGGTCTACCATTTATTTTTAATGGGTCTTTTGTTTGTAAATTTAATAGAATATGCCAGGCTATATAAATCTTGCTGAATTCCATTACAGCAAGGGACTTTCCATGTTTCTTCCCAAAACTAAGTATAGGCTACTTAAAAAGTAAAGATCAAGTATATTTTTAAGTATACTTACTAATATCAATGTACTATAAGTATACTTGTAAATGTGCTGTTTCACTTGGGACTAAATTGGCCCACTTTTTAGTGTATAAAAGTATACTTTTAAGTAGGCTATAAAATTTCACACGTCTAGTACAATTATTTCATTAATACAGTGTATACTGTATAGGCGGGCCATGTTGTAACATGACAGATTAAAATGTTATCTGATCTAATCAAAACAATATACAAGTCAAACAAAAATATTTTCTCAATACAATTATTAACTTTTTCATATAAAATAATGGCATTTTTAATATTTAAAAATAGTAATTTTTGAGTTTGACAACAAACACACCACAAAACACAGATATGTGTTTAATTGTACATAGTTCAAAACATAATAATGAATAATTTCTGAACATTGACTCTGTCTTTATTCACCTTTTTCTCATGGTTTCTCAATAGAATTCATAAAAGTATAGAATAGAATAGCAGTTCTAATAGGGGCTCATTGTAACACAGTATGACAACGTGCCTCACCTGCGCAACTAGGATTTAAACCCGGCTAGTTTCTTCTGCTGGTTAGATCAGCATTAAAGAACAATCTCAACTGTTAAATAACAGATATAAAATTAATATAATTTCAGATTTGTCTAGTTTTAAATAAATGCACAAAAAAAAAAAAAAACAGTGATGAAAAATGTAAATAAATGTTCAATGATATCTTCCAAAGATTTTTTTTTTTAATTTTGGAGCAATTCTTTTCTCTATATAGTGTTGATATGACAACTAGTAAATACACCAAGTTTCATCATGCTGGCATATGTGTGGAACTAGCACTGTGCTTGTAGCACATTTTTTAGTTTATGAAAGTACACTGAAGTATACTCTCAGTAAATTACTAGTTTAGTAGTTTTATACTTCAAGTATACTTGTAAGTTTTCTTTAAATAAACATAACATCATACTTAAAGTGAAAAAATAATAAATAAATAGTTGACTATACGTATACTATGTTCTTAGGTATTAATTCATTTTTATAGGCTACTTGAAATTTAACTTTAACTGTACTTTTTCCATTTTAAGAACATTTTATTCATGCATAATTTTTTATCAACACTTGAATTGGATACGTTTCATAAGAAAAGCAACATTTTAAACCAAAAGCTGAGAATTTTTATTTATTTTTATAAAGACTATGTCTGGAGGGTATTCCAGAAAGCAGGTTATGTGACATACTCGTGTGTTTAAGGGTAAGTAAGCGGATAACCTCAACTTTCGGTTCCAAAAACGAAGGTAACTTTCAGGGTATGTAAGTAGCCATAGAACATGGCTACTCTCTGAGCATGAGCTTCTCTGGAGGGTTCGTTTATTCCAGAGGTTCAGCGCATGCTATAACCCTACTGATGAGGCTCCAGTGGGCGTGACAGATTGTGCACAATATTACATACTGTATATAGTTATATCGATATATAAAAAGCACTATTAAAACAAAGTAATGTTAATTTTATTATAATATATAGCTATTGCCTATAATTCTCATCTCACACATCGTTGATCTGCATTCAGATGTTTTTTTTATTTTTGCAACAGGACGTATATGCTATAATGTATTTCTATAATAAAAGACACATATTATATGATATGATATATCGGTAACACTTTATTTTACAGTATCCTTGTTACATATGTTACATGTACTTACCATAGTAATAACAGTAAATTATGCATAATTACATGCAGTTAACCCTCAACCAAAACCTAATCCACCCTAACCCTGTAGTAAGTACATGCTGTAAATTATTATTACTCAGTACTTAAATATATAATTACATTGTAACAATGACACCTTAAAATAAAGTGTAACCGATATATCTTACCTTTCATGCAATGTGGAAGAAAAATGACTTAACAAAAAAATAAACTTATACAGCCATGTTATCTTTACAACCACAGGAATCAGTCTTTCTTTTTATTATATAATCAGCATCAAACAAACAATATAGTTCTTATTCACAGTGATTAAAGATTATTAAACGAAAAGACTGAAAAATTATTGCACAACCACCAAATAGATGGCAATATGCACTCTCAGCATTTAACAAAAGAAGAAGAAAGAAGTAGTATGGCGCGCTTTTTCTTAGTGTCCGTTTCCATGGTGACTCGTCGATTCGTCGGTGAATGTCTGGTGTGTTAACCGTTAACATACTCTGAGTTGGATGAACTTACTCCAGGATGTGTTTTTGAAACCAGTATACCTCGAGTAAGCAAGGTTTGGTTTAATCAACCGAGAGTTCAGGGTATGTTTGACGGTAAGACAATCTTGCTTTCTGGAATACACCCCTGGATCGGATTCAGAACGATGATCAAAACACAGATGGAGAAGATCGAGTCCATCAACACCCCTAAAGCTTCACTGCCATTTCCTCTACATGGGTTCGACTTTTTATTCTGTAACATTAGGCAGCTTTGATTTATATGCTGTTTAATGTTTGATGATTATTAATTTACATTTGTGTAAGCAATCTTCTATCACTTTTTTCTGCTTCTTCTTAACCTGTGTTTTGATCCGGAGATTCTGTACTAAAAGATGTGTAATAGCGCCCGCTACCGTATACCGAAAACATGGATGGTGGGGAAAGAGTAAAGTAGATTTGAAGCAAATTCCTATGTACACTACCAGTGGACTAGCCTACACAAAAATTCACATACTCAGAATTAGGAACATATCTGTTTTCTTCATAAATCAATATTTTCAAACAATGTAGGTTTGAAAACTAAGTGAAAAAGAAAAAGTAATTAATAGGCTACTCAATCAAAAGTGTAAACACTTTTAAGGTGGTGTCATTTTCAGTTTCTACATTGGAGGAATGTACAGTATACTTAGAATACTTAATTATACGTTTAAGTATAGCTCGATCAAAAGACTGAGTACAAGTACAGACCAAATATGTATACTAAAGTGCAATTTTAAGTTTATTTCTGAGAAGGACATAAAAAGTAGACAAAGTATACTTTCTTGTTTTTAGTTTAAAAGAAATGTACTAATAGCACACTTGAATAAACTTATTTTTCGTAAGGGATAGCCTACAGTACATTCCTCCAATGTAGTGATCAATGTAGAAACTGAAAATGACACCAACTTAAAAGTTGTTAAAATAGAGTTTTTAACCTTTCAAGTCCTTATCCTTTATGTTTTGGGTTCTGACAGACCCTATGGTAAAAATACATCGACAATGGTTACACTTAATGAATTTAACAACTTAAAGAATATTTATATATAACATTACTAATAAAAGTTCTACAAATGTTACATTACGTTTCAGGTATTAAAAAAATACACATGGATATTCTATTGTTGCCTGCTGTACCAGATTTGTAGTTTGTTTTTGCTGTTCTTGTCATGATTAACAAAAACAAAAATGAATAAAAACCATCTTATCAAGACAGTACATTCTTTCTTTGTCGTAAAACGTGTTAAATCTTCTACTAGATTTTAATTCAGATAAAAATATTTTATTAATATTATTTTGATAGTAGGATATTTAAAAAGTACAATTAAACAAACATTTACAAGCAAGGATCACGCCACAACCATGAATGTTAGAAATGATTTATTGAAGAGAGTTGGGGATGAATACAGAAAGGATGAAGTGGAAGGGGAAAAGGGGTGGTAGTCAGCTTGATCAGTTATTGAAGAGAGTTGGGGATGAATAGGGAAAGGATGAAGTGGAAGGGGGAAAGTGATGATAGTCAGGTTGATCTGGGCGTCTGGTGTTGGCGGCCAGGAGACTCAGAGGGGGGCATCATCTCAGTGATTACGACCCCCCGATACAACCTTGAAGGGAAGAGTAGAGGGCATGATATGGTTGGTTGAATGGATGAGAGAGGGATGGGAAAGGGAGGGTTCGAGAGAACGAGACAAACCGCACTGTAAGGGGCGGCCCAATATAAGAAGGTTTTGAGAAGTCTGGTGACTGGTTTAGGTGAGGCCCCACTCCTGAACCTCAGTTAAAGGTGCTCTAAGTGATGTCATGTGTTTTTTAGGCCAAAACATTTTTTGCCACATACAGCTAGGGTTGGGTACCGAAACCCGGTTCCAATAGGGAACCGGTTCCGACGTAAACGGTAGTATCGAGACCGAATAAGAACGCAACTTTCGGTGCCTGATTTCGGTGCCTGACTTTTTTCACCGCCCCCTATAAAACATCTCACGGCACGAATGATCCAATAACAAAACATCTAAACAACATTAAATGATCAAAGTGCTCGTTGCCGCTGCGATCAGTGGCGCGGATACCGTGTTTTCTCTTGTGGCTCGCGCACACCGCACTTTCTTCACTCGGACGCGCGCTTCAATACGTTCCAGAGATCGATCTATTTATGAGGCGTCGTCTATATGAGTATGTGTGCGGAGAGTTTGTGTGTGCGTGCCCGCGTCTCAGATGAGTATGTGCGCGAGTTTGTGTGTGTGTGTGTGTGTGTGCTCGCGTCTCAGATGAGTATGTGCGCGAGTTTGTGTGTGTGTGTGTGTGTGTGTGTGTGTGCTCGCGTCTCAGATGAGTATGTGCGCGAGTTTGTGTGTGTGTGTGTGTGTGTGTGTGTGTGCTCGTGTCTCAGATGAGTATGTGCGCGAGTTTGTGTGTGTGTGTGTGTGTGTGTGTGTGTGTGTGTGTGTGCTCGCGTCTCAGATGAGTATGTGCGCGGAGAGTTCCGCGCGTCTCGTTTGTGTAGAGTTTATATGTGCGTGAGCGACGTTGTGCATTTCATATAGTTGGAGCATTCAGCAGTATACATGTATGTGTGACTACTTAGTATATGTGTATGCAAGCGTTTTATGTGTGCGTGAATGAAGTTCGATTTAAGCCCTAGACGGCGCCTCATATCTATTCGTTCTGGTGAAATCACAACATATAATGCACACAAAGTGTCCCTGCTTGATATACAACCACTGATGAGCATAATCGGTTTAAAAAAACAACAACAAACAAACAAACAAAAAACTACGAATGCGGATTAGAACCCAAAACCTCTGACACTCTTGACTAAAGTTCAAGTTCAGCTGCAGTGTTCCTCTTCGGGTAAGTCTAGTATTTTAATGCCAACTGCAAATCTTGCATATCAAGTATGAAGTATATCAAGTATATTTATATAAAGGCTATACAATGTGTGTTAAATATTTCTGCTCAGTGTCAGATATTTCTCTGTTTTGTAAAAGTCTATAATATATAATACGTAATATAATATATATATATATATATATATATATAATATATATAAATAATATGAGAAGACAAAATTTTGATCTTAACTTAAGTGTTTTCGGCTACATCAGTAGCCTTTTAAACGGCACAATTTTTAATTTAATCAGAAATCAGAAAATCTTTTTCAGAAAACACACACAGGTATTATTTTTTTGATAAAGTGTGTGCGGTTTCATTTTCTTAAGTACCGGTTTAAGAACCGTTTAAGCACCGGAACCGTTTGAAAAATACAGAGTAGGTACTGGTATCGGATAAAACCCAACCAATACCCAACCCTATACAGCAAACATCTCCTCACCATCCGCAAGCTGCCTGTCCCCTGAACACACTGTAAAAAAACGCGGTCTCTGTAGACAGCCCAGGCTTCACAAACGGCAAGAAAAACAAACTGGGCTAACCTGCACCACGAAACATAACAAACTGTTCCAGCCAATAACTGACAAGAAGGATTTGGGGTGGGGTTTGGGGGGTTAGTGCGCGGATGAGGAGGAGGGAGGGTCTAGCTAGCCTCCGTTTTGTTTGACAATACTTTAAACGTCAACAAGAAGTGACGTCACCCAACATCACTTAGAGCACCTTTAACTAGCCCTTAAACAGGCAAGAGTGGAAAATGATAAGCAAAAAATCATTTCATGTCATTTTTATATCATCTGGACTTAAGAATTTTTGAAATATTTGATATATTTTGGATTTTATGAGTTGTGACTCCCAGTTCACGTTGCCTGATTAGGGTATAAAAAAAGGACCAAGTCATTAATCTGTTAACTGTTACTGGCCCACTTGCCACTGCATGTTTAAAACAATTATGTCCTATACTTCATCTGATCTAATGTCATTCGAAAGCTTACAAACTCAAGATTCAGCCTGTGAAAACTGTTTTGAAATCGGACCTTGTGTTTCCATAAAAATGGTACTTTAACCCCTTAAAGGGTAACTCTCACCAAAATGCTACCTAGGGTTTTTTTGTTAATCTACTCGAGGCAAACTTTTGTTTAAAAGCATAATTAGAATGGAAACGCCACTTTTAAGTTTGACCGTATTTTCGTTTTAGGTTAACGTTAAATGCCTTGTGAATGGGAGTGAATGGGGCACTTTTATGATAGCATCAAAAATCGCTATTTTTAAAACACTAAGAAGGTTCGACACAACATAAAACTTTGCCCGAAGTATCACCAGGGGCTCTACACATGAACTCGAGAAAGATAAAGATAAAGACACATAAAAAGAAAGATTTTGAACAACTCACTGTGTATCCGTCCGCCGGCATTTTGTCAGTCAAAAATAGTCGATCTCCGTACAGGGAGGAGAGTAAAGATGGAAAGCTCCTAAAGCTTAGTTCAATATAAATTCATGGATAATTTGTTGTTTTCTCGTTAGTGGAAATCAATATTGACCTTGTATTTGAAAAAGGATCCTCATATAAGAAACAATACTAAAATTCAGAGTCAGTTCATTCGCATTCGGAAATCGACTATTTTTGACTGTCAAAATGCCGGCAGACACAGCTACAGCGAGTTGTTCAAAATCGTTCTTTTTAGTAAACTCCGTGTACACAAGCAATGTTCTCAATGCTCGAGTTCATGTGTAGAGCCCCTAGTGATACTTCGAACAAATTTGATGTTTTATCGAGCCTCCTTAGTGTTTTAAAAATAGTGATTTTTGATGCTATCATAAAAGTGCCCCATTCACAAGGCATTTTAACCTAAAACGAAAATACGGTCAAACTTAAAAGTGCCGTTTCCATTCTAATTATGCTTTTAAACGAAAGTTTGCCTCGGGTAGTTTAACAAAAAGAGCCTAGGTTGCATTTTGGCGAGAGTTACCCTTTAACTCTCAGCCCCCTTTTTGAGAATGGACATTAAAATGCACTATTCAAACTTAAATGGTTGTAATTCAAGAATGCTTTTGGGTATAGACCTAAGTTTGGTCTTGTTTTAAAGAAAACACTCAGCAGATTATTGCTGAAGTGAAAGTATGAAAAAGTTATGGAAGTTTAAATTTGCTGTAAATCAAATATACTGTACTTAATATTTTTTCTTTTATATAAAATATATATTTTACAAAATATTTTTTAATATTCAAAATATTATTTAACAAAATATTTTGGGGTTCTTATGCCCCCAAAAAGACAATAAAACTGTGTAACTCGTGGTTCATGTTGCCTGTTTTAGGGCTAGTCAACTCCATGAAAAAGTGTCTCAGGGACAAAATGTGGTTTAATGGTCAACTGTATTTCAACCAGAGTGTTCTTTCCTTGTTTTTCTGTCTCCATGTGCTTTTTTTTTCTCAGTGGGTGATCAGAAACCACCGTTGGCTACAAAACCAAAGGTTCTCCCAGCACCAGTGGAAACAGAACATCCACCTGCTTCCAAGTTGTGTGTTTACCAACATAACTCACCAGCTGTTAAAAGTAAAGTTAAGCCTGAAGTAGCACCAAAACCACGCCTTTTCAAACCTCCCTCTCCTTTCAATTCAAAACATCTCACATCCAAGGAGGTCCATCAACCTATTTTACAAGAAAAGTCTGACATCACAAAGAATGTTGGCGTTCTAAATTTCAGAAATGGAATGCACACTGGGAACAACAAGCCAAAGTGGGATTACATAATTCCAATCTGTGTATGCAATGACCGAAATTGTGCTGATTGCTCACCAAAGGAAAACAACCAAAATGTTAATCAACATGGGACCAGTCCTGATCCGTGTAAAGCAGGAAATACAGAAAGTCCCAGAAAGAGTTCATCCAAACCTCCGCTGAGAACACCGGAGGAAGAAAAGCATTTGGTGACACCTATTTTGTCAAACTGCATCTCTGGACACTCATTCAATAACAATAATCTCCATCCAATTGAAAATTCTCAGAAAACATCCCAGATCCAGAACAAGGAGCCTTTGAAGGCAAATCATAGTGGTTCTGAGATGCAAACGACCAAGAAACACCAAAAAAACATAGTCTCTAGCGTTAATTCATCTGTTGATAGTGGCCAAACACCAGAGCCTCTAAAATGTAGTGTGCATTATAGTCCGCCCCCTACTAAGCCTCTTAAGAAAGCACCACCAGTAGCCATGCAGCGCAAAAATAAGATGGAACAACCCAATGTTATCCATCAGGAGTCAGCAGGCCTTACCAAGTTCACTGTCTTGCCTGTTGATGTAAACAATTCAGATCCATTATGGAGAGAAAGTCCTAACAAGATGAACATCAATGCTGTAAGACATTCTAGAGAGAACAAAGGTCCTCAGGCCATAAGGAGCTTTAAATGTACCCATAACAGCCAGGGCACCCCAGTACCTGTCCCACGCCAGAAAATCCCTCAGCTGCAACAAAATAAAACCCAGCAATTTGGTGTACAGGGGACTGAAAATAAAGAACAAAATCTGTATGTATCTCCAGAGGTATCAAGCAGTACCCATCTGAAGAAGTCATCCCAGAAACCTCAACCTGATGTCCGAAGGCACAATAACATTGGGTCTACAGAACTTTCAGTAGATAGACTTCCTAAAAAGACTCTGGCATTCAAAGGTCCACTGAGAAATGATGGTCACATTAATGCAATAAATACTGAAGGAAATCCCCCTCTCGCATTTGAAGGACAAATTGCCAATCAGAACAAAGCAAGTGATGTGCCAAAAAAGAAGACCGGATTTACTCTCAAGCCTAAATCAAAGTCCTTATCCTCAGCAGATATACATAAACCTGATGGCCTCAGTAAGACCTCCTTTCTAAGGATCATGGACCTTGACCGTGTCAAAAAGGTTCCCAAGTTATCTGTCAAGAGTGGGCAGGCCCTTGATCTCACTCCAGTTATGAATGAGCAGTCAGTGGATACAGAGGAAAGCCAATGTGAAATCTGCTCTCATACACTGGTGTCACTGCACAATGGTCACCTTGATGCGAATATACCTCGAGTTGAGCAGAGTGTAGATGAAGATCTTCCAAAACATCTCGAGAATTCTGGTGAATCTGAACATGCATATGAAGATATCCCAGAATATGAAAACCTGCCTCCTTTTAGCACTACAAAGGCACAGGATGCTGATAAATACCAAAATCAGTCAACAATGTATGAGGATGATGGTATTTATGAAATTCCAGATGTGTTCCCTGAACACTGTGCAGACACCAAAAAGCAGCAGTTTCTTAAAAGGTAAAATTTTAGCCGAAACAGATGAATAATTAATGAGAAAGTTGAATTGTTGAGATGAGGAAATTTCATTCCTGAATTTGAACTGAAGTAGCAAAATGAAGTACTGAATTTGATTTGCAAAATATAGAATTGGAATTAAAATTGTAATTTATTTGCTGAAAATAACTCATATTTAATTAGGAAAGCAACGTTTTTGGCGAAGGCTTTAATGTTTTAGAAAAAAGTAAAAATCCTTGACGTTTATGGGCCTTATGGAGGGACAGACATTATACCATCAAATTTACAAATGTATAAATTTAATTAAAAATCTATACCAATAATAATAAATCCCCTAGTCTTGGTTAAAAATATACAATGGCCCTAAAAGGTATTTGGACACTTAAGCAAATCTTAAAAATGTATGGATGTAATTTCTTTAGATAATTAATTTAGATTTAATCAATATCAAATACAAACAGATTTCGCTGGAAATGAGCCTGGACTATATTTACTTGCAGTCTAATTTGATTTAGGGCTGTTTTCTTGTTTATACTTCAATAATTAGACACTTCCTGGCTAACAGCAAAAACAAAACTTTAGGTAAATACAAAGTGAAGAAGTTTAGTTTGATTTATGTGACACCTGTTTGACATGGAATTTAAAGAATGGGTGCAGCATTCTAAACAGGTGTTGCTGAATCATTTTACCTTCGACCGACATCTAGTTCATACTACAGATTCTGAGACATTACTATTGACTCTTCTGCTTCTGTACTGTTGCTATTATGGCGGGAATAACCGAAATGTAGTGTTTTTGGGATGTGACACCTCTTCAGTTCAACTCACATACTTTTTTAAATCTGGGAGGCTTTTTGATTTCTTTTCAGAAATGTGTTGGAAGAAGTGCAGGAATTGGAGGATATGCATTCGGAAGAAGATGAATGCAGCTCAGAAGAGGAGGATAACACCATCAATAGAGAAAAACAGGTACTGTATTCACATTTATGGGATATTAAGAAATATTTAAGGGTGTTTTCACAATTGGTCCTTTTCAGGGTTCTGAGCACGGTTTGGGCCCATATGTGAACACTCCAAATGATCTCAGACCCCTTTAAAGCAAACCGAACTAAGACCATCTCAGGAGGTGGCCAGAGTATGGTTCGCTCTCAGCTAATGATATTCACTAAAAACATACATAGCCTACATTGTGAAATCCATTTGTAAATTCCAATTTATTTTGGTCATCAGATACCTCTGTACATTCATCATGTCCTGCTTCTGCTGGCAGATCTCTCCAAATTATTTATTCATGACATGCACTTGTCTGTGATTTCAACCGCTTCCAAACTCTGAGAGAGACACAACTGTGTGAACGCCTTGTTTGTATGTTTGTGTTAAGCCCGCAAGATATTTAAATATATTATTAAACCACTGCATGGAATGCTTAACATAGTGTATGTTCAATAGTAAATGGAGTAAATAATTGCTAGTTCTCATATTGCCTGATTTCACCAGTAGATTTAAAATAGCAACAGTATGAACACAGAGAGGTCCCCATTATTACTATTACTAGGATCTGAGCTTTTAAAGGGGACTCAAGTGTGAAAGCACCCTAAATGTTATGAAATCATCTAACACTTTATAAGATATAACACTTCATTATTCCTAAAAGATAAATGTTATATATTTATAGAAATATTACAGAACAGCATATATGCAAAGATAAAACGGTCAAGTGCAATTTATATAGTTTGCATAATTAACTACAGCTAAATATTTAGTTTTGATGGTAATTTTTAAATTTTTTCTAGACTGAGGAGAAGAAGACCAATAAAACTAAACACATTGTAAATGAGATCTTGTCTTCTGAGAAAATGTAAGTCTGTTTTATCCAGTCAAACCTTTTGTTAAATTTCTGGTTACCACATGTGTCAAGTTTTGTGATATGTGTATGTTACTTTCTGGAAAAGAGTTTCATCAGATTCTCCTTTTGTGTTCCAGAGAATAAAGAAAGTCACAATATGGATCTTAATGTTTGCATAAATTAGTCCTCTTTTAATAAATGTATAATTTTTTATGTTTCTCTTTATTATACTTTTTCACAGATTTGTGCAAGTACTAAAGCTCCTCCATGTAGTAAGTGTTTCCTATAACTTGTTGAACTGATTTAGGTGCAGTCACGTTAGGTAGGAAACAATACAGAAAAGCCCTGCTTTTTCACCCATTTCATGAAATGTGAGTTAATCAGTCACATGGGTTCTTTTCTAAATCTGCTTTTGTTTGCTTCATCTGCTTCTTATACTTTATTATTACTTGCAGTCAGTGTTGGGAATCTGTTACTTTTACTGCATTTATCAGTGTTTTGTTGGAATTTTTTTAATCAAATGGCAATTCAGTAGCTTCAATGTGGGGTGTATGGCAGTGAAGTTCAGTGGTAGTAAAGTTCTTATATAGGGATGTATGAGTGCTGAAGCAGTGGGGGAGTTGAATTAGATGTGAAAAAGTCATGAACTATTAATAGTTAATGGCTTTAGTTTTTCAGGGCCATTTCCATTTCAGAATCTGTGTACTGAGTAAATAAACCAAGTTAAGGCATTGTTTCCTTAATGAGTTCACCCTCATGTCGTTCTGAACCCATAAAAATGTGATGAATTCTTCTGGTGTGGATGAATTATTCTGGCCGTATATAGCCTATATCATGGTGTTTTTACTGTGTTAAGAAACAAAGACTTTGGCCATTATCAGTGCTTTTGTTGTTACCAATGGTAAAATGTCATTATAGTGACTCCTAAAATAATGATTTACTTTTCTATAGTTTAATCTCACTTCCCTAAACCTTGCAGGATTTTCGTGAAGCGGTACTGAAGGCCTCCTGTCAGGCGGGAAAAGCCGTAATCGATGAGCGAGTCGTGAACCAGATCTTGTGTTCTTTGCCTCAGCTGTACGAGCTAAATTGCGACCTGTTGAACGAGCTGGAAGAACGGGTTGCTCACTGGTAATGCAACTGCACCAACATCAACAGATACCAGAAAGCAGCAATCTTGCATACCTTCTTATGTATATTTAAACAATGGGAAGTCAGCCTTACAGAAGCTGTACAGTACATTTGTAGGTTTGCTGTGATTTCATGGAAATTGTCACTGTAGAAACTGTTGAAAACCACATCATGTTTGTTATAGCTAGGCTAGTGAAAGAAATCAGATAAATGGGTCAATGGCATATAACAGTGGCATATAAAAGAAAAAAATGTTTAAAACAATTGTGTCATGTTCTTAAAAATGGGTAGGATGTCCCGTTAAGCCACCTCTCTGACCAGGGCCCTTGGAATCATCCTAACCTTCCCTCACGTTACAGTGCCCCTGCTTGTCATAGAAAATGTGTTTTCAACTCTTTGTATTTATGAATTGTAGTGACAAATATGAGCATCACATCATTGACCTATATATACTCATTGGGTCTAATTCCTTAAAGCATTTTGCCCAGAAAAGGTCTGGAAACTAGATATGACTAGTCATTTTCATTAAGTCATTGAAATAAATGGCATTCTAAATTTTTGGTAACATTTTAGTTTAGGGTCCAATTCTCACTATTAACTAGTTGCTTATTAGTATGCATATTACTAAGATATTGACTGTTTATTAGTACTTATAAAGCACATATTAATGCCCTACTCTGCGTGACCATATACTACATCCCTCAATCATACCTCATACCTAAACTTAACAACTACCTTACTAACTACTATTACTATTAATAAACAGTAATTAGGAGTTTATTGAGGCAAAAGTCGTAGTTAGTGAGAATTAAACTAAACTAAAGTGTGACCAAATTATTGATAAAAACTAAAGGGTTTATTTAAAAATGAATATTTAAAAATGAATTGGCCTGCTCTGTCCTTTTGGGTCAACATTATTTTGAGTCTTTTCAATTAAATAAGTTGATCTTGTTCACAAAACTGGTCTGAATGATTCGAAAAGGGCAATCTTCAAAATATCTTTTGAGTTCCATGGATGATCTCAAGTTCCATGGGTTTAGACAACATGTGTAAACAATGATGCCAGATTGTATTTTTATGTGAACTAGTCTATTTATAGAAGTTTCCTTGTTCAAACAGGAACAAGCATTGTGGTGTAGCAGATATATTTGTGAAGAAAGGACCTTATCTCAAAATGTACTCCAATTATATTTGTGAGTTCGACAAGAATGTGGCACTTCTAGAAGAGCATTGCCGGAAAAACCCAGCATTTGCCAAAGTCGTCAAAGAGTTTGAGGTATTAGAACTACTCCGACCTGTTTTTAATTCATACCTAAATGCCTTTGTAGTGATGTGAATAGTCTCTTGGGTGTTTTTTTTCTTTTTCTTTTTCTTTGTTTTTCTTTTTTTTACATTCTTAAAAACTACCCTAGTGAAAAATAAATATACTAAAATGTATTTGAAATACATTTATTTTATGCTAAGTATACTTCAAATGCAGTTACATATTTATTTACTTATGTAATATAAATACCCTGCAATTGGAATACTAAATTGGTATACTTAAAGTCTGCTAAATTAGAACAACTCATTTTGTACAAAATGCACTTTAATTATCCGTAAATAATGCTGAGGTCCAACTAAAGAAGTATATTTGATTGTGCTAAAGTGGAACTATTGCAAGTAGGCCTATACTTTAGGTACACTTTAAATATCTTGCATTTAAATTATATAGTGATCATACTATCCTTAATAATAGTGATATTAAACACATTTTAGGCTAATATTAAGAAATATGCATTGTGTAATAAAGAAGAACTCCAAATAAAGTTTAATTATAATATTTACTGTATATCAGTAAGTCTCAAGCAATATGTCAGTAAATATATAAATGGGTTTGTAGAATACTTAGTATGAAATAAATGTAGGCCTATTTTAAATACATTTTGGCATAGGTTTTTTCACTGGGGCAGACTCTGACCTGTTTTCTCACCGTCACGCACCTAACTCGGAAACCCAAGTTACCAAAACTCATAATTACGAGTTGTGCTGATGTTTAATGTACATTTAAATGCGTAAATACGTTCTTTCTGACATGACTTGTAAACACCATAAATGCTGAAGACTTGTCCGTCTGGCATGGCCGCTCTAACTTTAACCTAGATAAATGTTCGCTATTAGGTGCAACTAAAATGCATTTAGTACAAAATTAGTTGTTCCAATTGAACAGACTTTAATTATACCTATTTATAGTGGGCCACAAATACATTTAGTTATACTAAAGTACATATGAATAAATTGTGCTTAAGTATACAATTTTTTCACTAGGGTACTAACAAAAATTAATCTTCTGTCTTTCTTTCTCTGTCTTACTTTCTCAATGATACAGAGCAATCCATGCTGCGCTAACCTCGCAGTGAAACATTACATGCTTAAACCTATCCAGAGGATTCCCCAATATCAACTCCTCCTAACTGGTGAGAATTTTTACACTTTGGTTATTGTGGGGTGGTTTCCAGGGTGTTGCTATGTGGTTGCTAAGGTTTTCTGAGTAGTTTTTTCAGCACATTGTGGTGCAGTTGCCAGTGTGTTGGCTTGTTGCCATGTTGTCACTAAGGTGTTTTTAGTGTGTTTTTTTTAGCACTTTGCAATGTGTGTTTGACTGAACTGACACTTTTGGACGAGATCTGAACTGAGCTGGACGATGACATCACTGTTTTCTGCAAAGCTGCTTTATAAATGAATTGAACTAATTTCACAATTGATGAACTTAACACAGTTATTGAACTGAACTGAAATGAACTTGGTTGCAACTATTTTTTTGGCCAGGTTGTGTTGTTCTATGTGGTGTTTCAACTAGATGTACCGCATCGCGGTACAAAATATGACCGCCGCTCAGGCCTGCACTGGCTTTCCACAAAAATAAATGACGTGGAGTAATTTGGCTGTATTGCGTGTTTATGTATATACCTAAAAAAAGTAATAGTATGTGCATGTCTGTCTGTGTGTGTGTGTGTGTGTGTGTGTGTGTGTGTGTGTGTATGTGTGTGTATTTGTGTATGTGTGTGTCTGTGTGTGTGTGTGTGTGTGTCTGTGCGTGTATGTATGTGTGCGTACATGTGTGCGCGTGTGTGTTTGTGTGTGTGTGTGTCTGTGCATGTGGATTTGTATGTGTGTGTATGGGTGTGTGTCTGTGCGTGTGGATGTCAGTGTGTGTGCATGCTTGCGTTTGTTTGTATTCCTGCATGTGTGTGTGTGACAGTATCATCCTAAACCAGCAACCCTTCGCTCAACAGCACCATCTACAGGCCGATGAGTGTACAGTCACTAAATGTGCACATAAATGAATTTATTTTATACCCCCCCATGGATGAAATTCTACAAAACTTAGCAGAGGATACCCCCAGAGGTTGTCAAGTTAATCATACACATGAAATATGGTGCAGTTCTGAACATCTCCACTGAAGATAGGGGCGATTAAAGCAGAATAATATTGCATTTTCATTTTTTATGGGAGGGGCGCAAATCACAAATGAGTGATTATGGGCTAGGTTGATGTGCCATAAAAATTTCTTCATCCTCGGTGCCACGGTTCAGGTAGTTATTTAGGAAAAACTGCATTTTTTTGGGTTTGGGGGGGCCCAGCGCGGGGGGGGGGTGGCCCCCGGGGACCAAACGAAATTTTTCCGTAGAAGTGTAGTGGGGCTACATGCCCACCAAATTTCATGTTCCCCGGTGTTTCGGTGTCCCTGGTATCGTTGACGAAAAATTTACGGGGGCCCCAGCGCAGGGGGGGGAAGTGGCCCCCGGGGACCAAACGAAATTTTTCCGTAAAAGTCTAGTAGACCAACATACCATAAAAATTTCTTCATCCTCGGTGCCACGGTTCAGGTAGTTATTTAGGAAAAACTGCATTTTTTTGGGTTTGGGGGGGCCCAGCGCGGGGGGGGAGTGGCCCCCGGGGACCAAACGAAATTTTTCCGTAGAAGTGTAGTGGGGCTACATGCCCACCAAATTTCATGTTCCCCGGTGCTTCGGTGTCCCTGGTATCGTTGACGAAAAATTTACGGGGGCCCCAGCGCGGGGAGGGGGGAGTGGCCCCCGGGGACCAAACGAAATTTTTCCGTAAAAGTCTAGTAGACGAACATACCATAAAAATTTCTTCATCCTCGGTGCCACGGTTCAGGTAGTTATTTAGGAAAAACTGCATTTTTTGGGGTTTGGGGGGGCCCAGCGCGGGGGGGGAGTGGCCCCCGGGGACCAAACGAAATTTTTCCGTAGAAGTCTAGTGGGGCTACATGCCCACCAAATTTCATGTTCCCCGGTGCTTCGGTGTCCCTGGTATCGTTGACGAAAAATTTACGGGGGCCCCAGCGCGGGGGGGGAAGTGGCCCCCGCGGACCAAACGAAATTTTTCCGTAAAAGTCTAGTAGACCAACATACCATAAAAATTTCTTCATCCTCGGTGCCACGGTTCAGGTAGTTATTTAGGAAAAACTGCATTTTTTTGGGTTTGGGGGGGCCCAGCGCGGGGGGGGAGTGGCCCCCGGGGACCAAACGAAATTTTTCCTTAGAAGTCTAGTGGGGCTACATGCCCACCAAATTTCATGTTCCCCGGTGTTTCGGTGTCCCTGGTATCGTTGACGAAAAATTTAAGGGGGCCCCAGCGCGGGGGGGGAAGTGGCCCCCGGGGACCAAACGAAATTTTTCCGTAAAAGTCTAGTAGACCAACATACCATAAAAATTTCTTCATCCTCGGTGCCACGGTTCAGGTAGTTATTTAGGAAAAACTGCATTTTTTTGGGTTTGGGGGGGCCCAGCGCGGGGGGGGAGTGGCCCCCGGGGACCAAACGAAATTTTTCCTTAGAAGTCTAGTGGGGCTACATGCCCACCAAATTTCATGTTCCCCGGTGTTTCGGTGTCCCTGGTATCGTTGACGAAAAATTTAAGGGGGCCCCAGCGCGGGGGGGGAAGTGGCCCCCGGGGACCAAACGAAATTTTTCCGTAAAAGTCTAGTAGACCAACATACCATAAAAATTTCTTCATCCTCGGTGCCACGGTTCAGGTAGTTATTTAGGAAAAACTGCATTTTTTTGGGTTTGGGGGGGCCCAGCGCGGGGGGGGAGTGGCCCCCGGGGACCAAACGAAATTTTTCCTTAGAAGTCTAGTGGGGCTACATGCCCACCAAATTTCATGTTCCCCGGTGTTTCGGTGTCCCTGGTATCGTTGACGAAAAATTTAAGGGGGCCCCAGCGCGGGGGGGGAAGTGGCCCCCAGGGACCAAACGAAATTTTTCCGTAAAAGTCTAGTAGACCAACATACCATAAAAATTTCTTCATCCTCGGTGCCACGGTTCAGGTAGTTATTTAGGAAAAACTGCATTTTTGGGGGTTTGGGGGGGCCCAGCGCGGGGGGGGGAGTGGCCCCCGGGGACCAAACGAAATTTTTCCTTAGAGGTCTAGTGGGGCTACATGCCCACCAAATTTCATGTTCCCCGGTGCTTCGGTGTCCCTGGTATCGTTGACGAAAAATTCAGTAAGGTGACAAAAAAAAAAAAAAAAAAAAACTTTGACAATCCCTATATGACCGGCTAGCTACGCTAGCGGCGGTCATAATTAGTAACACATTGTAGTGCAGTTTGCTAGGGTATTGTGGATGGTTAGCAGGTTGTTGCTATCCGGTTGCTAAGGTATTCTGGATGGTATTTAGCACAACATGCAGTAAGTGTGGTTTTGGTACACGTAAGAGGTTAAGAGGTAAGAGGTTTTAGCTCACTGCAGTTGCTAGCACTGATTTGTATAATGACTGAATTGTTCATTGCGTTCTAAACTGCCATTAGGCGGTGAAGCCACCGGAAGTGTTCGAGCGGCCATCTTACAATTCCCTACCGACAGAGGGCATCATTGATTTACAGCCAATCGTTTATCTAAAATCACCCGATTTGCAGCGTCTCAGTCTCACAGGATTAGTTTTACTATATATGTATGTAAATTAATTGTTACTTCAGATGTTGTCTGTAATGTTTATGGTCTTTTCGGAAAGGATAGGTCATATATTGAAATTGTTAATGTGGGTGTGTCTACTGCACACTTCCGACAAAGGTAACAGACCTAACAAAAAAAATATTACAATACAGTATATACGTAATTATGGAGGAAATATTAAACATGAACACACATACATATCTGTGTTTAGTTGCACGAATTGATTAGAAAAGCCTATACAATAAATATTAATACAAGCCACTGTTACTATATTGCACTATATTGTATTAATTCAAAGTTTACCATGCATCATCTTGGAAATAAAGCAGTCTGCGTTATTTGTCTGAATAAGTTATGATGATGTGTTTTTTATTTCCTGATTGAGCAACATATTTCAGACCAATCAGTCCAACGACAGTTTCCAATAAGTGGGTGAAAGTTTACTGCGTGTCACTGTCTTCAGTGTGAAAAAGTCATTTAATTCCATTTAAACTTTTATCTGGGAACTTTTATTAAAGGAGTAGTTCACTTTAAAATGAAAATTACCCCATGATTTACTCACCCTGAAGCCATCTTAAGTGTATATGACTTTCTTCTTTCAGACAAATACAATCAGAGTTATATTAATAAACACCCTGACGCTTCCGAGCTTTATAATGGCAGTGGATTGCAATCCAATCAGTTTGAAGCTCAAAAATGTGAATCCATCCATCATAAAAGAACTCCACACGGCTCCGGGGGTTAATAAAAGCCTTCTGCAGCAAAGCGATGGGTTTGTTTAAGAAAAAATATTCATATTTAACACGTTACAAAGTAAAATTCTAGCTTTTGGCCAAAGCTAGAACAAGTACATGTTAGTAAACCTAGTACAAGTTACTAGGGTTTTCGGTGGTAGCCAGGGTGTTTATATGTCGTGTTCCATGGGGTTTTAGTCAAGTCAAGTCAAGTCACCTTTATTTATATAGCGCTTTTTACAACAAAGATTGCATCAAAGCAGCTTCACAGTGATAACATGAAAATAATACAACAAAGTTTGTTTCTAGAAGAAAATTATGTCATCGTCCACCCTAAGTAAGGCAGATCAATAATATTGTTGAATATTAAAGGGATAGTTCACTTTGAAATTAATTTTTGGTATGTTTTAGCTTACCTCAAGGTCAGCTAGTGTATATATCTATGCACCAGTCTGCGTACACGTCAGATCAGATCACTTGGACATGGCTGTGTATAAGTGGTAAAAACTATATAAATACTGTTCGTTTTCTCACACAAACCGCTCATTTCGTGTCTTATGCCATCAATGTGTACTTGCGATGGGGAATTGTTTAATTTGGACGATGGGGAATTGTTTTAATTTGAACTCTGTGCATGCTCTTTGAGACAGTGACCATAGACCTGCATTATATGACTGACAGACAAGAACGGTTTGACCTAAAAATATCAAAATTTAAACTACTGCGGAAAAAAAGACACCTACATCTTGGATGCCCTTGAGGTAAGCTAAAACATACCAAAAATGTATTTCAAAGTGAACTATCCCTTTAAATGTCCCCAACTAAGCAAGCCAAAACCCAAGGCAACAGTGGCAAGGAACCAAAACTCCATCAGTGACAGAATGGAGAAAAAAACCTTGAGAGAACCCAGGCTCAGTCGGGGGCCAGTTCTCCTCTGGCCAACGAGCGAACAGTGTATGATTATGATCCAGGCAGCATTACAGTTCAGAAGTCAGATTGGTCGTGTCGATGAGGCCTTCACAGGGCTGATGAGGCTGGCACTTCATGGATGCGTCATTGGATGGGTCCAGGTTCAGTTCCACCATCTGATCTGGATATGGCCGGGATCCAGCTGACTTCAGTAAACAGGGTTGACTGGTTGACACTTCAGGACTGCATTGTCATCGTGTCCAGGCGCAGGTCTTTCATCGGATCTGGATACGGCCTGGATCCGGCGGACTGCAGTAAACCTCGGATAAACAGAGAGACTAATATTAGCGTAGACGCCATCCTTCTTATGATGTAACAAGTACATCAGGAGTACTTTATGGGGAGTGTTCCCGGTTCTGGCTGACCTAAACTATGCAGCCTAACATTGAATTATAGAAGTCTATAATGTGTTATGTGTATGCTAGGTCAAAGAGATGTGTTTTTAGTCTAAATCTGAACTGACAGAGTGTGTCTGCTTCCCGGACAATGTTAGGAAGATTGTTCCAAAGTTTTGGTGCTAAATAGGAAAAGGATCTACTGCCAGCAGTCGATTTTGATATTCTAGGTATTATCAACTGGCCGGAATTTTGAGATCGCAATAGACGTGAAGGACTATAATGCGTTAAGAGCTCGCTCAAGTACTCTGGAGCTAAACCATTTACTGCTTTGTAAGTGATCGGCAATATTTTACAATGTGTACGATGTTTAATAGGGAGCCAATGCAGTGTTGACAGAACTGGGCTAATATGGTCATACTTCCTGGTTCTGGTAAGAACTCGAGCTGCTGCATTTTGGACCAGCTGTAGTTTGTTTATTAAGTGTTTATTAATCTAGCCTTGATGTCATGAACGCATGGACTAATTGTTCTGCATTTTTCATTGAGAGCATATGACGTAATTTAGATATTTTTTTAAGATGAAAGAATGCGGTTTTACAGATACTAGACACGTGACTTCCAAATGAAAGATTGGTATCAAAGAACACACCCAGGTTCCTAACCGACAACGAAGACTTGACAGAGCAGCCATCAAGTGTTAGACAGTATTCTAGATTATTACGTGAGGACATTTTTTGTCCGATAATTAGAATCTCTGTTTTCTCAGAATTAAGTAGTAGGAAGTTATGCATTCCGTTAATTTTGTGAATTGGTAAGTTTCGTCAGGGTGTGAAGAAATATAGAGCTGCGTATCATCAGCATAACAGTGAAAACTAATGCCATGCTTCCTAATGATATCTTCCAAGGGTAGCATGTACAGAGTGAACAGCAACGGTCCTAGTACTGAGCCTTGTGGTACACCATACTGAACTTGTGATCGATAAGACATCTCTTCATTTACTGCTACAAACTGATAACGGTCAGATAAGTTTGATTTAAACCATGCTAATGCAATTCCACTAATGCCAACATAATTTTCAAGTCTATTTAAAAGAATGTTGTGGTCGATAGTGTCAAATGCAGAACTAAGATCGAGTAACACTAATAGAGAGATACAACCACGATCGGATGATAAGAGCAAATCATTTGTGACTCTAATGAGAGCAGTCTCAGTACTATGGTACGGTCTATATCCTGATTGAAAATCCTCGCAGATATCATTTCTTTCTAAAAATTAACATAGTTGTGAGGATACTGCCTATTCTAGTATCTTTGACAGAAAAGGTAGATTCTAGATCGGCCTGTAATTTACTAATTCTATAGGATCAAGTTGTGTTTTTTTAACAAGCGGTTTAATCATAGCCAGCTTAAAAGTTTTTGGTATGTATCCTAATGACAAAGATGAATTAATGATATTAAGAAGAGGATCTATGACCTCTGGAAGCATCTCTTTCAGTAGCTTAGTCGGTATAGGGTCTAACATACATGTTGTCGATTTAGATGATTTAACGAGTTTAGCAAATTCTTCCTCTTCTATAGCAATGAATGAATAGATTTTTTCCTTAGGGAGACTACAAAGCACTCCCTGATGCAATACTGTAGTAGACGGTTGCATAGTTATAATTTTCTCCTTGATATTAACAATCTTATAAGTGAAGAAGTTCATAAAGTCATTACTGCTGTGCTGCTGGGCTTGAAGCTTTATTTTTTGTTAGTTTAGCCACTGTTTCAAATAAATACCTAGGGTTTTGTTTATTTTCTTCTAATAGGGTTGAAAAATAAGCAGATCTAGCAGCTTTTAATGCCTCTCTGTATGCAATCGAGCTCTCTTTCCATGAAATGCAAAATACCTCTAGTTTAGTTTTCTTCCAGTTGCGCTCCATTTTTCTGGCTGCTCTCTTAAGGGCCCGAGTGTGCTCGTTGTACCACGGCGTTGGACTATTTTTTTAAATCTTCTTTAAGCGCAACGGAGCAACTGTGTCTAAAGTGCTGGAAAAGAGAGAGTCAAAAGTTTCTGTCTCAATATCAAGTTCTTCTAAGCTATCTGGGATGCTGAGATGATGAAACTGATCAGGAAGATTATTAATAAAGCAATCTTTAGTGGCAGAAGTGATAGGTCTAACATATTTGTAACACGGAGTCGGCTTTGCAGCTTTGGCTAAATGAAGTTTACACAAGACTCGATAATGATCTGAGATGTCATCGCTCTGCTGCAGAATTTCAACGGCATCAACATTGATTCCGTGTGATAATATTAGATCTAGAGTATGATTATGACAATGAGTAGGTCCTGACACATGTTGTCTAACTCCAATAGAGTTAAGAATGTCTTTAAATGCCAATCCCAATGCATCTTTTTTGTTATCTACATATATATTAAAATCACCAACAATTAGGACTTTATCTGCAGCCAGTACTAACTCTGATAGAAAGTCAGCAAATTCTTTGATAAAATCTTTATGGTGCCCTGGTGGCCTGTATACAGTAGCCAGCACAAATCTCAAACGTGATTTATCATTTATACTTATATTGCTACATTAAGCACCAACACTTCAAAATAATTATATTGGAAACTAGACTTCTTAGTAATTCTGAAAATATTACTATAAATTACAGCAACACCTCCCCCTTTGCCTTTCAGATGAGGTTCATGTTTATAACAGTAATCTTGGAGGGTGGACTCACTTAAAGTAATGTAATTTTTTGTTTTTTGGCAGGTTTTTGTCAAACACAGCACATCTTGGTTATAGTCTGTAATCATATCATTAACAATAAGTGCTTTTGAAGTAAGGGATCGAATATTCAGCAACCCAAGCTTTATCATTTGCTCATTTGTATTATCTATTTTTTATTTGTTGAACATCAATTTAATTTTTACCCATAGATGGGTTTGGAAGTTTTTTTGTATGTCCTAATTCGGGGAACAGACACTGACTCTATATGATCATATCTAGGTGAAAGAGGCTCTATGTGATGGGATTTCTCTGACCTTGGTGACGTGAGACAGCTGGCAGACGGTCGGTTTAGCCAATTCATGTTTGAGCTCTAAGACTATTTAGCACATTGCTATGCAGTTTCTAAAGTGCTCTGAGTGGTTTTTTGCACAACGCAGTTGCCTGGATGTTGCTTATTAAAAATATACAGCATAACCAGTGTAGCGGGTAGATTCCCACAAAAAACACACACACAAAAAAACCCTTTTATTAATTGATTCTTAACACATGAGGTACCAGTTTGAATAAATTCTGAAACACTGCCCTGAGTAATTTACATTATTAGCAGAGAGAGAATATCTTTCATATGCAAGCAAAAAGGACACTGACCATCAAATCGGATTCAAATTAAAATTGAAATGTAAATCAGAATTGAACCTTAGTTTGGTGAATTGTATGGCTGGGTCATGCACAGACATTTTGAGGGGCAGTGGCCCAAACCAAAAAAGAGGGCACTATAAAGAGGTTGACTCTGAGGCAGTATCATCTTAATATAGAGAATGAATAACAAACCTTTTACAATCATATTGTAAATACAATTAGGCTTTAGTGCTTAATCAATATATGTTGTTTTAATTACCAATTAAATAATTTAAAGTCTATCTTTCTTATCACACTCTAGCATCCTCTATTCCTTTACTGTCAGCCAGTTTAACAGTTTTACCTGTAACTGTCTGATTTGGCAGATGCGCAGTGGGCTCTCCCTCACTCTCTGAGCTGCCTAATCTTAAATGGAAGTATTAGACATTTAATTTAATATTATACAGAATAAATCTATATTATCTAGGATACAACGGGTCTAAAGTCACACTGGGGTAAAAGGTGCATTTGACTTTATTCTCTTTTAAACCATTAGATGGCACAAAATTCAGCTAAGCACCCCGGTCTCACCCCAAAACGTCATATACTGACGGGTCTTGACCATACGTCAACATACGACGAAAAGGGTACCCCTATAACGTCCATATGAGACGAAGACATAAGCGCACCAGCAGCGCCTCCTAGCGGTACCCTAACGCATACCTAAACCTACCCATAACCCGAATCGTCACACATGGACGTTAAAGGGGTACCCTTTTCGTCGTATGTTGCCGTATGGTCAAGACCCGTCAGTATGTGACGTTTTGGGGTGAGACTGTGTTAGCTTTTGATGATGAACGTGCAATTTGGCTGATCCTTGACTTGAATGATTATGCGGCAAATTTGATTCTTCTTAACAACGGCTTTTGATGATGAACATGGAAATTTGGCTGATCCTTGACTTGAATGCGGCAAATTTGATTCTTCGCTAATTTGATCAAAAATTTGATGGTTTTTTTCCAATGATTTATGTAGCAATTGAGAATTGCTTAAATTATTAAGTATATTTTGAGACAAAGGTCTCAAGAATATATATTTTTTAAATAATTTTGTTTCTGTATTTTTTAAATGAATATTTTGATGACAGTATATTTATTGAACAAAAATGAATTATTTAATTTATCAAAATAAACCAAAAAATAGTACAAACTTTGCTAAAGTGATTGTTTTGAACAAGTATCAACTTAGACATTATTAAAAGCATATTAATTTTGCTAAAATTTTTGTATCAATACTGTGTGTCTTTTGTCCCGTGCTGGTTTTACCCCGTGTGTACCACCTTGCCACCTCATACATTGATTGACTTAGATAAGTCCTTTAGATCATTTATATTATATTATCTATTTAATTATGTATACACAAACGCCATAAACAAGGACACTTTCAGATGGCCAGTTGTAACATCCAAATATCTAAACACAAGGACCTGCTTTCAGAACATTTTTGTGTGGTATGTCGGGTATGTTGGCGTTAATGCTTTTATTTTACCACAGCAAACACATAATCAGATTTACAAAGCAGATTATCTGGCCACATGTTTTGTGTTGTGTAAGCAGTTGAGGCTTAATGATACAAAAATGTAAAAAATATTCATATATCAACTTTTATTGGTTTGAAACTAAAGGCAGCATCATGGAGGCAGCATTTGCAACACGTGATTGTTTGCTGGGTAAAAGTTTGGATTAAGTTTCTTATTAAAAATGAGCTAGTGAAATGGCAACTTCTTATTGTTTACTATTATTTTAAAAATAAAATAAAAAATATTTGAAATGCATACATTTTTAAAGACTTGACATATTTATAATATATATATATATATATATATATATATATATATATATATATATATTTATATATAATATTTTTAAATATTAATTTTTTCCTCAGATTATTTGAACAATCTAGATGAAGAATCTCCAGACTACAGAGATGCAGAAGGTGAAAATAAAAGCTCTCGAAATCTTCCATTATTAGGCACACCTTTAAATCATCTAAATACATACAGTACACTGTAAAAAAAAATTACATCCTCAAGTCAAAAATTTCAAGTGACCGATAACATCTAAATTTTTCAATTAGTCTGACGTATTATTTCTCATTGAGCCAATGTTAACAGACTATTGCAACAAGAATTTCACTTGGGCCAATTGAAAAATTTAGATGTTATCGGTCACTTGAAATTTTTGATTTGGGAGGGTTAGAAATTTTTTACAGTGTACAACTAAAACCTGATCTGAATCTTCTATTATATGGATTTTTAAAAAAATCTTTATAAATCTTTACAGCTGCCCTAGTGATAGTAAAGGAGGTGGCTAATCATGCCAATGAATTTGTAAGACAAGAGGTAATTCAGAATACATTTTTTACTTTCTAAAATAACTATAACTTTTCTTGGTAAATCTTGAGAAAAGCACATTTTTGTTTTCAAACAGGATAACTCCCAGAAGCTCTATGAGGTTCAGTGCCGCTTAATTGGGAATCATGTGATTGTCCAACCAGGAAGGGTAGGTTAACAACAACAGTTCACTCTTGTTGAACTATTTGCAACAGTAAATGCTTTTGAAATATATCAATATATGTTTCTTTAGGTTTTGTTAAAGGAAGGGATCTTGATGAAGCTCTCCAGGAAAGTGATGCAGCCTAGAATGTTCTTCTTAGTAAGTGACAGTTGTCACAATTCTCATTCAATTTTATTAAAAATGACATGAAACAATATTCACAATGCAACTGTATATGAGACATATTTCCTAGTGAAACACTCTATTCAGTGTGCAGGGCTTCATTTTACCATAGGACTTCATTTTTTCATAGATGTTAGTATGTTAGATGATAGTATTAGTGAACAATAGAATATATAGAATACAGAAAAGAAAATCGAATCAAAGGCAGAACTTGTGGTGTTTTTTTTTTATGTTTATTTTATGTGAACTTTTGCGCAGGTACTTTTTTTCAGTATCTTTAACATTAAAAAAACCTTTGTTACTTTTTCTTGCTCTATAAAAATGTATTTCTATTGTATTTGAACAGACAAATGATAGTCTTCTTTATACCACGCCAGTAGCATCGGGCAATTTCAAACTGAACAACGTACTGTCATTGGCTGGGATGAAGGTGAGATCTTTATTCTAAATTTATCATATTAAAATGAAATAATTAAACAATTGTCATCTATAATTTTAGTAAAAAGTGCAATATTTATATAAATTTCATATTGTCTTTTTTTCTGTTATTATCTGTATTTTCCTCAGGTTAGTAAACCTAGTCAAGAGGGGTATCAAAATGAGCTGAACATTGAGAGTGTTGAACGATCTTTCATTTTATCTGCCAGGTGAGAATCTTTAAAAAGTTTTAAATCATGTGGGTCGATGATGTGACGCAAATTTTTTTGTGCTATCCATTCATTTACTCTTAAAGTTCACAAAAATAAAAAAATAAAAAAATCTAATTCTGTCATTATTTATTCACCCTTATGTTGTACCAAACCTACATGTACACTAAATCAATTTTAAAGAATGTTCTTTTGTCAGTGACAACATTGTATGGACAAGGGAAAGTCATTTTTCAAAATATCCTCCGTTCCACAGAAGCAAGAAAGTTATACAGGTTTATACTATGCTATGCCTGAATCTGACTAGCTGACGAACGTTCTAAGGTGTGCAATTCTTTTTAGGGAAGCGCACGGCTTAAGTCGTTCCAGGTCTTGACCGCATTACAGTTCCATATCACTTCGCGTAGTTAAAGGGATACTCCACTTTTTTTGGAAATAGGCTCATTTTACAACTCCCCCAGAGTTAAACAGTTGAGTTTTACCGTTTTTGAATCCATTCAGCCGAACTCCGGGTCTGGCGGTACCACTTTTAGCATAGCTTAGCATAGATCACTGAATCGGACAAGACCATTAGCATCTCTCTCAAAAAAATGACCAAAGAGTTTCGATATTTTTCCTATTTAAAACTTGACTCTTCTGTAGTTACATCGTGTACTAAGAACGGCGGAAAATGAAAAGTTGCGATTTTCTTGGCTGATATGGCTAGGAACTATACTCTCATTCCTGTGTAATAATCAAGAAACTTTGCTGCCGTACCATGGGTGCAGCAGGCGTAATGATATGACGCAGCGCCTGAAAATAGGCTAGGAGCTGGGAACTATTTTCAGGCACTGCGTCATATCATATCATATACATAACAATTTAGATTTTTTGAAAGTGAATTTTAATATTTATGAACATGATAATTTTAACTACTGGGCAACAGCAGTATTGGAAAGTCCAGATGAAAAAAATAAATAAAAGGAAGTGGACATCGAAGGCAGCCGGCAACAACAAAAGACATAAAATAATCAGTGAAGAACAGCTGGACAGACTCGAAGGCGAAAAACATGAAGAAAAACCAACAAAACAACAGCTTGGGCTGTCAATGTTTTTAACGACTGGCTTAAGGTAAAAAAAGTAGATTGAGAGGGGACAGGCACTTTAAATGCCCAGCTGCGAGCTTTCTATGCCACCATCTGAAACCAGTCCAGCGCAGAGTATTCAGTGTCAAGTTGTCTTTCCCTAAGAGCTGGACTGAACCGCCATATATCCAAATACAACATCATTGGGCAATCGGAATTCAAATCATCCAACAACGTATTCAGGGTCATCCACAAAAGGTTGGAAGGTCGTAAGGAGAAATTAGTCCTACACACAAGGACAAAAACCTGACAAATGTCTTGAAATAAATCATCTGAACAATGTTTTGAGGTGTGGTAACTGTAGTATAAGCGGAATAACTGACTCCGGGCCGTTGAATTATTAGAAAAATAATGCACACCCGAGGTGTAATCTGCTTCACGTAGTGGCTGCATTACAACCTCGGGTGTGCCTTATTTTTCTTATGATTAAACAACCCGTCGTCAATTATTCCTTACTTGGTATGACAAAAGTGTAAATAAATTATGATAGAATTTTAATATATTTTGCTCAATTTTTTTTAAATATTTTTTGCTCAATGTGAATACTGAGCCTTATTTATTTCATGCCCCATAACAAATTCATACAATTGAATGTGTATGTTTCTGATTTACAAACTCTCATGGTTTTATCCGCAAAGTTCTGCTGCATGTCGAGATGAGTGGCTACAGGCTATTTCTTCTACAATCAACGATTATACCAAGAAAGAGACCACCTTCACCTCAGTTAGAAACCCTGAGATGGTAAACTGACTCATAAACTTTATAATAATCTTCATGTGTGCAATTTTGTTGTAAACTAAATCAATGAAACTTTCCAGGCAACCCAAGACGTTGTAGACATTAAGGCCCAGCTGGGAACCAGACGCCCAATATGGATCCCAGATCACAGAGTCACTATGTGTATGATCTGCACCTCTGAGTTCACCCTCGCCTGGAGACGCCACCATTGCAGAGCCTGTGGGAAGGTGAGAAGATTTTGCTCCCTTTAGACCCCATTTACATCTGATATTAAATTCCATTCTTGGTAATCCGATCACAAGCAGCAAAACCAGTGTGGCGATGCATGTCCACTGTGTGATCCAATCACTCAAAAACACTTTCTGTCATAGGCATAATTTGCGGGTGGGATGGGTGGGACATGTCCCCACCACTTTTTGCCAGGGTCGATATTGTCCCCACCACTTTTTGAAACATCTCGTGGCAAGGATGTACCTAATACAAAAGAAACATCTCCATTTGATTAGAAATTCGTTCTTTAGAAAAGAACAAAACAAGGGCAGATTAGAACCCAGAACCTCTTTGACACACACAAAAGTTCTACCAACAGACCATTAAAGCACACGATCATTCCATGCGAATCTATGTATTTATTCACTGACATGAAGAATCTCGGTGTAACATAAGTCCACTGAAGGCGAGTTGCAGGTGAACCCAAGGGCAGTTTTATTTTAATACAAACATGAACAAAATACAAAATAAACAAAGATCTGGCTTGAAACATGGACTTAAAAGGTTCCAAACCCGTAAGACCTTCGTTCATGTTCGGAACACAAATTAAGATATTTTTTATGAAATCCGATGTTTCTGACCCTACATAGGCTGCAACGTCATTGCAACTTTCAAGGCCCAGAAAGGTAGGAAAGACATCGTTAAAATAGTCTATGTGACTACAGTGGTTCAACCTTAATGTTATGAATTGACAAGAATACTTTTTGTGCGCAAACCCCCCCCAAAATAATGACTTTATTCATCAATTTCTTCTCTTCCACGTCATTCTCCTACGTTGTTGAAATTGTGTAAACAGCGCAGCGCTTACAGGTTCTACATCAGAACGCCGCCTCTCTATTGGCCAACACTGGTCACGTGAGCACCACGACATGCGTGTGATGCTAACGCAGGAGCTAGCCAATAGTGAGGCGGCGGTCTGACGTAGAACCAGGAAGCACTGCATTGTTTACACTATGTCAACAGCGTAGGAGAATGACAGAACAGAACTGAGAAACCACATGACCACATCAACCAATGACAACATGACACATTCACAAGGGGAGCACATGGCAAGAACACATGAGGGAAAAAGGAATCACATGACATGACTAAAGGCAAATTACCAAAATAAAAGACATTAAACATGAAACAAACAAAACCAAAAAATGCGGCACCTGACGTCTTGCAGGAATACCCACACAAAAACAAAACCCAAACAAGAGTCTGGGAGGGTGGTGGAACAGAGGCAGTCTAGGGGAAGGGAAGAAGAGCCAGGCCCATGAAGGGGAATTGGGCCCGGATCATAACATGGCAGTGGACCTGGACTGTGGAGCAGTGGTGGGCATGAGCCGTGAGGCCATAGTATACCTAGACCGTGGAGCAGTGGCGGGCCTGGACCATGGAGCAGAGGGTCATGATGCAGCAGTGGACATGGACCATGGGGCGATGGCAGACCTGGGCCGTAGAGTAATGACGGAAACCATGGACTGTTGAGCAGAGGTTGGTCTGGAAGGCCAGAGGGGGAATGGACAACCTCTGTAGCCATGACATGAGGCGCAGAGAGTTCGTGAACGGCCTCCGTGGCTGTGACATGAGGCACAGAGAGTTTGCGGACGGCCTCCGTGGCTGTGACATGAGGCGCAGAGAGTTCGTGGACGGCCTCCGTGGCTGTGACATGAGGCACAGAGAGTTTGTGGACGGCCTCCGTGGCTGTGACATGAGGCACAGAGAGTTTGTGGACGGCCTCTGGAGGAGCAGAGGTGTGTGGAGCCCAAACACAACAGTGAGTGATCCCCATAATAGGGAGTGCAGCTGACAGTGGTAGGATCTCTGGGACCACTGGACTTGGGAGTGCAGGGCTTGAGAGCGTTGAGGAGGTTAGCAGTGAACCAAGCTCTGCATCCGCAAGAGCTTGTCTCCTATAGTCCCCTCCCAGAAAAACCTATGGGGAAACTTGCATGGCGTGATGAGGCTCTGTGGTGGTGGCCATCTTGGCTGAAGACTCAGGCGTGGCGGCCATGACGTGAACAAGCTCTGGTTTGGCAGGCATATTCTGAACTGGCGTGATGACATTGATACCAGGTGTAATAGAGTGCCGCATGAATGAGTCATAAAACTCGGAAACTCGGAAAGTCAGCATTTTTTTACTTCCGGTTACATTGTCCCAAAGTCAATGAGTTTTTTATATAAGTTTTTGATTAAATATCTGAAAAGAGGTCTGTGGTTAACACAATCTCAAGATATTTCCATGTTATTTTCTATAGCCTATAGAAGAAACGAGCAAACATTTTTATCTATCAATCCATTGTAGCTTTTAAAACTTCAAACTTTTCGAAAGTTAAAAATGTCAGGGTGATTCAACATCATACCTAATATAAAGAAAAAAATCAACATTAAAAGAATGAAATTCTTGAACTATCATCAACTTATGTTTAACACAGATTTTATTTTATTCGTATATTGAAAACCCCATAATAAAACCCCATAGGAAAATTAGTCTTCCTGGTTTTGATGTCATTCTTGCACAACTCTACTAGCGACACCCGTGGCCGTTAAGGGAACTGCAGCCAGCAACTTATTGCTCGTGCATGTACAAGAGACTGGAAAGTGATTCAAGGCCCTCATATACTCAGGGCGAATTTCTATTCCGTTCTTTGCTTAGAAGTAAAAAGAAGTTGGAAATACCTTTGCAGCGACATACAGTTAAAGAACATCCTGACTCGGTCCACGCTGCTTAGAGCGATGTTTAGACAAATATGTAAATATGTGCGCTTTCCTCTCAATAACAAAATAAACATAACAAAAATGACAGCGGTGAGAAAGCAGCAGTTAAAAGCATCTGATCATAGCGATGTGCATATGTTTACTCAAGCTCTGCAATTCACCTGCATTATGACGACAGATGAGGTAATTAAAGTTACACTGTTATAATAGATTGATTATAAAGTATATTTGAGACTATAGAGTATTTATGTGAGACTATAGTTTGAATCCCTTTTCTTTGCATGACACATTGACATTAGTCAAGTCAAATCAAGTCTCCTTTATTTAGCCTATATAGCGCTTTTTACAATACAATTGTTGAAGCAGCTGTACAGTGAGAAATTAATGCAACAAAGTTTGTGTTGGCTGTATAGAAGCTCTAGAAGAAAGTCATTGTCCAGTTTAAGTAAGTTTAGTGTTGATTTATTTCCATTGAAAAAAAATATTATTATTAATTTAGTAAATTTTTCTTAGCAGCATGCGAAAACAGTTCTCATACAGTGCAGAGCTCTTACGGCATTATCCTGAACATTGTATTCATTTCATATGTCATTGAAAGGAAGAGAGAGGTTCTAAACGTCACATCCTTTTGATTTTCCTGGCAAAAACATCCCGAATTCTTTACATAAAAATGTAATTTTTGAAAACCTAGGATGGCAGGGAAGGTCTTGTTTTTTTTAAAGTTTTGTTACAAGCTTTGTCGATTAATAGGCTACATGAAAATTATATACATATAGCCCCTTTTATAATTCATATTAAAAATTTATATTATTTTAAAAATAGTTTTTACTTTTTTATTTGAAGAAATATTTAAGGAAAGTGTTCTTATATGTGATTGTAAGGAAAATTGTATTATTGTTTTTTACTTGTGTAATGTTTTCTTTCAGTCTTTCTGTTGCATAGTAATTGTTCAGTGATGCTTATGTGTGCATGCATTCTTTTCTCTTGGCATGTAGGTTGTGTGTCAGGCCTGTTCGACTAATGAACAGCCACTGAAATATATGAAGAATTGCCTTGCGCGAGTTTGCGATCTCTGCTTTTCTGCATTGCAGCAGAGCAATTCAGGTTCATCATGCAAACACACTCATACAGAAACACTGTCTGCTTTAATGTATTTTTATGTATTTGTATTGATTTCTATAAAATAAGAGCCTGTGTGATATTTTACTCATATTAGGTGACGAAGAACCCAGTAATTCGCCTACTAAGTCCCCTGGTTCCTTTCCATTCAGAAAGCAGAAGAAAATACCAGCAGCCCTAAAAGAGGTGATGATCCAAAGAACTGCAACTGTCTTTTAAATGCCAATCAAAACTGACTTAATATAATAAAGACAGTTTCACAGTGTATTGAGCCATTGACAATTGTCTTGAGAAGTGAGAAATGAGCTCTCCAAACGCTGATAGTGATTTTTAGAAAGACAGAGGGTGTCAGTTGATAGACTCTGTCCAGAAGAACTTGTGTGTGTGTGTGTGTGTGTGTGTGTGTGTGTGTGTGTGTGTGTGTGCGCGCGCGCGTGTGTGGAGGAGCTATCAAGTGTTCAGCATCATGTCTAATCTATCTTATCTGTCTTTTTCTATGCTGTATTCCAGACATTGTTAAAACACCTGTTATTTATTTGTACTCTTTAGCATAGTTTAGCAAATTATCTTAAAGACATGTATGTGATGTGTGATATTTAAATCTATAATTTTGTGAAAATAATGCTAGTATTTGATTTATCAACCATGCTTGAGGGATTTAATTCAACCGTGATTTTGGCAGGTGAAAATATGCTATCTGGCCAATTAAAAAAAGAAAAAAAAGAAAAGAAAATTGTGAAATCTGAAAACCCTTTTGAAATGTTTGCGGCAAGGTAGGCAAAAAAAAAAAAAAAAAATTGGATGAGAAAATAAGACAAAGTAATAAATGAACAAACTTTGGCAAATCTAGAGATTAGTTTTTTGTTTTTGGCCTGACTGATTAAAAACACCTGTGCAAACTGTAAAACTGACTATAAACCTGACTAGTATGAGTTACATTTATGAGTTAATTTCATACACTATCGTTCAAACGTTTGGATTTTTTTTTTTTTTTTTTTTGAAGATGAGAAATTGATACTTTTATTCAGCAAGGATGCATTAAATTAATCAAAAGTGACAATAAATGCATTTATAATGTTACAAACGATTTTCAAATGAATGCTTTTGAATCATAAAAAAATTAAGGTTTCCACAAACATATTAACCAGCACAACTGTTTGATAACAATAATGTTTTTATTATTATTTTAGGTTTCAGCTAACACAGATGGGTCCTCGATGAGCGGCTACTTGGACCTCTCCAACAGGAAAGCCAACAGGAAACCGTGGAAACGGTTCTGGTTTGTCATCATGAACAAAGTTCTGTACACATATGCTGCCAGTGAGGTAAGATTATATAAATTCAGAAATTTTAATATAATGAAAAACTCAGCATAAATGAGTACACGACCTCTGTGCATAAAAATATATTTTGATAACACTTTACACTGTTAACATGGACTAAGAATTAAAAATATACTTCTACAGCATTTATTAATCAATGTTAATTTCAACATTTACTAATACATTAATAAAATAAAAAGTTTTATTTGTTAACATTAGTTAATGCACTGTGAACTAACATGAACAAACAATGAACAGTTGTATTTTTATAAACTATTGTTATATGTTAAGAAAGATGTAGAAATACTGTAGCAAATGTATTACTCATTGTTATTAATGTTAGTTAATGCATTAACTGATTTTATATTGTAGTGTTACCGATATTTTTATTAATATATTTATTAATGATGACTATTACAGTTCATTTAAAGATAAAAAATTATATTAAATGTACTAGGCTATACTTAATAAAAACAGAGAAAAAGGTCATCAATATCTGTAAAATAAGTAAAATGGCCAAATTTGCTTAAATTAATGGTTGCAAAAATGAGTACACCCTTGATTAAATCCAAGAAACAACAAGCAATATTCTAGTACATCTTCCAAAAATATAAGGATACTGCTCCGACCCTTCTTGGCATTGAGTGTGCAAATTCACGACAAATTTTCACATCTAATGTTTAACTCCTGGAGTATGTACTCCTCCCCCTTGCTATGCCATTTATTTTGGGTGCTGTTAGATCCAAAATGATGTATTTGGCCTTATGAGACCAAAATGTGGATTACCAGAAGTCTATATTTTGTTAATATGGGCTTTGGAATAGACTAAATGAGCTTCTTGTGCTTTGGATACAGTAGGTTATGGAAGCCACTTTATATATTGTGAATCCCAACAATCTTTTGCTACACATCAGAACTATTTTTTGTTTTTTCCCATTGTGATGGATGATTTAGGGAGTTTGGCCTTTGTGTTCCTCATGTTTATGCTTCTGTGAAACAGGAAGTCGTCGTTGGATAATTTCATGCTCCTAGTTAGTGTGCTAAAAATTGTAAATATTATATTTGTGAATATACTTCTATTAAGATATTTAACCCCAATGTGTGTTAGAGAAAAACCTTTATTTGATAATGTGGGTTCCCCCACTTTCATTTGTTTTACTTCAATGAAATGTTATATTTTTGTGATTTAAAAAAAAAAAAAAAAAGATCAAAGGATAAACAATGCAGATTTATTTTCACATCATTCTTTGATCATATTTACCAAGGGTGACAATAATTCTGACCATGACTCTATGTATATTTAATTTGGAGATCTCTATTCATGAAATAAATTAGACAGTTTGCTGCAAATCCCAGCAAGTAAAAAAATTGTAAACATGACAAGTCAACCATAAACCTTGAGATAAAGGATTAGATGGTGTGAGATAAAACTATTTTGATGAAAGACTAGGCTACTAAGACAAACGTTTGGAATTTGGCATGGCATGCACAGGTGAATTAAGCACAATAATACCAAGAAGGTGTAATAAGAAAATAAATCTGAAAAATCAGAGTCTGAAACGGACTGAAATGATAAATGCTACTCATATTTCTTGTGCTTCTGGTGTTTTGGAATGATAGTATCTATCCACTGTCAAGTGACTTGGTGGGTCAAGTTTCTGAGCACACAAATAGTAATTGATGTGTAAATCTGGCCAAGCATGTGTTAATGTGTGGTTTCTGTCATCAAACTTCCAGCAAACGAGCGAGCAGTTTTTTCAGCTTAGTTTCAATTCACTTTTTTCTCATCAAAAGATTAAGGAAAATTAAGTTTTTCCTTATTTTGTACAGTACACAGCATGTCCACCAATATAAACTGCTTTTTTTGTTTTCTCTTTTACATATTGTGAAGTGAATGTTTTGTAGTTATTCAGTGCTTTTCCTTAATTTATCTGATTGTTTTTGCATGATGTAGTAAAAATTGTGTTATGCTGCTATATTTTCGCTTTATGACCACACTTTATTGTATTTAATCAGCTAATGAATCCACTGTTACCAGTTCATTGTGCTTGATAAATGTATTTTATACACTGTATTATAAATATTTTCAGTTTGAAATTTTTGTTATTTATTTAGCCTTTATATATTATTTTAATTGTTGTATCCATACAGGATGTAGCAGCTTTGGAAAGTCTACCCCTTCTCGGATTCTCTCTCCGAACAGAGAAACCAGAATCTTCATTGCATTTTAAACTTTATCACAAAGACATGCTCTACTACATTTTCAGAGCAAGTGACAGACAGATCTTTGAAAGGTAAATGTATTGATATAAAAAAAATTAAAATATGAAGGTACACATGTAGTAATAATTACATACTAATATTACATTTAAATATAATCATATTATATATTTTTTTCTCTCTCTCATAGATGGATTGAAGCATTCCAGGAAGCCACAGTTCTATAAGCTTCTCTTCCTTAACAACCTTGACAACTATCAGACCAGATCTTCATACAAAAGACAATATGAAAGTTACCTCATGACTAACTTGTTTAAATTTGTGGCTCACCACTTTTGTATGTCCAATTGTTACAATGAAATTTGTGAAGTGAGTGTTTTTAGTTATTAAATTGATAATATATCTGATAATGCTTTTGCATAATATAGTAAAAATCATTTTATTAAGCAGTCATTATGTATCATTTTTGGCAAAGCCATTGTACAACCAGTTAGGTGCACTCAATAAATGTATTTTTATAGTTTTTTCTTTCATTTCAGTATTTTGTCATTTTAGAATATGTTGTTTTAGAATATTCTTTATACTTAAACATATTTTATATTGTATTCCAATTAGTATAATAATTATACATTTATTTTATTCAACTATTTATTATCACTCATCAGGCTCAGGTGAACGTATTTATAGTATTACAATTAGCCTTATGTGTCACTCGGAGAGAATAACCTGAGGTAATACTATGGTAATGCCTCCAGAAGGACAGGTAGGGGGGTGAGACTGATCTGAACTGGGTCAGGGGTCAAACTGCCTACGTCACAAGCTCCTAAGATGGCGTTTTGATGACGACGGGAGAAGTAAGGACCCCTGCCCTTGTTTAAAAGGTATTTGAAAATAAATATATATTTGTTTTCGCATGTATATGATGTAAACAGACGCGTTGTGTTGAACTTACGAACTAATATTGATTATTAAAACACAAACGGCATTAAATGCACAGCGCGATCCGCTTACCTAGCCCACAGCAGCCTTGCAAGGTATCATTTCCTGTTTTGTTTTGTTTTTTACTTTAAACGAGCTTAAAAATTGTTCAGTGTTTGTCTCATTGTTAACATCTATACTATCATCCATACTATTCAAGCGTGGCAGAGATTATAAAATAATTAATTTGTCATATACGCACGTAAGCACGTCTGTAAAGGATTGGTATCCGCAGTTCCGCATTTATTAAGAAACAGATACGTGTATTTTTTACCTAGGACCCACCGTGTGCTTTAACGAGCTCGGGCGTGTTATTCACGGGCGTGCTGTTTTCGACGAGTATATGTTGATGTTTTTTTAAAAATAATATTGTGAAATGAAACCAAAACTCGATTTAAAACGAGTAGTTTCGCAATTTTAATCAAAGACCAGCCCCACTTAATTAGCACATGCGCGTTTGGACTCGTTATCTGTAGCCCGTAGTGTTTAAATGTTAGATTCTTGTTTGTGGATCAATACAACACCATACCTGGCTCAAAAACAGGCAATGACTCTTAATATACTTTAATTATGACCATGATGACTATTATGCCAAAATCCCTTTGAAAATGAACAAAGCTTCTGCTAAAATGCTGTAGTTTGTGCAGTGTTTATGTACTGTAAAATTCATAATAATTGTATTTCTTCAAATAGAGTAAGCTTTATACATTTCTTTTTTGTTTTTCATTGTTAACCTTTTTGTGGACTGTCTTGACTAAAGTTACCACTGTTTAATTTTAGTAACAATAGCTTGAGTGACTGTTATGGCAAAAACTGTATCATGGGTGTTTTTGGTAAGAGACATTAATGTATATATATTTTTCTTTTCTCTATCTTAATGCCTTCAAAACCACTTCATGACCACAACTGAGTGACAACAGTACAAATCACAATTGTTTTTCGTTTTGTCTTTCAGTAGATTAATTGTTGGCAAACTCCCATGAAGCATTGTAATCGATCATAGTTGGTCACACTATTTTGCAGTCAACCTTTGTTTAAAATGAGTTACTTAACATTAATAATTTTCTATTGAACCATTATTTTTGGTTCATTTATGTCATCCCCAATGATTCATGGGTGTAGTTTGTATCATGAAAGAATTTAAAATTAGCGTGAAATGATTTTTTCCCCCTTTTTTTTCTAAATGCATCTTAATTTTATTGTGAACAATTTTCATTTTTTGATCTGTCGCTACTTCAATTTAGGGTTGGTTCGATGCCGCAATTTTGGCTTCAGTACGATAGCATGTACATTTAACCATTTAGCAGATGACTTTATCCAAAGCGACTTATTAGCAGGATTTTATACCTCTGTATCGATACTACATTTATACCATAGGTGACTAGCAGCCAAAAAAAAAAAAAAAAAAAAAACTGAATTAAAACAATTGCATTAAGAACAGTAGAGAAACGGGTATATTTTACACAGAAAATATGTCTGTTATGGGCTACAATGCGTAACGCTGCGAATACACATTGTAAATAGTAACATTTGACAGCGCTTACACAAATTCACATGTAAGTATTAACATATCTGGTACTGAAATGAGCAAAATCATTATTGTACCATTTGAAATATAATATATACCGGTATTTTTCCATTTTCCAACCCAACTTCCATTACATTGCGAAGGACAGCAGGGCTCCAGACTAACTTTTTTTATTAGGAACGCTGTAGCCCCTGACTTAAAATTTTAGGAGCGCAAGCAGAAAATTTAGGGGCACATCTTAAATCACCTTGCAATGCAATTATTCACATTTCCCCCAAAAATAACTGTATTACTGACAAATGCTTTGATAATAAATAGACTTAACGTACAGAAATTACAATGTGCAGTTTTATTTTAAGTTCAGAGGGCTCCAGACTAACATTTGAGGGCAGCGGCACTAAGTTCTACAGAAAGTATCTGGTAGCACTGTGGGATGACAAAGCACTGAGCTTAATTTGAGGTGTAGATAAAATTAACTTGAACTATTATCATTCATAATGTCTTAATATTAATTCAATAGCAAAATGAGTGACAAAATAGATATTAGGGATTGAAAATAGCCAATAAGCGCCCTCAGCAGCTATACAATGGTAATTTAATTTTATTTATTTTTTTAAATAAGTGTGAGTTTTCCTACTTCTTGAAACTTTTAGTTTTATAAATAGAGACAATCTTTAAAGGTTGAACAAAAAATGTTTTGGTCAACACATTAAAAATAACATTTAAATATGATATTATAGTTTTGAAGTGCTGGAAAAAGATATGTGTAGGCTACTGTTATAACCACAGTATACCGTTACAGTTAGTGTTACTACATTAAATCCATGGTGAATGTTGCTGATCTGTGGACCTAAAGCCTTCTATAACTTGTTCGTTCATGGCACATCCCAGCGAGCAAAAAGTCGTCTAGAAGACGTCTAAAAGACGTCATTCTTAGACATCCAGAAGACGTCCTCACAGGAGCCAGAATGAAAGTTTTTTATACGTCTTTTCTGGACATTGTATAGACGTCAATTAAAGACGTGCTAAAGACGTCATTCTTAGACATCCAGAAGACGTCCTCACAGGAGCCAGAATGAATTTTTTTTTTACGTCTTTTCTGGACATTCTATAGATGTCAAGTAAAGACTTGCTACAGACGTAATTGTTAGACATCTAAAGGCAGTCAGAATAAAAGTTGTATTAGAAGTGTTTTCTGTAGTAGAAATGTCAAAGACTGTTAAAGACCCACACTGACATGGAAATCCTATATGTGCATTTTTCAAGGATCCAACTTTAAAAAATATTTACTTACAAATATTTACAAAACAGTGGCAGTGAGGGAGCTAGTTCTCACTGAGAAAAACCCAGTTACTCAATGTTAATGGTTGTCGTGTCATGAAACTGCAGACACACAGACCATAGACCTAAATAAGATTTTAAAGAATATTGATAATATTGAATATTCAATTGAATAACTGTGTAGTGTATATACTTGCATTTGTATATCTTAACAATATAACTGTAATAAACTGCTTACCATTTTCCTGTAAAACAAACTAATCACTCCAAGAAATCAACTATTCAAATCTCAAAATATATTTTTATTACTATTTTGTTCTGCTGGACCAAAACTTAACAGCCGGAAGACTAAAGTATAAATTAACACAATACAACTTAAAAGCCTGAACAGTAAAGTTGTAAATTAACACAATTTCCCTTTAAATAGTCTATAAAATGTTGTTAAAACAATAACATAACAATTAACAAAATATGGCTGCTATAAGGTTCACAAGCTTCATTTATAGCAGCAAGCAGTTTCAGATGATCGGCTACAGACTTTATTTGGGCCTCTATTGCAGCTGGGTCCCATTTCATGACAGCAGCTACAATCAAAGCAAAAAAATCCACATGTTAAATAAATAAATACAAATGACACTGTTGTGGTTTAGCTTATAGCAGAGATACATAGTTGAAAAATTTAGTACTCGAATCAATTAAATGAAATAAATCACAAATCAAGTAAAATTACATCAAGCCTGATATAAGGCATTCCACACACACACACACACACACACACACACACACACACACACACACACACACACACACACACACACACACACACACACACACACACACACACACACACACACACACACACACACACACACACACACACACACACACACACACACACACACACAGGTGCCATTTACAACTGCATGCGATTTTAGTGATCGGATAGCTATATGATCTTGAAAAGACCAGGTGTAAATGGCCTCCGAAACGCATTCGTGACGCATTTGAATCTGATTGCTCACACCACTTCAGGAGGTGGTCTGGGCCGCATTCCAGAAGAAACTGGACAAGTGTAAATGCATCTGGTTGTTGAAACCACATGTAAATTTTACTCCTCCCAAAAACGCTCTAAAATAAAGTTGTGAGAGCGTGTTTTAGGCTATATGTCATGTTATAGCAAGTTATGACGACGCTACTGCCGCATCGCCGCTGACCATCTAACGTTATTCATCAAGCCAACGTGCAAACTATCGCAAATTAAAGTGAAAGTAAGTCCCCGATGCTTAACACACAGTTATCATCATTAAAAGTAAAGAAACAAAATGATCTTACCAGGGCTGTTGCCGCTCTCCTATTGCTGTCTTTGATTTAGAAATTTTAACGGATGATCAATAAAATGCAGTTCATATCTGTTGCTTTCGGTGACGTGAACGCCATTAAATTTGCATAGCGAGGGAATCGAAGATCTGATTTATATCCATTTTGCAAAAACACATTTATGTGACCAGGTGTAAATGGAATTGTTGTGATAAAACAGATAGCTATCCGATCTGAGAAAACGCATCAAGTGGCCAGGTTTAAACAGCCCCATACACACACACACACACACACACACACACACACACACACACACACACACACACACACACACACACACACACACACACACACACACACACACACACACACACACACACACACACACACACACACATACATTAGGGGTGTAAGTTAACGGTTCACAAAATTCATGGTTCAATACGATACACTTGTGTCATGGTTCGGTACGTTTTCGATACAGGAAAAAGAAAGAAATGCCAGAGAAATTTCCTTGATTTAATATAAAAAAATAAAAAAAATTGTATTAAACGTAACATCATAAAGTATGATTTTTTTTTTTTTACTTTGAGGAATGATGAAGCTATAATCGACTCTTAGAAGCATGCAAAACAGCTACTTGAAAAAAAATGTAATGTAATATTGTAGTTATAAACAAAGGTTTATTTTAGTTCAGATTAACTTTGAGGGCAGTAATTTTATTCATGTCAAAATAAAACCAACGTAATGTAACTTGAAAGCATTATAGCCTACTATTCCTGCCAAACTTCCATGGTTACAGTTTGTTTTACTACAGTAAATCCATGGTGAATGTTGCTGATCTGTGGACACTGGATTGTTCATTCATGGCACAATATTTCCATGTCAGCGCTGTTTGATCCGTTAATAACAGAGATATATGAATGCTTCTCAATAGATCTCGCAGCGATGTTATTACTTCAGTGGGGATCTCTTAGCGCCGTGTAGTAACAGTGTCGATTGATCAAGATCGGCTCGCGCTGCACTGGTCCAAACTGATAAACGGCCCGTGAAGCACATAATAACAGCACCTGCTTTCTGGTCAGTTAGCCTAGGGTACCTGCTTTTTTTGTGGAAACCAAATCTTTTGATTGTGAGAGAGCCATGTGTTAAAAGTCAGATGGCACTTTGCTACTTTATGATTTGCCCTATGTCTGAACAAAAGAAATAAAAGTGAACTATCTATACCATATTGAATTGCATAGCATCATATTTTTGCAATGCGTTGAATTGAAATCGAATCGCACCGGATCGTAATAAAAGTGAATCGTATTGCATTGCATCGGTAGCTGGCAGCTGCTTATATGTATCATTAATGTATTGTATCGTTGACAATGCATCGAGATGCGTATCGTATCGGCCTCAGTTATGGAGATGGACATCCCTAATACCTATATAGGAAAAGTAACTACATTTACATACTGTGAATCGTTTTTGCATCGAAAATCGCAATTGTATCGAATTATGACATTTTCTTAATCTTACACCCCTAATATAAACACATATAGTACTTTGGAGACCAATAGTGTTGAAATAACATTGAGACAAAGGAGGTAGAGGACGAATACTCACTTCTCTTGGTAGCTGTTCTGATGAATGACGGATCCTGGCCACAGAAAGATAAAAGAGAGAGGTAAAAGGGGGGAATTAATTAGCATGGGTCACATTTCATTCGTTTTGTCTGGTATCTAAAACTTATGTCTGATAGAAAAATGTGCATCACCAAAAGAAGGAACATGTAGATTAACACAGTGGATCTGTCCAAACGGTAATCGTTTTAATAACATTGTCATCTGTACAAAGAAAAAACTTTTCCGTTTTTAGTACATTGTTGATGTGTAAAAGTTCCTTAAGTTTGTGTGTTCTTGACGTCTTTTCTTTTAACCCTGCAGGTAGTTACATTAACGCATCTGTTAATAAAAGTTTTACCTATGGAACTTCGGTATGATGAAAATGTGTGTAATATAGCAAACCCAAACAAACAACTCAATTATTCTATGTTAAACTTAACTCTTCCACCATATCTACTTTAAAATGAAACACAGGAACTTGCCATCCTAGGTCACATTACCATAAATATAATATAAAATTACTATAAGATAAAATTACTTCAGTTAATTTACCATCGGATGCATGTCCCCCTTTGCTAACCCTTTTGTGGAAGGGCTCTTTGTGAAGGGATTTAGATGTTTGCTTCGAACACCCCTTTAATTGTACATTTATTAAATCACATGTAATGTTTATAAATAATACTAGGTAAAGGAGAGCAAACTGATTCCCCCTTCATTTTATCTACCTTATGCCGACCAAAAGGTATATGATTTTCTTTCTTCAGATGAAAACACATATTTTAGAAAAAATAAACTAGACTTTTAGAAATATTATCCATCTCTTGTGTTTGTGTCAAATAATGCAAGTGAATAGACACCAAAATGCTGAAGGTCGAAAAAGTCCAAGAGCATTGTAAAGCTCACATGATAAGTGCAGAAAACATCTTGTGTGAACAACACAGCAAGCTGTGAGTACGCTGTATGAAGTTTCTGGCGTATGCACTTGCATTATATTGGCTTACAATAATGGATAATTTTTCAAAAAATCTTTGTGGAAAGAAAGTCAGATATATATCTAGAATGGCACGAGAGAAGAAAAAAAGAGATCATTTTTTAATTTCGGAGTGCATTGTGCCTTTAAAATTGACTGCGGATTTAAATACTGGGTAACACTTTATTTCGATAGTCCACTTTAGACATTCTACTAACTATAAGTAACTTTGCAACTACATGTCAACTATCTGTCATTAGAGTATTAGTAGACTGTCTGCTTAATATTTGCTAACACTCTGTTTTGTTGGTCCCCTAACAGACATTCTACTGACTATAAGTTACTTGGCAACTACAAGTCAACTTATTCTCCTAACCCGAATCCTAACATCTAAACTTAACCTACCAGTCTATTGACTGTCTACTACAGCCTACTAATACTCTAATGAGAGTTAGTTGACATGTTAGTGAAAGTGGACTATCGAAATAAAGTGTAACCAGAAGATACTGCAGTGGATACTTACTAGTGATGGACTTGTTTCTCTGTTGGTGCCTATTCTGCTCCGTAAGTCCAATGCTTGATCTAAAAATATATATATATTTTTAAAGAGTTTTAATAGGATTATTGATCGCGTAACATAGGACCATTTTTTAATGTTCCATAAGTGTTATATAAATCTGGAGAACCCTTACTAAAAATTAACAATGTTTTGCGACACTAACCAAATGGTAATAAATTATTGTAATACGTAAAATAGGAAAGAGGCCGCACTATGCATAAACTTTTATTTGCAAAAACAGGTTTCGGCGCGTGCCTTCATCAGTTTCCACGTGCCGAAACGCATTTTTGCAAATAAAAGTTTATGCATAGTGCGGCCTCTTTCCTATTTTACGTATTACAATTATCCAGGCCAGCACTCTAAAAGTTTATTAATATATGCAGTGAAGCCTGCTCCTATACTCACTATCCACCATAAAAACATGGTTTCTACACTATAATAAAAAACATGGTTAATTTAGCAAATGTCCTTAAAGGATTAGTTCACCTCAAAGTTGAAAATTGTGTCATCATTCACTCACCCTCAAGTTGTTTTAAACCTGTATGAATTTCTTTCTTCTGCTGAACACAAAGAAAGATATTTTGAAGAATGTCGGTAACCAGACAGACTTGGGTCCCATTGACTTCCATAGTAGGGAAAAAAAATACTATGGAAGTCAATGGGACCCAAGTTACAGACATTCTTCAAAATATCTTTCTTTGTGTTCAGCAGAAGAAAGAAATTCATACAGGTTTGAAACAACTTGAGGTTGAGTAAATGATGACAGAATTTTCAACTTTGAGGTGAACTAATCCTTTAAAAGAACAGCTCATCCAAAAAAAAATAAAAAATAAAAAAAAGAATAGAGTTATCTCATTATGTAGCTTACTCACCCATATGTTGAAATTGTATGAGTTTCTTGTGTAGAACCAGAATTAAGATATCTTGAAAAATGCCTTTATTTTTGTCATGGGCAACAATGCATACAGTTGTTTTATTCCCAAAATTCTTGTGTTTCACAAAAGTAAGTTATACAGGTTTGAAAATACTTTCATTTTGAAAGACATTTATTTTTGGGTCAGCTAGGCCTGTAAACTCAAGAAGATAAAGCTTGTCTGGAGGGTTTGAACCAGTGCATTTGAGCAGATTCACATATTCTGCCTCTATTTCACGTGTATTTTATGACAATACTCACCGCATCTGAACATCGTGTGGCTGGATAATATTTATTCCCCAAATGCCTGGATCATGAAGGAAACACACACATGCACATCGATATTAGTTATTTGTTTTACTTACTTACGGAGACATTTGCAAAAGCTTGCTAAATTGACTCACCAGCTCCAAAACATATTATTACGACTCGTTAATTTAACTGATCGGTTAGCCATCCCGCGATCAATAGATTCATAAGCCTAGTTTGCAGATTCTTATAGTATAAGACTGTGACAGTTCCTTTCTGTCTAAAGATACAATATATATTCTCAGTTCACTCGTAAGCTCCCATGCTGAGTTTTATTTTATCATAAACTAAGTTAGACAAGTTACATGCTAGCAGCACATAACATTAATACATTGGAATACCGTATGCACTAACAATATTGCTCTAATCGCGTTTAGATTCTCAATTTAATACACTATATCTTGATGTAGCAGAATTTGTATAAAATAAAGTTTTACCTTCCGTAGATTGCAATATTTCCGTTGATAAAATTCTTTGTCCATATTCCTTGTTTGTTCTTCATTTACATCCAGCAACACCCAGCAACTCGCTCAAAATAAACATTTAGCAGTCCGATGAAAAATAATCCATGTTTTAAACGATGTAAAACCCACAGAATAGGCAAATATTGAAGATCCCGCGCAGCAGCAAAGCAAACACCGACTCACTCAACTGACGTTTATTCAAACTTGACTCGTAAAGGCGCGCATAGTTGTCATTGGCTAGATTCCTGGATGACAGTCAGAATAAACAGAGAATAACCAATCATGCTCAAAACAGCTAGGAGAGACAGCCAATAGTGTGGCAACATTGCAATTACAGGGAAATATGAAAATATAATATAATATATAATAAAAAAAAAAAATAATAAAAAAAAAATATATATATATTGTGTGCTATTTATTTGGTTGTATTTGTAGGCTGGCTGTTATATTTAGGCTAATCAATTGGTTAAATTGGTTTTTCATTGCAGTGCATGATTAAAAATTCAACAATAAAAATGAAAGATTAAAAATACTGTAAGAACTTACAGTAACTGACCATATATAATATTTATTTACCACTGTTCTGATAAAGTGCAATTTAATAGAGCAAACAGTATATTAAACAGAGCAAACACTGCATATATTCATATACAATTCTGTATGTAGATCTATATGAAAATCTAAGGAATTGGCATCATGGTGGTGACAGTTACATTCATGTGACCCATAATGACCCTTTTACACTTTCACAAATTATTGACCTTTCCTTTAGAAACACTCTTATGCCTAATAATGTCAACATCCCTTTTCACCCTGTGTGGCACTGGTACACAACCTGTTGGTTTAGAGTTAATCCTCTGTCCAACGCAACACTTTGGTAACATTGGCATAATTCTATACAAGTTACAACATAATACCCCGGGTTTCACACTTCACAGGCAAGCCTGTAGTCCCAGACTAAAATGCATGTTTGAGCTGTATTACCTGAAAGCAACATATCTTATGGCAGTGCCATTGTTTTGTCTCAAGATGCACGCCAGTAATTTTTTTTTTTTCTAAGGCACATTTTTAAAAGCTATAATTAAATACCCAAATTGAACTAAGGACAAATCCTGGCTTTATCTAAACCCTGTCTCTGAAACCGGGTCTGGGTTAGAAATTAAGGGTTAAGGTTAACCCTAACCCTAACCTTAAGACTTGTCTACAGACTTTTATTTAACAGCATGGTGTTAACTGCAGTGGTTAGGCCTTTAGCATTGATAAAGGACAAAAATCTTCTCACTGTGACAGTCTGTTTAATAAAGATTGTTTGTATGGATTGTCCCTAAACTAGAGCTATTGATGCATTCAAGACATACCTAGTATCATAAAGATCGTATTTACAAATTGAACACACATGAACGCCGCCACAATGATGAAAATATGAGTAGGAAGCTTGGGATTTTCTTTAATCCACAATCTCGAGTTATGAGTGTGTCAGTGAGAAACATTGTGGAATACCACAATACTTGGGTATTTAGCAGTTACATTGTCAGGCTTTTCTATTTACGATGAAGTAAGCTAATGCCTGCACAAAATATGACAAGTGTTATAGTATAACAATATAACATGTAGGCTAATGATACATTTTACAGTGGCTTCATAAATTAATTTAAAACATAAAAAAAATTAAAAAAATTGTAAAACCTCATGAATACAAACTTCCCAGAAGGACTTAAAAGTGCCATGTGTGCATCATGAACCCTGTTGGTGTCTGACCAGCAAGATCAATTTAACAGTTAATGATATAGTCCGTAACAGTCAGTTAATTAATTTACAGATATTGTTTGTCATTTTGTTCTGAACTAGTTCTGGCTGTCAGTGGACGTTTAGATTATGGCCATATTGGACATCTTTATTCACGTCTTTTATGGACTGTTTCTGTATGTCAACAGACGTCCAGATTATAGTCAGTATGAACGTCTGTTCTCAACTAGTTCTGGCTGTCAGTGGACATTTAGATTATGACCGGATTGGACATCTTTATTCACGTCTTTTATGGACTGTTTCTGGATGTCAACGGACGTCCAGATTATAGTCAGTATGAACGTCTTTTCTGAACTAGTTCTGGCTGTCAGTAGACGTTTAGATTATGGCCGGATTGGACATCTTTATTCACGTCTTTTATGGACTGTTTCTGGATGTCAACGGAAGTCCAGATTATAGTCAGTATGAACGTCTTTTCTGAACTAGTTCTGGCTGTCAGTAGACGTTTAGATTATGGCCGGATTGGACATCTTTATTCACGTCTTTTATGGACTGTTTCTGGATGTCAACGGACGTCCAGATTATAGTCAGTATGAACGTCTTTTCTGAACTAGTTCTGGCTGTCAGTAGACGTTTAGATTATGGCCGGATTGGACATCTTTATTCACGTCTTTTATGGACTGTTTCTGGATGTCAACGGACGTCCAGATTATAGTCAGTATGAACGTCTTTTCTGAACTAGTTCTGGCTGTCTGTGGACGTTTAGATTATGGCCGGATTGGACATTTTTATTCACGTCATTTATGGACTGTTTCTGGATGTCAACGGACGTCTAGATTATAGTCAGTATGAACGTCTTTTCTGAACTAGTTCTGGCTGTCAGTAGACGTTTAGATTATGGCCGGATTGGACATGTTTATTCACGTCATTTATGGACTGTTTCTAGATGTCAACGGACGTCCAGATTATAGTCAGTATGAACGTCTTTTCTGAACTAGTTCTGGCTGTCTGTGGACGTTTAGATTATGGCCGGATTGGACATTTTTATTCACGTCATTTATGGACTGTTTCTGGATGTCAACGGACGTCCAGATTATAGTCAGTATGAACGTCTTTTCTGAACTAGTTCTGGCTGTTTGTGGACGTTTAGATTATGGCCGGATTGGACATGTTTATTCACGTCATTTATGGACTATTTCTAGATGTCAACGGACGTCCAGATTATAGTCAGTATGAACGTCTTTTCTGAACTAGCTCTGGCTGTCAGTAGACGTTTAGATTATGGCCGGATTGGACATCTTTATTCACGTCATTTATGGACTGTTTCTGGATGTCAACGGACGTCCAGATTATAGTCAGTATGAACGTCTTTTCTGAACTAGTTCTGGCTGTCAGTAGACGTTTAGATTATGGCCAGATTGGACATAATTTCTCAGTGTCATTAATCGACTAATTCTGGCTGTCAATGGACGTTCAGATCATGGCCTGGACGGGCGGACTTGATATCAACCTGTTTTGTACGTCCACAGACGTCGCTTGCTCAGTGGGATGTTTCTCCTGGTTTCCACGTTAGCGCTGTTTGATCTGATATGGTTTATAACAGAGAATTCTGCGTTGAATCTGAATGTTTCTCACTGGATCTCGCAACGATGTTATTAATTCTGTCGCGAACTCAATGGATTTCTTCACTGGATGTCCACGATGTGACGGTGTTGCGTGATCGAGATCCGCCCGCGACTGGCGAGAGAAGCTCTGCGCTGTCTATTATTGGTTCGAACTATTAAACGGTCCGTGACACAGAAATGAGTAGCGCAGTTTTTTTCCGCTTTCATTTTGTTTTGATTTATTAACATGTCACGGAATACTCTATGCTTGAGGCTGAGAATGTGTCTAACTAGCATATTGTATTTAAACTGCGAAGTGCCTGCACTGTCTGCAAACTTCGTTTTCCCCGCAGTTCTGGGATAGCGACTGCAACATTCGCAGTTCATTAAGTTCGTCTCCTTACAGTACCTCAACCAGCTGAATTCTCGCAGCCAGTCTTCCCGAAAATGGTGGGTTCGGGCCTTTTCACCTCACAAACCTCTGATTCTGAATCATCATCCGGCTGTGTCTGTGACATTGATATTTGTCTCCGTCTCCTTCCCACGGACGTTTACGCGCGCTCGATTATCTCTAGGACCCTCCCCCTCCACACATTAGCCAGTTACAGTGGCCATTCCCAATTCTTCTCACACTCATTGGCCTGCCACACATTCCGGATTCATTGACGCGCCCCTTCCGTTTAACGTGTAAAAACAAAACAAATTTACTGGTCGCACATGTGCGACTGGATGAAAAATTCAGTCGCACACTCTCAAATTTTGGTCGCAAAATGCGACCATTTGGTCGCAGTCTGGAGCCCTGGGACACATTCTTGAACCTTTCCAGTTGCTAATCCTTTTTTTTTTTTTTGCTTTAAATCAAAGATTGTTTTAAGCCCCGAGTCTGGTTTTAATTTTTTTTTTTTTTATGTGAAAAATACTAGGACCAAGGGCACTGAAAAAGTGGGTGGACACCTTGAGCTCAGCTGACTTGCAGAGTCACAATATTTGTACTCTTTAATTATTTATAACATAGACAATTAACGACAAAAAATTCTGCATTATGCTGGCCGGACAAGTAATTTGGCGATGTCAATGTGTAAAGAAACGCCTGCGCGCATAAATATTCAAATGCACATACCTATAGACTAAACACATGACATGCATGTGCACGCCATCACCATTTTCACAGATTCACGTTTTTGAAGTTTACACAGAGATTAACGTTTGCTGTAAAGCCTAAACAATCTGTTACTTTAATTTCCTATTATCTCTGTAAAGCTGCTTTGAAACAATCCATATTGTTAAAAGCGCTATATAAATGAAGGTGACTTATTGACTGACTTTATTTATAACTGCATAGTATGGTGGAGTGAAGTTGCATTCTAAAAATAAGTAATCTAAGCATTTTCCCATACATTTTTTATTTTTATTAAAGTTAATGGTGCACTATGCAGGATTTTCAGTTACTGTTTTTAAACATAACAGTGAAACTTGGGGTCCATTCTTCGTACGTGGATTACTCAAGTTCGGTTCTTCGAAGCTCATCCTGGAGTTGCTGTCATAGCAACAGGTCCATAAGCTCAAACCTGCTCGAGAGCTGGCTTATTTCATGACAGGATTAGATTGCATCTTTTTAAGCGGAGGTGATAGTTAAAGTCGGTCCCAGCCACTGCTACTTTCTTACAAGAGTTCCCTAACGAACCATATTGTAATATATATTTATATTGTAAATAGACTACACAACATTATAATATTATTTGTAAATTTATATCATAATAAAGACACAACAGGTTGCTGATCATGGTTTCGAGAATCGATATATCTGCCCTTTCCTGTGAACATTTAATATTCAACAATATTCAACGCAGACGTGTTCAGCCCAAATGTATGCGCGTTTGAATATATGTGCGCAGGTGTGTAGTCCTTCTTTACAAATCAACCCTCAATAAACTACTTGTCTGGCCTTAAAAATGTATAATACAGAGTTGTTTTTTTTTGAAGATCTGGCATCTGTCAAATCATCTCAAATGTATTAATCGAGGTACAAAGAATGGACCCCTGACTGCTCCACACGGACGGAAGCCCTATGGGATGAATTTGGTCTCAAAATGATTAACACATGCATGCACAATTATCCATAAACTTGATAAATGTTGCAGATATGTTTTACTATCCACAACCAAATGTCTTTCAACTTGTGTGTGCAAAAAAATTGAATTAAATAAATGTGTAGCAATTTGTACAAATAGAGACATTTTTGTGAAAACAAATGTTTTCTTTTTTATTAGTGTATTATAATTTGCACATGCAACAAAGATGTGCATTTGTGGATCAGGTGATTCATCGATCCACACACAGCTGTCTGAGAAAAGCTGCTACCACTAGATGGCAGTAGCCTGCTAAAACAGACAACGGCACCGCAATCAAGCGTTCTTCCCCATGTAAGACGCTAAATGTGGTTTAAGAAAGTGATATTGAAGCACCAAATGTAGTACACAATTTATTAATAAAACTTCGCTTACCTTGTACAGACGAGCAGAAAAATATGAACTCAAAACACACAAAGTTTTACATCGAATGTTTCCTTGCTATAATGAAAACGCTTAACGTAATGGATTAAGACAAAAGACTAAGATTAAAAGACCAAACTCGGCAAGACTGTAGGCCGCCTACCTTATTAATAAAGCATACTTTGTACAGGCAAGCAGATTAAATCAGATTAATATTTCTCTCCCATAGAAAACCATTATAAAATCGTTCATATTCTAGGCTTATTTTTATCTGACTGGCTGCACATAGTATGCTATATTAAGCTATACATAGTATACAAACTTTGGAATTTGAAAATGTCTGTTTATGTTAAAAGTCGATATTCGCCGGACATTCGTTTTCCCTTGCTATATATTTCCCTGTTCTATAGAGTCGGCAGTCTTACAAAAATATCAATAGCAGGATTAGTTTGAACAATATGCAACCATTGTATATCGACATGAAATATTCATTCAAAATGACCTACGAACGTTATAGCTGCATATTTATACATGACAATGCTTTGACACCATAACGCACGCCTGCCAATTAAACTGCTTTAAAACATATAATTTATATTAATTAAAATGACTTTTAATAACACATTTTCAAATTTCAAAGCTTATAGTAGGTTCCTATTGGAAAGACTTACTTACTACAGGTGGATTTTTTTTTTTTTACAATACTTGCCTTCATGTATGTACAGAACGATTATTTGCAGCAAAATTACTGCAATTACTGCAAAATAATGTTCAAATGGTTGTAGTACAATCCTAGTGCCCAGACTGACTTACTACAGGTGAAATTGTGCCAATACAATGGTCATTAGGAACGTTATAGTAATAATAAAAAAAAAGTACTGTAAAAGCGAGGTATTGGCTGAAGTTCACATACAGTGTCAATACACATGTCAGTCTGCCCAGCAGGCATTTACTAAAACCTTGTAAATATCGTTCATTTGAATGAATGATTGGACATTTTATATTTTTGGACTGTGAGTGGAATTTGCAGATGCCGGTGCCTTTAGAATATGCGGTGAATGTCAAACCTAAAACTTACTTTACTGCGCTCCCGGTTGCTTTCCCCTACAAATGCAAAGTTAAACGCAACTGGAAAATATTACGTTAAGCGTTTTCTTTAACAGGCTCTACGGGATGAAAATGCCCTTAATGTGAAACTTGCCGCAACACATACATATTCTATAGGCTCTTGTCTGTAGGCCTATATAGTTTTACTCCCGTAGACCCTATTATAAAGAAAACGCTTAACGTGCCTTATTGCAGTAAGATGGGGATATACTAAAACTCACTAGCCTGTACACCTTATTGAACATTTAACTATGCAACTATAAAGCATGTTAAGCGTTTTTATAATGGTTTTCTACTGGAGAGAAATGCCTAGCCTTGCGTGTTGTGTTCATAATCTGATTTAATCTGCTTGCCTGTACAATGTATGCTTTATTAATAAGGTAGGGCTATAGTCTTGCCCAGTTTGGTCTTTTAATGTTAGCCTTTTTTCTTAATCTGAAAACCTGATCCACAAATGCACATCTTTCTAGTTGCACGCACAAATTCTGATACATTTAATTCTGTATTTTGCACATGCAAGTTGAAAGGCATTTGGTTGTGGATAGTAGGGGTGTCCCCGACTATGGATTTTCATAGTCGAATCAGAATCGTCAAGTCTTGCCTATAGTCGAATCATGTGTATGGGGGCGGGGCTTTAACATTTCAAAGCCGCGAAGTACAGAAAATCACACAAAGATATAGAAGAAAATGTATAAAATCATTTTGGATCAATAAAACTAAGAAATAACATAAATAACTCCAGAAAGGCCACACTGCAGACAGGATTTACATTTCACATGCAAATCAAATTAAATCGGCTAAATTACCTGTGTGAGCAGGCTCTAAGTACAGCACAACATCGATGCACCGAAAAAATAAACAATTAATTTACTAAATTAAATTAGAACAGAATATACCTTTCTAATAAATAAAAATACAAAACGAAATAAATCAGAATCAAGTCACAAGATGAGGAGCAAATGTGTGCAAAATGCCTAAAGTGCAGGGGAACATATATTCAAAACACAAGCCACAAATAGTTAGATTAGATAACCCTGACAGATCAATAAATAAAATAAAAATAAAGAAATTATTAAAATAACGATAGTAGCCAGAATTTTCTACTTTGTCTTTTTAACTGCAGAAACAACAATAAATGCTAAACTGGAGTGGCAGTCTTTTTAGCTAAAAATGTTCACAGCATCCAAAAATCAAATTAGAACCGGCTGAAAAGTTTTGAAATCACTTGTAGGTCTACCCTACCTGATCGAGAGAAAAAATCCAGTCTTTCACGCTGTCTGTGTCCGTTGGAGTCTTTTTAAATTGTGCGCGGGGATAAAATACATTCTAAAACACGTAACGTGAAAAACGTTTAACGACTTAATCTCCGAAAATAGTTAAATTAAAATATGAAAATGCTTTGCTATAGGAGGAACGCATTGCGTTCATATTCTGGGTTTTCCTGATGCTAAATCCAGCCTTGGAGAATATCCTTTCTGATGGTGTACATCCACACTTTAGATTTTCTTATCCCAGACATTGTTAAAAATTTTAATCCTTGCCACCAAGACGCTCCTCTGTCGGTCACGGATTGAAAGTGAAACTTAAATCTGTCACGGGGTGTTTGGATTTATTCACGCACGGTAAAAAATATTTATTAAAAGCTTCTTTCTTTGCACATTTTTATATACAGCATTATCATAATAGGCTGAATGTTAATGTATTGACAGAAATCCGGTAGTTCTATGTGAAATCAGACATTGAGCGCCCTCATATAGCCAAAGTGGCATGATCCTCGTTTCATAACACCTCTGCGAAGATTCGACCGTGAGATCGGTAGTCGAATCAGGCTCCTCCAATCGAAGCATCGAATCTTCGACTATTCGGGGTCACCCCTAGTGGATAGTAAAACATATCTGCAACATTTATCAAGTTCATGGATAATTGTGCATGCATGTGTTAATCATTTGAGACTAAAGGCCAATTTATACTTCTGCGTCGGGTGCGCGTAGAAGGTACGGCGTAGCATACGCATTGACGTGTACCATACGTCGTACCCTTCGCCGTACCCTGACGCGCACCTCCTCAAAAATGTAACTACGCGACCGCAAGATCTGTGATTGGTCGGCTGGATAGCATCGCGTTTCCTCCTACGCATTTCCGGAATGATCTTCTGCACTCTGCACCGCCCGCCCGCCATTTTTAAATTCCGAAGATCAGTGAAGAGCCATGGAAATAGACCAAGTGACCGAGAGATTGCTTGAAGAAGTGCGGAAATACAGCCATCTGTATGACTCCTTCAGTCGCCATTGCTCGTAGAAACCTAAACTCAAAACAGCCGTGAGGAATGTAAACACAGTGGAACATTAAAACCCACCCGCGCCAACTAGCGTTTCGGCGGTGTACATTCGCAGAAGTATAAATGCTCACGACGGCGTCGCCTACGTGCGTAGCCTACGACGTACACTACGGCGTACACTCGACGCAGAAGTATAAATTGGCCTTAAGGGTGCTTTCACACCTGCCTCATTTAGTTCGGTTGAATCGCACTAGAGTTCGTTTTCCCTGTTGGTGCGGTTCGTTTGGGCAGGTGTGAATGCGGCAATCGCACTCGGGTGCGCACCAAAAGCGGACCAAACAAGCGTACCGAGACCTCCTGGAAGAGGTGGTCTCGGTACGCTTTGAAACGAACTCTGGAGCGGTTCGTTTGTGGTGAGAACGTGATCTGACCTCGAACAGAACCAACTGCCAAAGAACTGTGCATTTTTGGACTAAGCCAGTTGCCGTAGTCAGCTGCGTTGTGCATTATAGGATGAGGGGAAATGTTTGTTGACAGTTTGCAGCTCGCGGACAAACTTGGAATTGTGAGGAGATGTGGAGCCTGATTGAAATTATTATTAACATTATTTTCGAGCTGCATCCTCGGTTCATTCTCAAATATTATTGTTTGTCTAAAGTGGTGTAGACAAACTATATGAAAAAATATGACCAAGGATACAATCAGCACACGCAGTCGTCTCTCCGTAGTAAACAGCGGCGTGTTGTCTGCCGGATTTTCCACCTCTTTGTTTACTTCCGGGAGTTCTGTTGAAATTTTCCCGCACGTTAATTCTGACCAAACGAAGTGCAGTTATGGAAATGCGTTCCGAGTGACTGCAGTCACGTGACTGCATTTTGGTTCGTTTTATCAACTCATAAACTGATTCGGACCAGAGCGATCAGTGTGGTGTGAAAAGGAACCAAAACGCCTTAAAAATGCTACAAAGTATCATTTTTCGCCCTTGGTCCGGACCAAATGAACCGATCTACAGATGTGAAAGCACCCTAAATTCATCCATACAAGCCCTCTCCCCTGATATATCAGTTGCACACGCAGCTCAACCAACTCAAGAGATAACTTGCAGGGAAGATGAGCTATTCTACAATTATTTTTTTTTTTTTGTTTTTTTTTTTTTGTCATGCATAAATAATTTGTAAATGAAAGAATAGTTATGCTAATATTTAGATGACTGGCTGTAATTTGTGAGCGAGTTTTAGCCACCTTCTCTAGCTCGCTAATAAATATTGTCATAAAATCATAATTACAATGCCTAATAATCTGACTCAAGTTACAGAACAGGCAATTTGTGTCGAGATGTGACAACTTATCAGAGCTTCCTATATCTATATCTATATCTATATCCTATATCCTATATCTATATGTAATCAGAGATATAGAACAAAAAGAGTTAAATAAACATCACTTCATCTAAAACAACAACATGTTTATTAGATCCTATACCAACTAAACTACTGAAAGAAGTGTTACCTGTAGTGGAAGAGTCTCTCCTCAATATTATTAACTCGTCTTTATCTTTAGGTCATGTTCCAAGAACATTTAAACTGGCAGTTATAAAACCTCTCATTAAGAAACCACAATTAGATCATAATAATCTAGCAAATTATAGACCCATTTCAAATCTTCCATTTATGTCTAAAATATTAGAAAAAGTGGTGTCCGCTCAACTGGGCTCTTTCTTGCAACAAAATGATATCTATGAAAAGTTTCAGTCTGGATTCAGACCGCATCATAGCACTGAAACTGCACTCGTTAAAATCACAAATGATTTACTTTTAGCTTCTGACCAAGGCTGTATCTCAATACTAGTTTTACTTGATCTTAGTGCTGCGTTCGATACTATAGATCATACATTACTCTTAGATCGACTACAAAATTATACTGGTGTTGAAGGACAAGCATTAAGCTGGTTCAAATCATACCTATCTGACCGCTACCATTTTGTCTATTTAAATGGAGAAAAATCGATCATAACTCCAGTAAACTATGGAGTGCCGCAGGGATCTGTGTTAGGCCCTCTGTTATTCTCAATATATATGATGCCACTTGGAAATATTATAAGGAAACATGGAATTAGTTTCCATTGTTATGCTGATGACACTCAAATATATATTTCATCACGGCCGGATGAAAACGCTAAATTTTCCAAATTGACAGAGTGTGTTAAAGATATAAAAAATTGGATGATGCGTAATTTTCTTTTATTAAATCCAGACAAGACAGAGGTAATACTTATCGGTTAAAAAAAACGCCCACAAAACCTCGCACAATACAACTTTAACATCATAGGATGTCCTGCTACTTTATCCTCTACAGTAAAAGACCTGGGTGTTATACTCGATTGCAACCTGTCTTTTGAAAATCATATTTCATATTAGTGTTGTCACGGTACCAAAATTTCAGTATTCGGTACCGATACCAGTGAAAATCCACGGTTCTCGGTACCAATTTCGGTACCAAAGCTTAATTTAGATTAAATTTACATAATTATATTAAAGTGTATATCACAAAGATGGAAACTGTAGTATTAAAAACACTTTACAATAAGATTCCATTTGTTAGATAACATTAGATAAAATGACCTAACAAAAAAAACAATAGTTATATACTGTCGCAATTATTCTCCTTTAGGGGTTAATTTAAAAATACATTTTTAAAATCAAAAGTTAACATTATTTCTGTTAACATTATTTAATGCACAATGAATGAAGTGAACAAACATGACCAATCAAGTGTTTTGTATTAAATAACATTCACAAACATTAATTAATGTTGTAAAAATATATTGTTCACTCAATGTGTTATGTTAGATAACGCATTAAGTGATGTTAATGAATGGTATCTTATTGTAGCATTACCAAACTATACAGGAGATAAAATATGTTTTATTTGACTTGACTATACTTTTATTTAATCCAAAACTGTATTCATATTTAACTTTAAAAGGGCTTTTTAAACCTGCTAAGAGTTATCCAGCCAAGAATAAGACTAGAACTGCTTTTCTGACGGACTGATATTAATGACGGCTTTTTATTTCTCATCTCCATAAATATATCTAGTAGTAAAGCTAATGCAAGGGCTAGAAATCAATTAATAGGCCTATGTCACACTTCCTCGTCGTCATGGAGAGCGCAGTTCGCACAAGCGTTTGTACTCCCGTGGCGTCTGTCGTTGCTATGCATCCATGAACGCACATGGAAAAGCGAGCGCGCCGCTTCTATTATGCGCGCGCTTGCCGCGCACCATTTGAAATAACGTATCTGCACGCGCAAAAACATCAGCACCACATCAGCAGCAGCACCGCCGATCGCCATCAGCGCTTTTATGAAGAGGACGCAACTGCACGCGCTTCGGGCATGCACGCGCATCAAGTACCGGGTTTGAGAAAACCTGGTACCGTGACGTTAAAAAAAAAATTAGTACCGACTTGGTACCGAAGTACCGGGTCTTTTGACAACACTATTTCATATGTTACAAAAACAGCCTTTTTCCACCTTAGAAACATTGCTAAGCTACGTAATATGCTATCAGTTTCTGATGCAGAAAAGTTAGTTCATGCATTCATGACCTCGAGACTAGATTACTGTAATGCTTTATTAGCTGGTTGTCCTGCATCCTCAATAAACAAGCTACAGTTAGTCCAAAATGCCGCCGCTAGAGTTCTTACGAGATCAAGAAAATATGATCATATAACACAGATTTTATCATCACTGCATTGGTTACCTATAAAGTTCCGTATTAATTACAAGGTATTGCTACTGACTTATAAAGCCCTAAACGGCTTAGCTCCAGTCTATTTAACGGATCTTCTATCGCCCTATAATCCATCGCGCTCTTTAAGATCACTAAATTCAAGGCTTTTGGTCATACCTAGGATATCCAGAACCACCAAAGGAGGGAGAGCATTTTCACATTTGGCTCCAAAACTCTGGAATAGTCTTCCTTATACTGTTTGTTGCTCAGACTCGCTCTCCCAGTTTAAAACTAGATTAAAGTCGCATCTCTTCAGCCAGGCATTCATATAATCTTACAGTTCAAACTACAATCCGGCCTCTAGCTCATAAATGCCAGAGGAGAACTGGCCCCCGACTGAGCCTGGGTTCTCCCAAGGTTTTTTTTTTTCTCCATTAGGTAACCTGATGGAGTTTTAGGACACCATTAGGTCACTTGATGGAGTTTTTCGGTTCCTTGCCACTGTTGCCTTTGGCTTGCTCAGTTGGGGATATTTTGGGGATATTTAATTTAATTTTATCAATCAATAAATTCCTCTTGAAACAAACTTTGTTGTTTTATTTTAATTTAATACTGTGAAGCTGCTTTGATACAATCTGTATTGTGAAAAGCGCTATACAAATATACTTGACTTGACTTCCCGAGCTTCAGACACCAACGTTAAAGCCACACCTGCACAGTGTTTTGTGATTGGCTGGGGCTACACACCCACTGGCCAAATATTGTCGTCCAGAAACGTCCTGAGCACAGGAATTCAAGAAGAAATTAAGAAATTTCAGGCACAGGACAATTTTTCTGCTGACACAAACACCACCACACACTTCTAGTGGACCATAAGTAATGATTGAGAGCCTGAGGCATTATTTTTGTACGAGTCTATACTTAATTTTTTCTGAAAATCCTTCATAGAGCACCTATTAAGGCAAAGCAGATGTTATTGATTATCCGTGAGGGTCTGTGTCACACCAAAATAACATTTTGTCATCCTTTCTTACAGTGACACCAATGCAAAACATCAAGGGTAGGCGATGGAGCTCCCCAACTACGCCAGTCAACTGCTTCTCCAGCTCAATCAACAACGCTCAAAGGGCTTCCTGTGCGACGTCATCATCATGGTTGAGAATACACTCTTCCGAGCTCACAAAAGTGTCCTCGCTGCCACCAGCCACTACTTCAAGTCCCTTGTCCTTCATGATAACCTCATCCACCTTGACCCTGATATGGTGGATCCAGCTGTTTTCCAGCAAATTCTGGATTTCATTTACACCGGAAAATTGTCAGATGAGACTTTTGAGGCTCTGGATTTGAGCTCTCTGCTCACCACAGCTAACTTTCTCCAGCTCAATGACCTCGCAAACCTGTGCTCCACTAAGATTAACCAAAATGGATCCCTCAATAGCGTAGCATGTGGGAGCTCCAAATCTTTATTTCGCCTGTATGAAGACCACTCATCAGACACTGAAACGTACACGTGTATGACTCCTCCCAAAAAAAGGCAAAATGCTGAAAGTAAATGTAGGAAAAAGCAGGACTTGGGGTTGGATTTGACTAAGAAGAATGTAAAGTCTGAGACGAATGATACGTTTTTTCTTTCTAGAACCATCTCCAGCAATATGCAGCTAGGAATAAATGGGAAGTGTGTTCCAAAGAAAGAGAAGTGGATAATTCCTTTGGATGGAGCTCAGGAAAGAAAAAGGGAGGGATCCCGAAGAAAATCCAAGGTCAGTGGTTACATTCCTCTTAGCAGGGTTGGAAGTCAACTAAGCCAGAATCAGACTTTCACTTTACAGTTGTCTGTAAAGAAAGAGAAAGGAATTGGAGGGAAAACAGACGAAACTGATGGCCAAAAACCAAACAATGGCAGCACCAATTTTGTATATCAAAAGGAGACCTTTCTCAAAGAAGCTGAAGGGGACAACCCTTACGTTTGTATACCATGTGAAAAGGGTTTTCCCTCCTCCGAGAGTCTCAAGTCCCATGTGGAAAGTCATTTGGATGGAGACCTGGATGTGAAGGTTGAGGATGAGGAGGAAGAGGAACGTGATGGAGATGCTGGAATCACCAGAGTCTCACAAGAAGCTGCTGAAAGCCTGGAGCAAAGTCCACGAAAGTCCCTTAAAGATGTTGACACCTTGCGTCCATTCCCTTGCAACATTTGCGGCAAGATGTTCACACAGCGCGGCACTATGACCCGCCACATGCGCAGCCACCTCGGTCTAAAGCCGTTTGCATGTGAGGAGTGTGGTATGCGCTTCACCAGGCAGTACCGTCTCACTGAGCACATGCGTGTCCATTCAGGGGAGAAACCGTATGAGTGCCAGGTCTGTGGTGGGAAGTTTACGCAACAAAGAAACCTCATTAGTCACATGCGGATGCATACCTCAGCATCTTAGAACAGGTCAAAGAGCCCTAAACTTGGATAATGCAGATACCAACAGTTCTCATTAGTGGTTTGGTTTAGGTTCTTTTAACTAGGGCTCAGTTCTCCCTCAAGTTCTCCAGAACACTACAAAGATTCAGCTAGATATTATTTACAGTTTTAGCTTTATCCACAAATCTTCTGGAATTCTAAAAAGAGTCCTCTATCTCAAAAAGAAAACCTCCGTAGTCCAATCTAGGGTACGATTTTGGCAACGTTTACTTTTTGATCTAATTTAGGGTTCAGTTTCAGCCACAAATTCTTAAATTCTACAAATATTCTTTTAGCTCAAAAATTATACCTCTGAAGATCTAGAGTAGGGCTATGTTCACACGGTCAGTCCAAATCCGATTATTTGTGCATCCGATTGGAATCTGATCTATATTATTGACTGTCCACACTGTGTATCGTAACTGTTCGTACCTGATTTGTGTGTCCCGTGGTGCTCTTTCTTTTTCCGGAATATCTGCATATATGGCAATGATGTTGCGTCAGTAGGCATACGCCAAAAACAGCAGCATCGTGGAGGGTTTTGAAATACAGATGTTGTCTTATTTACAACTTGACAATGTGTAGCCACCGCGCTGGACTACTACAACTGAGGCAGCGGCAGAAACATAGGACACTTTGCAACAACACAACCTTGTTTCTGCAGCGACTTTCAGCATGTTTGTTAACAACGTCTGACATGTTTACGTTTTACGTGGCCTTAGAAAGTGACATAAACGAAGAAATGCAATTTAAATAGGATTTCAAACCACATATGAATGTAGCTTTTTTTCCCGTTCACATCTGCTTTATGATCAGAAAAATATGATCAGATTCAATCGGATATGCACAAAAATCTGATTTGGACTTACAGTCTGATGAGGCTTAGGAGTAGCCAACCTGGAGGGCCTTTCAACCCAATCTATTGATAATCGGGTTCAGGTGTGTTCGATTAGGGATGGAGCTAAACTCCTCCAGAGCTGGATTTGAGAGAGCCCGATCTAGAGCAGGGGTGCAAAACTGTGGCCCTCCAGGAGTTTGAGTTCGGCACCCCTGATCAAGAACGCTCTTGGTAGATTTGGCCAAAACGGAACCCTATATTCTCTCAAAAGGAAACCTCTGTAGCCTATTCTAGGGATCAGGTTTGGCCACAAATCCTCTACAACCCTATATGAAGATTCATTTAGTTGACCTTTTGAGCTAATCTAGTATTCAGTACGGATCTCGAGTCCTTTAGGATTCTATAAAAGAATCCTTTAACTCTTCTCTACACTGATTTCCTTTTTGAGCTAATCTAGGGTTCGTTTTCATCCACAAATTCTAGAATACTCTTGCTGCAAATGAATATCTGAACATCTAGAGGATTATTTGGAGCATTTTATTTTTCTACTCTCAAAAAGAAAACCATTGTTGTCTAATCTTGGGTTACGTAAGGGTTCTCTACAGTTCACTTTTTTTTAGATAATCTAGAGTCCAATTTTGCTCGCAAATCCTCTAGAATGCTACATAGAATTATCTTGATCTTCGTTGAAGAATGGCGATGCCATTTCCTGATCAGTATAAAAATGCCAACTTCAGCCAATACCTGCTGTTATACCTCTTTCTATGAATTTCTATAAATTTTCTTCTTGTGCATGAATTGTTTATTGTTATTGTTAGTGTGTAGCTAAACAAATATCAAGTTTATCCACTTAGTGATGTAGTTTGATCTATTAAAACGAAAATTACCTCAAATTGCTAGTGATTCTCTCCGAACTGAAACAACCGAATGTTCCTGGTGATACCAGTTATTTTACAGCAGTGACTTGCTATACCTCTCGAATGTAATTAGGAATCGTGATATAGTTTAGGCTTCAGAAACTGACCGCTATAATAAAGCTATCTGGTTGTTTACTTGAATACACAAACTTGCTACCTCAGATTAAACCAAACCCTCTGATTAGCCTGTATGAGATTAAGACTACATGTTGGATAAGAAAACCTACATGCTGTCTTCCATAATACAGTCACTCTGTCTAGTTTAATTAATGAGCTTAAACTGACATCTGATCCAGAACAGGGGAAAACACACTGCCTGTTTTAATGTACACTTTTCAGGGGGTCAGGTAATACTTCACTGTAGGGTTGCTATCTGAGCTTGTGAAGTCATATTGCTTGAGCAATTAGGGTGTTTTGATGTACAGTTCCAAAGAAATATTGAATGTTGAAATGCTGAAGAAATACTGTAAAACTATATAACCAAATCTATATTCTTGCTAAATATTTAAGTCTAATTTATGCTTCTTTCAATTCAGGTTTATATTATAAATCTTTTTCTTTTCTTTTTTTTTTTCCAGGGGTTTTCCTTTGGGATTTATTATTATTGTTATTATTATTATTTTCCAATGCTTCAACCAATGGCTTAATGTATACAGCATGTTGTCCATATTTTCTTGTGGCATGTGCATTGTTCTTATGATTTTAAAAATGTTGGGCTTAGCAGATTGCATTCTTGCATTTAGTGTTGAAATGAGACCAAAAGCTTAAAATCAAAACCTACTGTAAATATCTTTGGGTATCTTAATGTAAATGACATGTTATTGTTATCAGTTGATACATTACTGAAACTTTTACTTGTTCAGATATTAAATGATTTTCTTGCGGATTAATTTCTTGTTTGTTATAAACCTTGTTTCTTTTAAACTACCTCTGGTTGGGTTGTATCATGCTGGAGGGCTTTTTAAACAATACCTAATTCCGAGGTTGTTTTGTAGTTAGTTGCCTGTTCTGGTAATATCAACAAGGGTACTTTAAATAATAGATCAACTAGTCAAATTATTTAATTTGCTGAATTGCCATTACAGGCACTCTTTGTTCAGTTGTGCTTGCATTTTTTTCTCTCTCTCTCTCTCTCTCTCTCTCTCTCTCTCTCTCTCTCTCTGTCTTTGCTTTATATGATTATTTGACATTGTCTGTAAATCGATATAAGTCTAGAATATTCAGGAACTTTTTATTACATAATGGGGCTTGAAACTGAACTTCAAAACTGTGACAAGACTTTCATTTGCATCCTCTGCAAACCTCAGGGAACATTTTAGGGACACATCCCAATGAACTTTTTGAACCATAAAGCACCATTAACCAATGTTTTTTGCAGCTCTGTTGATTTAGACATGTTTCTATATTCACTATAACTGACACAATATGCCTTCAGAAGGTTTGGCAGCTCTTTCCATTAGCAGTAAAGGTTTGTGTGTGTGTATGGTTTTGATGTGGTTTTCAAATGCTTTTGAAATGTCAAGTACTTTGTGCAAAAATAATGATACTAAAGTATTTGCAACTTGTTTATGAAAACCAAAGCACATTTTCACTCTTTGAAAGATTTAAAGTCCTGGTGTAAGTAACATTGTTCTCAGTTATGACATGAAATAAAATTAAATGCTGATCAAATAACTTCACTTTTGCTTTTTATTTATGTGGGGTTGTACAAAATAATTAAGCTTCTGCAATATCATATGTATAATCTGCCATTGTATGCAAATATTATAGCATCTTTGAAATATTTGCCACGAATAATTGACTATAAGGTTTAGCTATGTTGGGGAATAATTGATGGCTATTGGGAATAACATATCAATAAACATTTATCAATAAAAACCAATAAATATTTTCAATGCCAATAAAGTAAATATCTCTAAATAAAATGTTAAAGTAAAAAAAAAAAAAAAAAAAAAATTAATCTGATATCCATGACTAAATAGATTTGACTGATAACTTGCATTTCTCAATTCCACACTTAAATATAATTAAATAGAGTAAAGGTTATGTGTATTTGGCGTGCTGTTTTTTTGCCCCGTACTCCCCCATCCCAGGTTGGAATAGGAATATAAGTGAGGAGATGGGGTGGTGGTGGGATGCTGGAAAAGTCTGCTGTATATATACCTCCTGATCCTGAATTGAGTTGACTAATTGAATGAGCTCCTCCCATGTTAATTATCTGATCATGCTCCTCCTGAATTTTGTTAATAAAACATCACGTTGAATCAAAAAATAGTTCAGCACACTGAAAATGTAGAATATTAATCATTGCATACTGCAAAATGTATAGCATTTATATAGCATAAAAAATTGTAGACACTATACTGTACAAAATGCTTTTCGAACAGAGCCAAAAGCTCTCAGTAACAGTGATTTCATATCTTGTCCAGTGGGTGGCAGCAAGACTCCACATATCACCATTATTCATCAAGCTTTTGGAGTGGGAAGTTTGGGAATACTATAGTTTTAGTGCTTTGTTGAGCTGCACAGCCTCATTGCAGCCTTCATCCACCAGTAGAGACCTACCTGTTACAGATCTGCATGCTCACACAAGCAAGTTCAGTCCTCTTGTCCTAAACCTTCACTGAACTTAAGATAAGGCCCAGTGTTTTCACATGTAAATGTCTGCAGTGTATTGTTAGCAGAGTGCCTCAGAAGATTTCGTACGGCGTGCAGGGTGTTATCTGATGGCGTGCAGGCCTGCAGTGTAGGACAAGCAGACAGGGTTCAGAGAAGAGAATAGAACAGCTGGCTGCATCCCACGTGCGGCTTCCAAAAAGAGAGAGCAGACACTCTGAGCAGGGTGGGAACTTGCATACTAAGAAATCTACAAACATAGAAATCCCCTTTGTGGCATTATCAGAGAGCGGACAGCTTGTGCTGTGCACACACAGACAAGTTACACAGTGAAAGAAACATTCAGACCAGTTGAATAAGAAGTCTTTGCTCACTTTGGTCTTATCTCACTTTTGCATAGTTAAAGTTTCAGTGACCCACATCGTTTTGGTTTCTTGTTTTAACCATTCAAACTTAAATTTAAAAGGTTAAATGCGTGTTTTTGTTGTTGTGGACATTGTGTGTGTATGTAACCTAACAGTAGTCAGGTGAGTTGATGTGAAAATGTAAACTGGGACAAAGGAATCCACACATAATATAAAATAAAATAAAACCATGAAGATATCCATGAAATCATTTGATAAGAAAAACTAACTTTAATGATTCTTTGCACCCATGTTCAATAATAAAGAAGCTTTATTTTTAAGAGAAACATTTAAGACTTCCTATAAAAAATATACAAGGACTTTTTTGTATCAACAAAACTGAAAGATTTGAAACTAACTGAAATTGAAATACAATTTATTTTTGTCTTTAGGTTGAATCAAACTTAAATGTTTGAGTAGACAAAAATGGGCCAGAAATTAGCTAAATAAATGTCACTTCTAACGCTGTAAAAAAGTGAATGTGTTGTACTATCATTAAACACAAAGCAGGTTGCGTCTCCTGAATGCCCAGGACTCGGTATGTTTTAACAACGAATGTCAATGTACAACAAAAGAACTAGGCTATATCGAATGTCACTTTTGTCCTGTGCATTCCAGGTTGCAAGGTGGAAACTGGGTGAAAAAGACAAAAATTTGCTGTAATTGGCACTCACACAATAGAGGGTAGTGTAAGGGTCAATGGGGCTTATTGTAAAGTAGCTACACAACGAAAGCGGCAAAGCGCATTAAACCAGAAGACAGAATGCAGAGTGGTTGTTGGCAGTAAAATCAGAATGTGTGTGAATTCAAATGACCAGTGTTACACTTTATCAAGGCCCTGTTCTTGTCTCCTCGACGTCCTCATGATATATGACTTTCTGTATCAGTAATAAATGCAATGTGCTGTGTGTGCACTCGCCGAATACTCTTGTGTAGCCCATGTTCTCGCAGACGCATTTATCAAAAACAGCGCTTTATCAGCATACTGCTTATGTTCTCTTATAAATATTCCTACGGCCGAAGAGTAGCTAGGTCAGAAACACACAGGCACAAAAGAATATTGAGAATAAAAGGTAGAAAGTGTAGCGCTGAGAGGGCTGATGTGATTTGAGTTGGGCTTTTGTTCCCGGCTCTAGCCCCGGACACCCTCCCCTCAGTGGGACAACGGCGCGGAATGAAGGCCTATTCAGCGGAGGGAGTGGTGTTAGGCGAACACCCCCCGCATCTTCATACCCTCGTCCCATCCTGGTCACCAGCAACTCTCTATGTTTGTGCCTGTCAAAGGGGCCGGAGGGATCCACCCCTGAACTCAGCCATCACTCCACACGCTGTGTCTACACTGCAAGTGATTGACGGGACGGGGCACAACTAGAACACTCCCATTATAATCAACAAAGCTGTGTACAAAAAAAAATAAGTTTGGAAAGGACTGCTTTAGCATCTGCAACAAATATTTCACAAATAAATAAGTTTTATTAATAATAGTACACATTTAGCCTATTTTTTAATTGTTTATATATTTATATTTTACAGCTTTTATTACTGATAAAAGAAAATATAAAGAGTATATTTATATAATTTTTTTATTAGACAGACTGCAATTTAAATATCCAATAAATAATAAATTATTGATTTAAACAAAGATTTGTTTCTGTTAACTTTTTAAATTGTGTAAAGTAGCCTAATGTACTTGCAATGGTCGAAGTTGTAAGGTGTAAGTGCAGCAGAGTAAAAGCAAAAATGGGCAGCTTGTATGGTAAAGAGCATTAATTTACTGTACAGCCTACTCTATAATATTTGATAGGCCTCTCTAAATTGCGATTAGATCAAACCTTTTGCTGTGAAACTTTTTATTTTTTATAAAGTTTTGATTCATTTACATTATATTTATTCATTTAGCAGATGCTTTTATCCAAAGCGACTTACAAATGAGAACAATAGAAGCAGTTAAACTAACAGTAGGACAACAATATGCAAGTGCTATGACCCTTCTCAGTTTAATCTAACGCAGTACGTTATTTTTAATTTTTAAAAAATAATAGAATAGAATAGAATAGAAGAGAAAGTGTTAGTATTACTCGATCAAGTGCTGTCGAAAAAGAAGCGTCTTCAGTAATTTCTTGAAAGTGGCTATGGATTCAGCAGCTCTGGTTGAGTTAGGCAGATCATTCCACCAGCAGGGAACAGTAATGGTAAAGGTCCGAGAAAGAGATTTTGTGCCTCTTTGAGATGGCACCACAAGACGTCGTTCGCTTGCAGAGCGCAAGTTTCTGGATGGCACATAAGTCTGAGGTAATGAGTTTAAGTAAAAGGGAGCAGAGCCAGTGGTTGTTCTGTAGGCAAATGTCAGTGACTTGAATTTGATGCGAGCGGAAACTGACAATCAGTGCAATTTTGTGAGGAGAGGAGTGACATGTGCTCTCTTCGGCTCGTTAAAGACCACTCTGGCTGCAGCATTCTGGATCAGTAGCAGAGATTTGACCGTGCAAGCTGGAAGACCAGCCAGGAAAGCATTACAATAGTCCAGTATGGATAGAACTAGCGCTTGGACAAGGAGTTGTGTAGCATGCCTGATCCTTGCCTGATAGGAAGGGCCTGATCCTCCTAATGTTGTACAAGGCAAATCTACGTGACCGGGCAGTTATAGTTCAATTGATCATCAATTAACACTCCAAGGTTCCTGGCTGACCTTGATGGAGTTATGGATGACGAGCCTAGCTGAATGGTGAAGTTGTGATGAAGTGTTGGGTTGGCCGGGACCACAAGTAGCTCTGTCTTCGCAAGGTTTAGTTGAAGGTGGTAGTCCTTCATCCAGCCAGAAATGTCTGTCAGGCAGGCTGAGATACGATCAGCTACCGTCGGATCGTCAGGCTGGAATGAGAGGTAGAGTTGTGTGTCATCAGCGTAGCAGTGATAGGAAAAACCATGGTTCTGAATCACAGATCCTCGTGATGTCATGTAGATGGAGAAGAGAAGTGGTCCAAGCACTGAGCCCTGAGGCACTCCAGTGTGCGATTGGAAAGGATGAGTTTGGAGACTTCTGCCTCTGAAAGTAGAGAGAAGGAGGGTAGAATGTGTGTGTTAGCTGGTAAAATGTGTGTGTCAGTTTGTGGATTGGTAAATTTGCCGCTGATGGTGGTTGTTTTATTTATGAAGAATGTGGCAAAATCGTCAGCTGTTAGGGTTGATGGAGGAGGAGGAGGGTTGAGAAGAGAGGAGAAGGTTTTGAAAAGCATGCGAGAGTCAGAAGAATTGTTAATTTTGTTGTGATAGTAAGTCATTTTAGCAGTAGAGATATTAGCAGAGAAGGAAGAGAGGAGGGATTGATAAAGACCAAGATCAGTAGGATCTTTCGATTTGCACCACATCCTCTCTGCACCCCTGAGTTTAGAACGATGTTCACGGAGAACATCAGATAACCAGGGGGCAGAGGGAGTAGCGCAGGCTGGCCTGGAGGAAAGGGGGCAGAAGTTGTCTAAGCAGGATGTTAAAGTGGAGAAAAGAGTATCAGTTGCACTGTTAGTATCTAGTGTTGAAAGCTGATCAGGTGGAGGAAGTGTGGATGAGACCAAAGAGGATAGGTGAGAGGGTGAGAATGAGCGTAGGTTTCGCCGAAAGGTGACCCTGTGGAGGAGTGTGTGTTGTGTTCTGAGGCAGGTTGAGGTTGAGAGTGAGGAGGAAGAAATCTGAGGTGTGCAGTGGAGTGACCAGTGTATAGTCAGTGGAGCAGTAGTGTGTGTATGATTCAGCCATGATTGACTGAATCATGGCTCTTGACTGATTCAGTTTTCATTGAGTTCTGTTTCTGTTTGCAGTTAGTTTGGTAATTAGTTCATATCTCCTCTGTTCCCTGCCTGTGTGTTTCTGTGGCGAGCAGGACGAGGCCAAGGGCCGTGAGAGAGCGGCACGAGGCCGGTGGCGTGATTACTGATGAGCGACACCTGCGCGACGCACCGGTCTCGTATCTCTCACGGAGGAGCGGAAGCATAAAGGAGGAGCGATGACAGTGAAGAGCGAGAGAGGACAGGCCTGAACTTGTTTTGTGTTTTGTTTTATTGTGACAGCAGTCGTCCGTGAGGGGCTGCTGTCTACTTTACTTTTCGTTTTGTATTTGTTTTATTTTGGTATTAAAGTTGATGAATGTTCGCCGGTTCCCGCCTCCTTCTTCCCATAACATCTGAACTGCGTTACAGTTTCCTATGTTTCTGATTGATTAGAGCCCACCTTGTTAATTATCTCGTTAGCTCCTTTGTTTGCCCGTATTGAAAGGGATACTCCACTTTAAAATGAAAATTCTGTCATCATATACTCACCCTCATGTTGTTTCAAACCTGTATGCATTTCTTTCTTCTGCTGAACAGAAAGGAAGATATTTAGAAGAATATCAGTAACCAGTAGGGAAAAAAATATACTATGGAAGTCAATGAGACCAGAAACTGAAAAAAAGTTGTAGTAAAGTTGTCTAAATAGTGGTGGGACTACTTTTCTTTGTGGATGCACTTCTGGTTATGCATTTTTAATGTAATACCTATGGTTGTATTTTTTGTGTGTAAACAGATTCTTTCTCATATGTATATTCGACATATATCATGTCAAAGTTATGTGTGCTCATATAAAGTGTTGTGCAGAATGTCACTAGAACTAGAACGGCTCTGGCTAACAGAAGAGGCTGTGTTATAGCCTCCTCTTATTCTACGGTTATTAATGACCCTCTCTATCACCACTAGACCCTAAGCCATCTGGGGGTCTCTTCCCTCCTCTGTGTGTTTTTTTCTGTTTGTCTGTACAAGTGTGTATGAAGTGTTATCTTTGTGAGGACCAGTTTAAGTTTTATAATTAAATGCTGACTGCTTAATTTAAAATCTATTGCTGAATCATGGCTCTTGACTTTGTTCTTTTCTCAAACTTTGTTTGCTTTTCCCCAAAAACTAGATATATACTCGTCCTTGTTCAATAAATCAACTATTCTGCCATCTTTTTCCCACAGGTATCGGGATGAATACCCACTCAGATGAAAAAAGAGGAGAGAAAGGGGAACCAGGGTGGATATTTTTAGCCTAGACCTTGTTTCTGATTTGTGACCACCAAAAGCAGACTCGTTTAGCAAAGCAGACATGAATAACCATTGTAAAAAAAACCCAAAAAAAAAACTATAATGTCGAGTCTATCTGCATCTGTGGTATAGTGGGTAGTATGTGTGATTGTGGCATTATGCTCAAGAGGATGTAGGTTCAAATCCTGCATTTTTGTCTTTTGACTTAACTATGGTAGAAGGTTCATTCAGTTTGGTAGATTTTGGACTGTGTAGGTTTGTTGAAAAGAAATGTGTCAACCCTGTTACATTAAATTTTTACAATTCAATGTGTAACAGAGTGGACGTTTTAAGCGAATGAAGCCCATTACAAGGGGGAAAAAACATGCCAGCAGAAGATTAACATTTAGGAAGAATTTTAATAGATGTATAAGGTCTATAAAAAAAAAAAAAAAAATCAAACATTTTCATGTCTAATATAAATTGATAATATATAAGTCGTTTGAAAATGAGGAAAAGATAGAAATGTTTATAACCGATTCTTTAAAACTGATGTAACTTATGTGATTTAAGGAAGTAGCACCAATCTGAAAAGCATTAGCTGATATAAAAAATTGGATAGTAATTTCCTAATTCTGGAAAACACATTAGACCAAAAAACTCAGCACGTAATAACCTAGAATACTGTATAATACCTAATGGATGTTCTGTCAAGTCTTCGTCAGTTAGGAACCTGGGTGTGCTCTGTGATACAAATCTTTCTTTTGAAAGCCACGTTTCTAGCATCTGTAAAACTGCATTCTTCCACAATAAAACATATCTAAATTACGACATATGCTTTCAATGACAAATGCGAAACAGTTAATGCGTTTATGACCTCAAGGCTAGATTATTGTAATGCTCTTATGGGTGGTTGCACTGCATGCATAATAAACAAACTACAGCTGGGCCAAAACGCTGCAGCTCGAGTTCTTACTAGAACCAGGAAGTATGATGACCATATTAGCCCGGTTCTCAACACTGCATTGGCTCCCGATTAAACGGTAGATCCTTTTCCTATTTAGCACCAAAACTCTGGAACAGACTTCCAAACATTGTCCGGGAAGCAGACAATTTAAATCTAGACTAAAAACACATCTCTTTAACCTAGCATACGATAGCACATTATCAATTTCTATAATTCAAATTATGTAAAATGATTATTAGATTGCATAAACTAGTACAGCCGGAACCGGGAACACTTCACATAACATCTGATGTGTTTGTTACAGCATAAGAAGAATGGCTTCTACGCTATATTAGTTTCACTGTTTATCCCGAGGTTTACGGTACTCAGCCGTATCCGGGCCATATCCAGATGAAGGACCTGCGCCTGGAGACAAAAACAACGCAGCCCTGAAGTGTCAGCAGCGACCATGTCAACTAGACTCTCCGCTGTGAAGGCCTCATCGGCCTGACAAAAGTTTTTTTTTTATGACAAACTTTTTTCCTCTGTACAGATAAAAACGTTATCAAAATGATTCCCATTCACACGCATCATTAATTAATCATATAGGTACTAATCAGTCATTATGATTTTGTGTTAACTGTGGTACATCTAAATGAAGCATGACAGTTGATTAACATTTTATATACTGTATAGTTGTATATATATTAATTGTTTCATGGGGACAAATTGTAGGAATCCACCAAACTGCAGGAATGACCCAGAAGGCAAAAGGGCAATTCAAAATATGAAGTGTCTCCATTTTCAGTGTTCCAGTTTCTATGTTTTAAAAGGTATACAAATGTTTAGAGAATTAACGAGTCATATCCAGACATGCTTTCTCTTTAGAAATTACTTCAACATCTTTTGTGAGATCTAAAGTTCCAAAAAACCTTTGTTTCTTTGCCCATATACCTTGTCACTCTGCATTTGGTTGTCTTCCTGTAACTGTACTTCAAGTAAAGGTTACTATAGTGATCTCCGCAGCTATTTCCTACAGACAAAAGCAGAACAATGCACCACTTAAGAGAGATGTCTTGCTTAAGCTTTGACCTGCTTTCTACCCCAAAGAGGAAGAGACGGTGCTTGCAGACACAAGGCCAAACACAATTGAGTCGTAAAATATCACAGGGTAATGCACATGCACCCACACACACACCAAAACAAAGTGGCAACCCCCATACAAATAAGCATCTGTAAATATTGTTGCTCAGGGTTGCAGCATGCTGAACTTCTGACCCCTTGGATAACTCCAGGTGTCAGTCATTCAAGGCAATTTGGTCATTATTTGCATGTTACTGATGCATTACGAACCCCATTTGTGTACTGTCCCTGCTAGATTAGAATTAGTGCATCTGAAATCACAGTACATGGGTCAAATTGCCTGGATGATGGTGGATTTTCAAACTTTGTGAGCCAATATTGCTAACATTGCCTCAAAGAAAAGGAGTAGCTTGCAATGGTTCTCTTTCAACTTTTTCAGTTAAAGGAACTTGGCAAGGAATGCAAGGCCCCAAGCTGCAATAACAGTTATTCTATGAATAAACCTAGCATCATTTAACTCGATGCTAACAGTAGACAGAACGCAAAGCCAAGTAATACATGATAACGGGGCCTTTCATATCCAGACACTATAATATAAAATACTGAGCATTTGCTCTCTAAACATTGAAAATTACATTTACATCACTAATAAAGTATGTACAGTAGTGGCCAAAAGTGATGTCCAGCCTAGAAAAAATTACAAATTTTGAATTGGTTGCCAATTTCCTATTGTTGTCAAAGATTTGTAAGCATATTGTGTAGTAGTCAATTGTTTTATTTGCGATATCACAAAGAATCGAGCACTATCAAATTGTGCAGACATAATTTTTTTTCCAGGCTGTAATACAAAGAAAAACACAAGTAGGCAAATGCAGGGAGTTCTCTCTTATTTAAAACACCCATATGACGTCTTGGAATCCATAATCATGAGTTGAATCAAGTGATTTCGATTAGGCAGACATCTAAACTGTGCAGTGCTTGAGGGACTCCAGGACCAGGGTTGGGAACTACTGGTCTTGAGTGAACGCAAACATCTACAGTGGCTTATAATGAACCAAAATATCTGCACCAAGCCTATTTTGATGCACCACAACCGTTTGAGGCTGAGAAAACATTATGAAATGGTACATTTGTCTTTCTGAATGATGATGTGCTTGATGATGATGTATGGTATTGAAGTGCCCATCGTTGCATCACAATGCTCCTATCGCTTTGATGTGTTCATGACTTGTTTTTGTTTTGAAGGTTTAAATGGAATGAATTTTGGCTGGCACTTCTGTAAACGAAGCTGAATTTTTTTTCCCATGTAACTTGTCAGCCATGGTTACATGGTCCTACACCCAACTTAGTCTTGTGTAGCCAGACCTTCAGACTGAAGGTCTGGACTCTATCGCAGCTTTCATTGGCCAAGGACTAAGAGGACATTTGACTGCCATGTAACGCAACCAATCACAGTTCGTTTTGTTCTGCGTCATGTTTAGGGGCGTGAAAATATAACGTCAATGTCCCTTCAATAACAGACCAGTGTGTACAACTCTTGGACGTATTTTAATTAGTCTATGCCGTATACTTTACATACTTCACATAGTTTTGAAAATCCAGCATTTAGTTGATCCTGATAAGCGCTCATTGTAACCGTTGTAAACACGGCGGCTTTCTCGTCACACACGTCTCCCGGACATCCTGTAGAATTCAACCAATCAGATGATGACATCAGACAGCGGTGCATGGGCGTGACTTCTGAGGCTGAGACTACACACGGTGTTGATGGTGCTTGCCTGGGAAGCTTAATGTTTGCACTTTTGGGGGAGATAAACCAATGAACTGCATACTAGTCATATGCATCGTAGTCAATGAACAATAAACTGGGTAATGTATTTTAACGATAATGTATTTACCCTCTGAATTCTGCATGTCAGATCAGGTGTCTAAAATTTCAGGAGAAAAACACAGAATTGTGAGATGTAAACTCCCAATTATGAGGAAAAATACTAAGGGCCCTGTTTTAAGGATCCTAGCTCATGGTCTAAAGCGCACGCTGCAAGTTCACTTTGGGCATGTCTGAATCCACTTTTGCTAGTTTAACGACGGGAAAAATGGTATAGTCGCCCAGCGCATGGTCAAAAAGGGTTGTCCCTATTCTCTTAATGAGTAATGGGTGTGTTTTGGGCGTGACGTGCAAAAAAAACAATCAGAATCTCATCTCCAAATTCCCTTTAAAAGCCAGTTGCGCTCGTTCCATGGCGGATTCGCTATTTACTTGGCGGAATTTACAAGCGGAAAAACTGAACGCTTCTTTAGCGAGGAAACGGATCTGCTCATACGCAAGGTTCAAGCGTGCAAGCAGACCACCTACGGGACAAAGTGTAGGCCTGCCTGGACCTGCCTATTGCGCACATTACTAACACACTCTTTAAATAACAAAAAATATTGTGCCATTGACTTTAGACCAGGTTTTTTTGGTTAATGGCGCAGTCTATTTCAGTTGCCTCAAAATAGCAACGCGCCAACAATGCTCCTGAACACACCTCGTTTTCAGACCAGCACGCCTGTGGGTGCACAAATGGGCATTTGCTATTTAAACAGCGTGGTGCAGGACGTGAAAATGATAACTGCATCAGGCTGAGACTAGCAAAAAAAAAACACTTGCGCATTGTGCCGGGTGTATGATAGGGCGCTAAATGTGAAATATAAACTCGTGAGGAAAAAGTAAGAATTGTGACATAATATTTTTTATTATTTTAATATTTTATTCCATGGCGGAAATAAGCTTCCATTGTTCAGGTACCTTAATAATGAATCTCAATTATATTGCTACAGGCTTTGGACTCTATCGCCCCCTTGAGTACTGGTGTTTGTTACCGTCATAGTAACATACAAAACATACATTAAAGGAAATATCTCTGCCAAAAATAAAAATTTTGTTGACCAATCATTCGTGTAAACTTACTTCACTCAAAAACTACTTTACTGACCTGTATGCAAATGAGGATGTAGCCACAGAGATACTGGGAGAATAGAGCTGATGTTAAAAAAACTTAAATCGCAGCATCTGCTATGACATCTGATAGGGTTCTTCAACACATCAAATGCTCTCAGACAAGACTGAGAGATTTACTGAGAGGATATTTATTCCCAGACAAAACAAATGCTACTTGTGACTCTCTAAACCAGGGACCCGGGAGGTGGAGGGGGTTTACATAGCAGAGCTCGGCTCATCCTCTTAATTTGCAGGACCAAGAAAGTTTGTGAAAGGGGGGAAATCTACATGCTGGGGGCTTAAGACAGCGGCCACTCAATGGATCAGTTTAGTCATCACAGCAGGACTGGGGATTTGTGATAGATCCGAGTCTTTCACTCATCGATACCAAACAGCATCCATTTACTTTCTGGAATTCAAGAATGGAGATTTCTCCCAACAACCATCTGAAACCATCTTAGATCAACAGAACCACCTTCGAGGCCTTTTTGTTTGCGCATCGGTGCATTAATCTGTGCCTCCAAAGTCTCTCCCCTCAAATGCTGGTAGACCACCACTCCTCTCCCTCTCCGCCCAAGGCAGCAGTGCCAAGCCGAGCCGCTTTCTCATGTTAATCACACACTTTGTCCCAGGGTGGATTATCCTGCCGTGGCTTTTGTTCCAGCCCCTAGCAGAGCCCCGCGAGGTCGACCTCGGCCTCCGCCTCAGATACAAAGATCCCTTGCGCATGCAGCCTAGTGCTGAGCACGTCCCTCCACACACAAATTAGTCAGGTACAATTCAGCACTCACTGCGAAGAGGCCCCTCGCTCATTAAAAATGACTGCACATACTCCCCGACCGCCAGCGTGAGACGCAATCAAATGGGGGCCCATTTTCAAGAGCTTGTTATGGCAACGTACGTAACAGATCTGTACGTTGATGTGTTACTGCATCACATGTGTTACATTATGAAAGCGGCTTAATTACTACACTTTAAAAAAATCTCTTTAATGTCTAAAATTTCTTGTGTTGATTTCTCATGATTCTCCAATTTGTCTCCTGAGAAAAAAGACTTTCACTGAATTTCAGATAACATCTCAACAGCCAATCAGAATCCATAACTGAGATGACATAACTGCAGTGTGTATATAATCAACAGATAATAAACAGTAAGTTATCGTCCGTTGGTGTGGGTGCTAATAACGTCATCATTATAGTTATCTTTATAATTAATGTTCTTCTTGTCAATGGACCTTTAGTGTCTATTTTATATGCAGGAGTTTTAGGAGAAACATCCAAAAGTTAATACATGAACATATCTGAGACATCCATTAATTCTCTTGAGCAACATTAATTCTCCTGAGATGTGACATGCTAAGCCATAAGAAAAATCCATTTCTCATAGGGTTCTCATAGACTGCATTGAGAGAAAATCGATACTTTGCTACTGCTGTTTTTCAGATTTTTCTATGGAAAAAAAGAGTCCAATACTGTAATCTCACACATTTTCTTTTGCCAAAAGAGATCTCAACAATGTCTCAAACTGTGCTCAGATTTGTACTCAAGATACAAAAGCCACAAAAAAGAGATCTCAATAAGAATGCCAACATTTCACATCAAATTAATCACATTTGTTTTTTGTTTTATTTTATCGAGAAAAATCTTAGACCAAGTTGATACTTAAAGGGTTAGTTCACCCAAAAATTAAGATTCTGTCAGAAAATGTATTAAAGACATTGTTAATATAGTCCAAGTGACTACAGTGGCTCAATCTTAAGTTTATAAAGCGACGAGAATACTGTTTTTGCGCACAAAAAGTATTCTCGTCGCTTTATAAACTTAAGATTGAGCCACTGGAGTCACTTGGACTATATTAACAATGTCTTTAATACATTTTCTGGGCCAGCAAGTTATAGTGTCCATAAGTCTGTGGAGGAGTGATCCAGCACTCAGATTTCATCAAAAATATCTTAATTTGTGTTCCGAAGATGAACGAAAGTCTTACGGGGTTGGAACAACATGAGGGTGAGTAATTACTGACAGAATTTTCATTTTTGGGTGAACTAACCCTTTAAATGAAAATCTAAGACCTTCATTAAGGAACTGTTAATTACAGGAATTATTGTTCATTAGTTAAATTTACAAGTAAACAACATAAAATGTATAATGAGCATATCTTCATGATTTATTAAGACTTGCTTTAGGAAAAATGTTTCCTATGTTTTCACTTTACTTAAAGCCATCAATTATGCATTTATAGCAGTTAGTAGCTGTATCTACTCATAAAAAGTATTTGTAAGAACACAACACAGCTATTAATAACAATATATTCACTTATTTGACAGAAGTCTAAATGACAAAAAAGTAATTGTAACATAATATAATAACATTATAGGTTGAATCTTTATAAATACATTCATGGAATCATACGACTGACTAACTAATGCTTAAGTTTATCAGTGTATAAGGGATGAGCATGCGCATTGAAAAAGCAAATGCATGACTTATAAATAATTCTAAAAATAATATAAATGTAACTATAACTTATCTAGTAATGCAGTATAGGTCTTAAATGGATCTTTATAAATTTATTTTAAAACAGTAAAACTTATAGTATAAATGGAGCTATAATTCTATAAGCATGGTCTTCATAGAAAGTGATACCAAATTTCTCTCTGTAATATCACATCCCAAGAAAGAAGAACAAAGCAAAACTTTTTATCACAGCAGTTTCTCATAAATAGTAATGCAAGTGAGCAAATGGACAGTCTTTTACATCTCAGATTTTTCTACTGAGATAAAAAAAAAAATGAATCATCTGAATAATAATAATAATCTTACATATTTCTTCTAGAGATTTAGAAGAGATCTCAACATTTATGTTGAACACAACATGTGCTCAGATTCAAGATATCATTTTGCTGGAACAATCCTCCCATAGGATTTTAGGAAAAACGACTGATACAAAGTAGATACTTCAATGAAACAAGAATAAGACATCCAGAAAGTAATATGAGCTATCAAAGATCTACCTCTGAGCAAGATTCCTTATGGATGTCTCATCTGAGCTCTCACAGAATGAGATAAACTTCTTATACTCGTCATAGCACTTTTGTATTTGCGGACTCTTTTGTCATGTGTTTGGCGTCAGGGCAGATCCAGTCTTCTCCTATCAACCCTATGGTGCTTGAGAACTGGACAAGCTCTCACAGGTTTGTTAATTAGAGACACGTTGAGTCCTCAGATGGTAGACAGAGAACCAAGTTCTGCACAGTAGCCTTAACCTTATCTGAACCGATGCAGGCTGAGAATGAAGGGACTACAAAGGTCATCTGCACTGTAATAGTGTTCAATCACAGCAAGTTTAAGCACTGATTGGAAGTTTTGTTTTATGTGAACCCATTTTTTATTTTTGCCAATTACAGTATATTACATTGTTTGCTAAATAATTAGGGCATGAATTTATGACAAAAGGATAGACCATTTTTGTTTTATCTGGTGAAACGAAAAGGATGTGCACTGATATTAGGTTGCATAAACTAGATCAGCCGGAACTGTGAACACTTTCTATAACACCTCTCGTTACATCATAAGAAGAATGGCATGTTAATGTTAATGTTAGTTCTGTTTATCCTGAAGTTTACTGTAGTCAGCCGAATCCGGGCCATATCCAGATCAGATGGTGGACCTGCACCTAGACACGACCACAACACATCCTTGAAGTGTCAGCAGAGATTGATGCTATTTTCTTCTAGAAACAAACTTTGTTGTATTATTTTCCTGTTATCACTGTAAACCAATACAATCTGTATTGTAAAAAGCGCTATATAAATAAAGGTGACTTGACTGGACTTGACTGTGATGTTATTCACTACTGTTGGCAACGCTGGATTTTGGCAACTGTAAGGGATTGTCTTAGGACATTGGCATGTTAAAGGTATGCATTTGTAATAAAATTATATTAAAAAATTCAGACTATAGATTTTCATTCAACTTGTCAGGACAAACTAAGACACCAATAAAATGTTTTTCTTTTTTCTTTTTCTTTCATAATTTTGGTGTAAATATCAAAAAATTGTGTGTGTGTATACTGTATATATATATAGACAGAGAGAGAGAGAGAGAGAGAGAGAGAGAGAGAGAGAGAGAGAGAGATGGCAATCCATAACGTTCTGAGGGATCTTATGCTTTCAAAGCTAGCTTGCTATCGCTAGTCTCTACGAAACTGCACACCCTAGCTTAAATATAAATGTTGACAGTGCTTGAGCAAAATTATAGTGAAATAAAGACTAGACAATAAAATAATCTCCCGGTTTCAAGTAATTGACCACCCAACCTTTCACTTCATTCAGCTGCCAAAGGCCAAGGGAACGAAATCAAGGATGCTAGAGTACTTTTGACTGGCTTTTAAATACCATCTTAAATATTTTAAATAAATAAATAAACCCATCCAAACAACATTTAAACAAACAAATAAATACATACATAAAATTCTGTCATCTGCCATGAGTTGTGTTCCATTGTGACCATTGACTTGTGTTCAGCAGAAGAAAGAAATTCATACATGTTTGGAACAACTTGAGGATGAGTAAATTATTACAGAATACATTTTTTTTGGGTGAGCTACCCCTTTAAGTACACCTTTATATGTAATTTAATTTTTTTTTTAAATGTGGTAAAATTTACTGCTGAATGTACTGACATGCATTTATGGTTAACTAAAATACACTTTAATGTCATTCATTATCTAATGATGAAGTTTTAGTACATTTCAAATATATTAATTAATATCAAATAACATTCCAGTTCAAATTAATATTAAGTACTTTAAATATGAATTGGCATGTTAGTCAACACATTAAAATAAGTGTACTTCTTTAAAGCACGACAAAAGATTATTAAGTGCACTTTTCTTTACAATGGTCTGAGGAACCACATACTGTAGCAACATGCTAAACCCCACTCAAACCAAACTTAGCTAAGTGCTAGCATTTTGGTGTTGAGTTTTTCAGAAAATATACAAATTTAGATATAGGATTTACCATCTCAATGCCTATAACACAAAATACTGTGATTCAATGACAACCTTTTAAGAACAAGCTTAAGTGATTTTGCGTGGTTGGAGGTCTAAGAACTTCTAAGAACAAAATAATGTTCTTAAGAACAAAACTTCTAAGAACAAAATAATGGTTTGTATATTAGATTAAATTAAACCAGGAACAAAAGCTTAATGTTTGCAGGAATGGTCCTTCTCGGCCTTAGACACCCCCAGAGCAGCGGGGTGATAGATGAGCCAAGAGCCCACCTCATAATTTCATTAGTAAATTAGAGCAATGACATAATCCGGTCACCCCGAGACCCCTTTAAGGCAGACTTTACAGGTCACCATTTTTCCTTCAAGCTAACTGAAAACATGTTTGGAGTAAATGAAGCAAGAACAAGAAGAGTAATTTGATTGCGTGGTGGCTCCATATGGCACCCTGGATGTTTGTTATTTTAATGGCCAGCTTCATATGGATGGTGTGGCACCGCTGGCCCATCGGAACACAACAAACGCTGTTCAAATACCAAACATCCTCCCCCACTCCTATAAAAACATACATGACGAATCTGGTTAGGGAATAAAAGATGGAGAGGACAATGGAGGGTGGAAAACTGGAGGATTGGCGTGGGGTGAAAGAGGGGGTGTCAAGCAATCCACAAAAAAACCTCAATGGAATAACATTGGGGCACTATGGGACACACAAAAACACAGCCACCTCTTTTCTGCTCTGCACGACTGAAAGGGCAATATAAGGGAATTCTGCATTACAGAGACAGGCGGCAATTCAGCGTTGTTGGGTTTTCAGCTTGCTGGCATTATGCATATGTGTTTGAAAGTTTAGGCTGATAATGCAGCACTTTGTTTGACAAGTCTTACTCTTTTTGGGGTACACTCTCTTTTTTGTGCCATGTATTGTGATGCAAGGCATTAGCTGAGCTTGCCTGTGTAAAGACATAGAGGTCAAGGTCTAACTTTCACAGCCTCCGAGATCTTACACATAAACAAGCATTATTTATAACAAGCAAGAAACATTTATAAAAGACACAATACAGAGGGACTTGCATAAGAAAATGTTGGCTTAAAGATATACAATAAGATTTGTCAGTAATTTTCTATATGACAGGTTGCAGTTGTCAAAATATATATACATATACATTTTGTCTTTCACAATATACAAAAACAGCTGAAAACAGTAAAAAAAAAACAACAACAAAAAAAACATATTGCCAATGTAGATATAGTAAAATACAAGTACAAATACAAGTTCTGGCTTTAGATCCTTTCCCGATCCTGTTCCCCTCTCTCCTCCTCCAATTGCTTCCTGTGTCCTCTATGCTGTTCAATCCAATAAAGCCCCCAATAGTAAGAATAATATTAATTTTAAGCTTTAAACAAAATGTATATTTTTATAATATATATATATATATATATATATATATTGCCATATGGTTTTTTTAAGAGGTGTGCTATACCCAGCAATGCCCTAGCAACCATCCGGACCACTGTAACAACTTCATATCAATACCCTGGTAACCCCCCAAAACACTTGGCATCTTGGCGGTGAGTTTTGTACTAGTACCGCTGATTTTTTTTCTATAGAAAATGAAAAATTACAATATGTTTTTCCTATGACTACACAGTTCAACATGCAGGATCATTTTAGATGTCAAACCAAAACTGTTGATGTTTTGTTTCATATTATTGTGACATGTTGCTAACATGCGGCCTTAGGGATCATGCTGCCTCATTTTAGTGCAAATGAGCTTTCAGTTGCCATTTATGTGTCATAAACAGAAGAGTTTCTTCCTTTATAACCATATTGTACTTGAGCATAATTACTTCAACCCTAGGCTAGATTAGTCAAAGACTCTGAAATGTAAACTGATCTGATCTAAAGATATATCATTAGTTCCATATATCCCACCTGAACCCCTTCAGCTAAGTTTCTTTTTCATACCCTGGATATTCGCCAACTACAGTTTCATCGGTTTCTTTTCAAAGAGTATAACATAAATCATAAAAGACTCATTGCTTGGATGTTTAAGGGCAAAAAGATTAATCAGACTGTGTTTTGCAAGGCTGAGTGCATGTGTGTGTGTGTGTGTTTGGAAAATTCCAGTGTGAGGTGAGCTCAAGGTAGCTTTGAGGGGTGATAGTTGAGAAAATATGACATTTAACTCTTTGTTTGTAGGCTATGCTTCTGTTTATGAGACAAGTTTATTGTTTTATCCTACTTTCTTCATGTCTAATTCCAGTTAGCATCCTTTACTGTGCGAATGTTTGTAAAGTAGGAGACAAGACTGTTAGACTGGAGCACAGTTTGAATTAACCATTAATGGGGGTTTTCCCCCAGAAAACATAAAATTATGGAAAATGTATCACTCAAACTCTGTGTTTGGGAATCTCCATGGTGCATCAACCAACACGCCTCAATTAATCTGTTCTTGATGGGTGGCTTGTACATCCTTGCTTAGCTTTTAGCTACATATTAAAGGGCTAATTTAGCTTTAGATTTTTAGCATTTACATCAGGAAAGAGCAGATATTTTCACATAATCAGTTCCACAAAACTCCCAAGTGTCTTTTTAAATGTTGATTATGTGTCTATCCAGAATGACTTATGAACAGCAACCTTTTTATTTTGGGAATGTCATTTATGCCCCATTTGCCAAAATGTGACCAGTACTGTAAGGGGTTAACTATTCTAAAAAGGGTGTTTTTGCATAGTAACTCTACACACAAACTATCAAATGATTAGCCAAATACACATCAAACTACACACGAATTAGTGGCATTTAAATGCCAGTTCACTAATGAAACACAAGAGCTGTTAGTCTTGAATGATGTGTAATGTACAGAACTGTGTTTAGCATTTTGCAAAAAAAAAAAAAAAAAGATTACGCTGTAAAAATTTGCTGTAAAAAAGGGACACAGTACATGTTACAGTAACATGCTGTTTTCCATTAAAACAGCAATATACCATAGACAAAATGCATTCTGGATGATGGGTTAGACCGCTAGGAGGCGCCTTCTGGCCCATATCTATCTGCGTCTCATATTGACGCTAAAGGGTGCCATGTGCGTTCGATGTAGACGAAATGTCAAAAGCGTCAGTATATGACGCCTTGGGATGAGAACGGGCTGGAATATACTATGAATTAACAGTGCTTAAAGTCGACACTCAGTGCCTATGTTCCGAATCACATTAGTTCACTGATATAGTCCACTTGACTGAGTGAATAAAAACAAGTGAGAGGAACAAGAAGAACAGAAAAAAGATGAAATCAACTGAAGATAAAAGACATAAAATCTCAGAAGATCTCAGCAGAGGAGGATTAAACAACTCCACAAACAGCATTACCAGCTTCACTTATTATTAACCAGACTGACTATTTCTGTCAGACGTCTACAGAAGTTCTTATTAAAAGGTGACAGAGGTTTAGATGTCATTTTATTTTCATTTGATGTTACCATGATGGTGATCAGTGTTTGCTTTAGTTGGGCTCTTGACCCTTGACTTTTGAATATTAGTTTTTCTTTGGCTGCTGTAACTGTGTCTTTAAAATACATTTTCTATGGCAAAAAAGCTGAAAGAAAACAGGATCAGATGACAAAAGCTGTTTGTCAATAGTCACAATCATCATCTAGTAGCCCAATTCATTGATCTCATTTACTGTCTAATGTATTTTTATGCGTGATGTTTTGTATTTTTGATTGCGTTATCACTGTAATTTTACCGATGGAGATCTATCAGAGTTTTGATAACCAGAAAATATGTTAAAAAACAGTTAATGCTCAAAACACTTTTAACTTCTATATTAGCCAGACACACACAGACATCAAGAATCGGTGTATGAATCTCAACAATGGTGACAATCAAAAGTTTAATGCTGCAATGCATGATGGGTACCAGCATAGTAAAAAAAATTGTCCTTGACTCCCTGCATGCATTTTGGCATGAATAAATTATCAAGCTGAATTGTCTGGTTATTTTCTTTAATTTTTACTTTTTGTTTTTATTTTTGCTGTTGGTTTTGTGTTGACTTTTAGAGCGTGTTTTGTGATGTTCAGAGTTGATATAAACTTTTTTGTTGATTGTCACCATTGTTGAGATACATTGGCTGATTCTTGATGTCTTGTGTGTGTCTAAATAAAGCTGATATTCAAAATACTTTGGTGAATGATGAGTTTAAATATCCTTCATAACTGATTGCGCAGTACTGCTTGATATTTTGATGTAGTTTCACAGTGTAATAATATAAAATAAGGTGTATTAAAACAACACATTTTTTTATAAGAGATTGGATGAAATCGGTGATGCAAACATTATTTGATGACATCATAATCAAAACATAGCCAGCAACACCTGATCGCACTTTTGTTGGCTTTGTTTCTGCCACAACAAATATGTCTTAAAACACAGTTACTGCAGCCAACGAAAACCACATCGGGAAGTCAAGGGTCAAGAGCCTAACTAAAGCAAACACTGATCTCCATAATGGTAACATCAAATTAAACAAAACAACATCTAAACCTCTGTTAATTCTCATTAAGGAATTTCTGTAGACGTATGAAACTGTAAAAAACATTTAGTTAAAGTCATGTTTTTAATCAATTCACTATTACACATTAGGTGTTTGCAGTTTTATATTAAGAGATATTCCTTTTCAGTGAACTCAAATGAAGTAAGTGCACATACTATCAGTATAATACTAATTTTTAAACTCAAACTGTTTGAAGCAATCAGTTTTCCAAATGATATGAATTCATTTCCATGTTATTTTTATGGTAACAAAGGTACTGTAAAAAAGGAGAGCTGTAAATGAACAGTATATTGCTGGCAACCACAGCTGCCAGTAGATTTCCGTTATTTTACAGCACAGTTTTTATGCAGCCTGGTTTATTAGGCTGCATAAATTAGGTCAGCCGGAACTATGAACAATATAACACCTGATGTACTCGTTACATCATAAGAAAAATGGCATAATGTTAGTCTTTCTGTTTATTCCGAGGTTTACTGTAGTCAGCCGGATCCGGGCCGTATCCAGGTCTGATGGTGGACCTGCGCCTAGACACGACCACAACACATCCCTGAAGTGTCAGCAGAGATTGGGTCAACTAGACTCTCCCCTGTGAAGGCCTCAGCGACACGACAGCCATCGGCACTGATCCTCAACAAACCCGTCACCATCCCGGCGTGACTCCGATCTTCAACCAGATGGAACTGGATAATATTCTGAATGTTTTGATGCAATCTGACTTCTGACCTGTAATGCTGTCTGAATCATAATTACACTGTTCTTTTGTTGGCCAGAGGAGAACTGGCCCCCGACTGAGCCTGGTTTCTCCCATGGTTTTTTTCTCCAATCTGTCACTGATGGAGTTTTGGTTCCTCGCCACTGTCGCCTTTGGCTTTTGGCTTGCTTAGTTGGGGACATTTAATATTCAACAATAATATTTATCTGCCTTCATTGACACCATTATATGAGAACTGAACTGAGCTGGACAAAGACATCACTGTTTTCTCCAGAGCGGCTATATATATAAATAAACTAAATTAATAACTTTTTTACAACAAAAATGAACCATCTCTGAACTTACTTAAGCTGGACTATGACGGTATTTTCTTCTAGATTTGTTGTACAGCCGAAACAAACTTTGTTGCATCATTTTTCTGTTATCAAACTGCTTTGAAACAATCTGTATTGTAAAAAGTGCTATATTGGTGACTTGGAAAGGTGACTTGACTTGTCATGAGTAAATATTTTCACTGAGTAGGCCTCAAGTACCACTTTTAGTGTGTAAGCAAATTTTTTTTAACTGTAAAATAATAATACTAATTAAGTGGAACCTTTCTAAAAGTCTCATTAATTAAAGTGTCATTGATTCCCAGTTTTATCAATTCTATGAAACAAATCTAAGGTTTGTAAGCACAATTTGACTTCCTAATACAAAATTGGCAGGGACATTTGTATTAGGAAGTCAAATTGTGCTTACAAACCTTAGATTTGTTTCATGGAATTGATAAAACTGGGAATCAATGCAGTGTTGAATTACACTTTGCAATGACATTAATGAGACTTTTAGAAAGGTTCAACTTTTGGCAAATTTTGTGCAAGCTGTTTGTAAAGCAAAGTTTACTGAATATAGCAATGTGATTTTAAGCTAATTGCGCTATATTCTTCAGTAAAGGGGGCTGTCAACCAAACTGCATCTAAACTTGCTCATTAAATACTTAAAGAACAATGCCAAATGTTGTTTTTCTTAGATTTACAGTTAACCGTACATTGTATATTGTCTTCAAGCTAGCAAACAGAAGGTTTCCACAGGTTCACTTTACATTTTTCAGCAATTGTGTCCTCAAAAGTATAGCTATCCCAGAAACACACACACATCCTCAGGCCGACCTCTGACATCCCCAAGCTCAGATTTTTTTGCTTTCAAGTGAACTTCTTCATTTGGAGTGTGAGACAATGCGGCCTGCTTCTTTTGTGTGTGTGATATCCCACAGAGCCACAATATGGCCAGTCAGGGATCAATGGGGCCAAACAATTGATTTAACCAAAAGGGCTCTGCAGGGAGGGCCCTCGGGGGCCGTGGCTTGCTGGGTACCATCAAGACTGCACGCTCTCTCAATCTCTTGGCAGAGGAGCATGAGACGGGCAGGGGATAGGGGCCATCAGACATGGGCGGATGGGATGAATGCCTGTCTACAAACTGAACTTGATTTCTGGAGTTCAGATAATGCACCTATACACACACATCTCTAGGCCATATGTAGCGAACAGATGGGTGAGTGGGAATACTTTAAAACTCGCGGCTGCTTATAGCATATGACAATAGCCCAGAACAAGCTCTTTAATCTTTGGAGACTTTGCACCATTTTCAGTTTTGTCTTAGATGTTTCTAATACAGTTCATTGGGACAAATATAAAATTAACAAAACAATTGTTGACATACAGCAATGCAGTACAGTAACAAAGTACAGAAATATAAAAATGAATGAGAAAAATGTGAATTCATATTGGTGGCAGATTGTGGCACAGCTTTTAGACATTACTGAGATCTTTCCTACATTCTAGAGAAGATACAAATGAGATTACTGGCAGTAGGCCAGTACTGGAACATACTAATGTCATGAAATTGCTACATGAAAACACAGACTTCTTTGCATTTTCATGGAAGCATCTAGCTAAATTAATTAGCCTAATTAATCATTTTTATCTTTAAAGATTCATACATATTGAAATTGCTTCAGACTTGTGTTCCTCTTAAATTTTCTTCCTAAAACATTGTAAGTGAACTGTCGTAAAGTTCTTGCATTTCCCTATAAGTGAGTGTGGAAACAGGCTAACGGAATGTTAATATTCCATAAGCGTCTATAAGGACACACCAGGAGGTGATTCCTTTATGTGTCTGGACCATCTGTTGAGTCCAGAACCAACACAGCAATTCCTCACACAATGAAACAAGCCTGTGTTATGCACACACATGCTCAACTATCTCCATACATGCATGAGCAAGAGCAAAAAAATAAATAAATGAAAGGTTTTTACTTTAAACAGCTAGATATGAATACATCTCTGGTCATTAATAGTATAGAAGCTTGCTCTATAATAGTTGCTCTTTCATAGCTTAAATGACTTATTTGAGGTCTTATTGAGTGGATTCATTTATAAATTTAATCAATTTTAACATGATTGTCACTATGAAAACAGAAATGTGTACGTTGGCATAGAGTATACAGTAATTGTCAAAATTGCAGGATATTACTGAACATTAATTGTCTTTTAGATGTCAACCAATTTTATTAATTTACTAACTGCTCTGACATTAATCTAATAAACCTGTTTTTTGTGTATTACAAATATTGTTGGCTTTTTGTCAAATTTGCTAAATGCATAAATGTAAAGTTAAAAAGGGTATGACCTGAAATGAACTCATTTGCATCTTGTAAGAACTAACTTTTCAAATCATTTTTTTTGTGTGTGTGTCAGAACACAAAACTTTTCTCTTTACCTAAATCTCGTGTAGTATTTGTAATGGCTTTGTTGTTGTTTTTTTCTCTCTTGAGCTTGACATTTAAAGGTCAAGGGAGCATTTGTTACAAGCTGCCATCCGTGCAGTCTGTCTCCCATAATCGACATTTAATGGAGGCAAACTTTAGATCCGTTCTTCCCAGGCACAGCTCAGGGCCAGAGGGGGAGTGGAGAGAGGTCAGTTGTCTTTTCTGCCAAGCCCATCTGTCCAACATTCCACATCAGGACCATCATGCATCCACCCACAGCGAAGGGGAGGAGCAACAATCAGCCCCGCCCCCTGCTGACTGCATGACCTTCCCTGGCTTTGACTGTGCTCAAATGCCCATTGCCAACAAAACGCTTGCTGACATGCACAGTGTGTTCCTCTTGTGACAAGATGCAAAACAAATTGTTCTGTGCATACTGAAGAAGTTCGGGGATACACTTGATGGATGTCCTGTTATCCTGCATTAAACAAAGAAGACTAAAGCCCTGATCACACAAAGAACAATAATTATAACTATATTAGTGCCCAAACTGACAAAACATTATGTTTTGTTTATTATAAGTGTGCAATGCAGTTTTCTGATTCTGATTGTCAATGTTTTTTATTTATTTTAATCATTCATCAGTTGAAAAAAATTATATCTGAATATCTGAATATCTTTATAGTTGTGGTGTGGACTTCACTATTATCATAAAATTGGAATGATTAATAAAACTTTATAGTTACCGTTATAGTTACTGTCCTTGGTGTGAATGATTTTCTTTAGGAATGAAAATCATAAGGAACTGAATGATTCTGGTTAGAATCATTCAGTTCAAAAATTTCTTTTTTGAAGAAGTATCCTAACTATATTATATCATATAAACATTTTTTAATATTGTTGGAGAACTGGCCCCGACTGAGCCTGGATTTCTCCCAGGTTTTTTTTCTCCATTCTGTTATGGAGTTTTGGTTCCTTGCCACTGTTGCCTTGGCTTTTGGCTTGCTTAGTTAGGGACACTTAGGGGCTGTTTACACCTGGCCACTTCATGCGTTTTCTCAGATCGGACCGATCGTGAAAAGACCAGGTGTAAATGCCCTCCGAAACGCATTCGAGACGGATTTGAATCCGATCGCTCAAACCACTTCAGGAGGTGGTCTGGGCCGCATTCCAGACGAAACTGGACAAGTGTAAATGCATCTGGTTGTTGAAACCACATATGTAAATTGTACTCCTCCCAAAAATGCTAAAAAAATAAGCGTGTGAGTGCGTGTTATAGGCTATATGTAATGTTATAGCCAGATATGACGACGCTACTGGAACACGCATCACCGCAGATGAGAAGCTGAGCATCTATTCATTAAACCAACGTGCAAACTATCGCAAATCAAAGTGAAAGTAAGTCGCAGACGCTTATCACACAATCATCATCATTAAAAGTAAAGAAACTAAATGATCTTACCAGGGCTGTTACTGCTCTCTCTTATTGCTGTCTTTGATTTTTAAAATTTTTAGCTGATGATCAATAAAATGCAGCTCATATCTGTTGCTTTCGGTGACGTGCACTCCATTAAATCTGCATATAGCGCGGGAATTGAAGATCGGATTTAAATCCGTTTCGCAAAAACACATTTATGTGACCAGGTGTAAATGGAATCGTTTTGATAAATCAGATAGCTATCCGATCTGAGAAAACGCATGAAGTGGCCAGGTGTAAACAGCCCCTTAATATTCAACAATATTATTGATCTGCCTGCGTTGACATTTTCAATAAGAGACAGACAGTCAAGCACATCCACTCTTGAAATAAAAACCACTCTGATTTAGCATGTGCAGATTGAGGCCTGTTCATTTCCAGAAAAGATGTCATCTTCATGCCATTAAATGTCTCTGTACAAGTCAAGTCAAGTCGCCTCTATGTAGCGCATTTTACAATACAGAGTATTTCAAAGCATCTTTACAGTGATAACAGGAATATAATTCAACAAAGTTTGTTTCTGCTGTACAGCAGATCTAGAAAAAAATAGCGTCATGTCATAGTCCAGCTTAAGTGAGTTCAGTGATAGTTCACTTTGTTGTAAAAAATTAATTAATTAATTAATTTAGTACATTATACTGCAATGTACCGTGAATTAACAGTGCTCAAAGTCGACACTCAGCGGCTGTGTTCCAAATCACACCCTATACCCTCATTCACTATTCCCTACATTATATATACATTATTTCCTGATATAGTCCACTTGACTGAGTGAATAAAAACAAGTAAGTTACTTCAGACACTGATGAACACCTGAACAAGCAGGATCACTGGAGGAAAGAGGAATTAACAAGTTTGTTTGCCCATAAAATCTTTAAGGTTAAACTTATTTGGCTTGCTATCCACTGATGAGGGGCTCGATGAAGCAGCTAAATGTAGGATATGATTACGAAGGGCAAGGTACCTAAGATGAAGGTGGAGTTTGGAAAGGTGGAGGGATGCTGGAACAGCTGATGCTAGAGAGAGGTAAGCCTATATACTCAGGCTGTTGATTGAAAGATTAGATTGGCTCACTCCTCCCTAACTTACATTTAGGAACTTCATCAAGAAGAACAGAAAAAAGATGAAATCAACTGAAGATACATGTCTGAAGATATCAGCAGAGGAGGATTAAACAATTCCACAAACAGCATTACCAGCTTCACTTATTACTAACCAGGGCTGCGTTTCTCGAAAGCATCGGAAGCCTAAGTAGACCGTAGAATTACTGCCACCAATGGTCTCTACGATCAACTTTTGATACGATTTTTGAGAAACGCAGCCCAGATTGATTTTATTTCTGTCATAGTTCTTATTAAAAAGTGACAGAGTGATGTTACCATGTGTTACCAATGTTTCAATGTTTGCTTTAGTTGGGCTCTTGATCCTTGACTTTTGAACATTAGTTTTTCTTTTGCTGCTGTAACTGTGTCTTTAAAATACGTTTGCTATGGCAAAAAAGCTGAAAGAAAATGGGATCAAATGACAAAGGCTGTTTGTTAATAGTCACAATCATCATCTCAATTCACTTATCTCATTTACTGCCTAATATATTTTTATGGGTGATGTTTTTATTTTTTATTTATTTTAGTACCACTGTGATTTTATAGAATGAGATCTATTTGTGTTTTGACAACCAGAAAACATGAAGGATTTTGAAAACAGTTTGAGTTTGAAATTCTTCATCAGCCAGACACACACAGACATTGAGAATCGGCGTATGAATCTCTACAATGGTGACAATCAAAAGTTTCAAGCGGCAATGCATGATGGGTACCAGCATAGTACAAAAGATTGTCCATGACTCCCAGCATGCATTGCGGCATTAATAAATTATTATTGAGTTATAATTTTTTGTGAATGATGAGTTTAAAAATCCTTCATTACTGATTGCGCACTGCTTGATCTTTTTCTGTAGTTTAACAGTGATGGTAAAATACATTAAAACAACACATTTTTGATAAGGGATTAGACATGGAATGTGTGATGGTGTTATGATCAAAACATAGCCAGCAACACGTGATATCATTTTTGATTACTTTGATTTTGCTGTTTGAAGCAATCGGTTTCCCAAATGATATGAGTTACCTTTCATGGTATTATTACGGTAACATACTGTAAAAAGAAGAGCTGTAAATTAATGGTAGGGGGCTGTAAATTTACAGTACATTGCTGGCAACCACAACTGCCAGTAGATTACCGTTATTTTACGGCACAATTTAGTGAAGGTTTAGGGGTAGGACCAGGGTTAGTACATAGTATATAAAGTTAGTGTCATTACTACAATAAGTACATAGTATGTTCACGTGCAACAGGACTGTAAAATAAAATGCTACCCTTAGAGACAGGGCTAATTTGCATTTTCATAGAACTGCGTATACTAAATGTGTAGAGTTACATTCAAGCTATTTTAAGGCATGAAGATTTTTTTTTTAAAGGAAAAAACATTTAAAAGGGTGAATTCAGGTTGATTGGGACACTTTTTGCCATTGAGAGGACTGGAAAAAAAGTGTCCCAATCAACCTGAATTCACCCATGTCATTTTTGTGATCAAAGATGAGTTTTAAGGGATACATTTATTGACTACAAGGGGACTTTAAGATAAATGGTGCTAAACAGTACCAGATTCTGGTTCTTCGGCTTGTAAAAATAGCAGAACCCCCTTTTGGTACTAAATCGAACCCATTTATTTGGTTCCATAAAAAACATGCTTTGAAAGTGCTAAATAGAACCTTAATGTTGTTTAAAAGAACCTTTTTATTTTATTTTCATCATTTGTGAATGACTGATGGACTGATGGTGTTTTACTGCCACTAATATTAATTTCATCTGGCAAATTTATACATTTTACATTTTTGCAAACATGTTGGGTGAGGAACTTCTTTTTTTTTTTTTGTCAATCTTCTTCACATAGTGAAATTCATAATTATGTGTGTATTTTGGTGTAAAGTGTAAAATGGCAGTTTCTCTCTGCAGACGATGAAGTTAGAATACAATGACACAAAAGTCACATTGTATCTCTTCCATATTTAAGTAAAAGCAATTAGACTGTTAATGGAGGCCAAATGTAACCATTGGGAATGGACAGTTATGAATCCTTCACACTATTAAGGAAATAGTGATATAATGTTGTGGAAAAGCTTTAATGTTTTGTGACTGATCATGTTTATGCTGTGTGATGAAAACCCAAACTTGAAGATGAGAGTGAACTCAATGCAGTCTTTATTAGAAAAAGGTGGGAGTAAGTCACACATGTGCAAGTCACAAGTAAGTCTCAAGTCTTAACCTTCGAGTCTCAGGCAAGTCCAAGTCAATTTTGTGAAAAGCAAGTCAAGTCAAATCAAGTCACTGCTTTATGTCAAGCAAATCAAGTCAAGCCGTAGCTTGGGTCACAAGTCACTGGCAAGTCATACAAACGTTTGATGATTTCACTTAAAATAAGTTAAAACTACAGAGGTTGTGGACTATGGTTTTATTTGCAAATTTTTTTTAAATATGCATTTCCACATGCAGCTGAGTGGTTACTACAATAAAAATCTAAAAAATAAAAAATAAATACAATTTCAAACTATAGCCTAAAATGTAAATGTAACTGAAATTAGGCCAACATTAAAGCATGAAAAAATAAATATGCCTCAAACATTGCAGAAGACCATTAAAAGGTATTAAACAATTCACAATTCAAGTATAATGGTTCATATGCCACGAAATGGCAAACTGACATCCCCTTTATATAAGTTGTATATTTTAAATTATGAAGTTAAAACCGCCAATAGACCAAATCACCGTCTTAATTTACATTTAGCAGACGCTTTTGTCCAAAGCGACTTACAAATTGGGACTAAATTAAGCACGTCATCGTGAAGAGGCAAAAAACAACGCAAGAAGTGCTCAAAATACGAAGTTCAGGCATTATTCAGAGTAGCATAAGCCGATAAGCGAGAATTTACAGGAAAATATATATATAAAATATAACCTCATTTTTTTATGAGGTTAAGTGCTCACGGAAGAGAAGAGTTTTCAGCTCTTTTTTGAATGTTGTCATGGATTCTGCATTCCGGATGCCGGTGGGGAGATCATTCCACCAGCATGGAACTGTGAATGAGAATGTTCTGGAAAGTGATTTTTTGGCTCTCTGTGATGGGACGACGAGACTTCGCTCGTTGACCGATCGAAGGCTTCTGGTAGGGATGTAGACTTGTAGGAGTGAGTGAAAGTAGGAGGGAGCTGAGCCTGTGACAGATCTGTAAGCAAGCGTCAGTGCCTTGAACTTGATGCGAGCAGAGAGAGGTAGCCAGTGCAGTGAGATGAACAAAGGAGTGACGTGGGCCCTCTTGGGCTCGTTGAAGACAAGACGAGCTGCAGCGTTCTGAATCATTTGTAGAGGTTTAGTTGCACATGATGGAAGTCCAGCCAGAAGAGCATTGCAGTAGTCAAGCCTAGTAATGACCAGGGCCTGGACGAGAAGTTGTGTTGCATGCTCAGTTAGGAAAGGCCTGATCTTCCTGATATTGTGCAGTGCAAACCTGCATGATCGAGCTGTCTTTGAAATGTGATCTGTGAAGCTGGTCATCAACTGTTACTCCAAGATTTCTGACCGACCTTGATGGGGTGATTGATGATGAGTCTAGCTGGATAGTGAAGTCGTGTTGCAGAGACGGATTGGCAGGGAGGACGAGAAGCTCAGTCTTTGCCAGGTTGAGCTGCAGGTGATGTTCCTTCATCCATGTCGAGATGTCCGCCAGACAGCTTGAGATCCGTGCAGCTACTGTGGAATCATCTGGTTGAAATGAGAGGAAGAGCTGTGTGTCATCAGCATAGCAGTGGTAGGAGAAACCATGTGCCTGTATGATGTGTCCCAGTGATGTGGTGTAGATGGAGAAGAGGAGGGGACCAAGAACTGAACCCTGAGGAACCCCTGTGGTCAGATGATGTGCTCTGGATGCCTCGCCTCTCCATGCGACCCTGAAGGACCTACCTGTGAGATAGGACTCAAACCAGTGGAGGGAGGTTCCTGTGATGCCCAGTGCTGAGAGGCTGGACATAAGGATCTGATGATTCACAGTGTCGAAGGCAGCAGACAGATCCAGAAGAATGAGAACTGAGGATTTGGAAGCAGCTTTTGCGATCCGTAGGACTTCTGTGACCGACAGTAATGCAGTCTCAGTTGAGTGTCCTTTCTTGAAGCTGGATTGGTTGGCGTCCAGCTGGTTGTTCAGAGACAAGAATGATGTTACTTGGTTGAAAACAGCTCTTTCAAGTGTTTTTGCAATGAATGGTAGGAGAGAGATAGGTCTGTAATTGTCTACAAATGATGTGTTTAGTGTTGGTTTTTTAAGCAGTGGGGTTACCCGAGCCTGTTTGAATGCAGTAGGGAAAGTGCCAGTATGGAGGGATGAGTTGATGATGTGTGTGAGTGCTGGTAGAAGTGTGGGAGAGATGGCTTGTAAAAGGTGTGAGGGGATAGGGTCTAGAGGGCAGGTGGTAGGATGACTGGACATAATAAGTTTAGATACTTCTTCCTTGGTTAGCGGAGAGAAGGAGGAGAGAAGGTTATTGGCTGTGGGAGAGGTTGGTCTGGGTTCCTGTGTGTGTGGAGCTGAGAACTGACTGCTGATAGTTGTTGTTTTGTCGGTGAAGAAGTTAGCAAAATCGTCAGCAGTTAAAGAGGAGGTTGGTGGTGGTGGGGGTGGACAGAGGAGAGAGTTGAATGTCTTGAAGAGTGATCGTGAGTTAGAGGCGCTTTTGATCTTGTTGTGGAAGTGGGAAGATTTTGCAGCATGAACATCAACATAAAATGAAGAGAGGAGAGATTGATACATACTCAGGTCAGATGTGTCTTTTGATTTGCACCATTTCCTCTCTGCTGCCCTGAGTTCGGTCCGATGTTCACGAAGAACCTCAGATAACCAGGGGTTAGAGGGAGTAGCGCGTGCAGGCCTGGAGGAGAGAGGGCAGATTTTGTCTAGAGAAGAGGTTAGAGTGGAGAATAAGGTATCCGTTGCGGTATTCACATCCAGAGATGAGAATTGTGAGGGTGAGGGAAGAGAAGATGACACGGCAGAGGAAAGATTGGGGGGAGAAAGTGAGCGCAGGTTTCGTCTGAAAGTGACTGGTGGGAGGATTGGTGGTGCAGGGGTAGAGAGTTGTAGACTGAAAGTTATGAGGAAATGATCTGAAACATGGAGAGGTGTCACCAAAATGTTGTCTGTGATACAGTTGCGTGTGTAAACCAGGTCCAGTTGGTTGCCTGATTTGTGAGTACCTGTGGTGATGAGCCGTTTGAGATCGAAAGAGGCTAGGAGAGAAATGAAGTCTGTTGCATGTGGCTTTTCAAGATGAATGTTGAAGTCACCAAAGACTACAAGTGGGGTGCCGTCCTCAGGAAAAGAGGACAGCAGCACATCCAGCTCCTCTACGAAGTTACCCAGCTGACCTGGGGGGCGATAAATGACTACAAAATTGATCTTAATGGGAGTTGTAAGTGTAATAGCATGATATTCAAATGAGTTGTTGTTGCATAGAGAAGAGAGCGCTGAGTATTTCCAGTTGTTAGAAATGAGAAACCCTGTACCCCCATCCCTCCCAGTTAATGTACGAGTCATAGAAGCATTCATTCAATTGATTTGTTCAAAACGGCAGATTCGTTCTGGAACTAAGCAACTAGATCACTGAATCACAAATACGCATTAACTCTTTCTGTGGCTTGTTTGGAACTATTGTCATTGGAGAAATAGAGCAAAAACAGAGAATATTATGTCTAAAATGTCACATCACAATATCCACTCTTTGTTTACTGAACTGTTTTATAAAATCACATTTGCAATCGCGCCAATATTCTGGATTTTTTTTTTTTATATCATAAGTTATAATTATAAAAATAACTCATACTAGGGCAATTTTTCCACCACATTTTGAATTTTGGGTGCATATTAATTCTGCTGGCATTTTGCCCCCAACCCCCTGATAACATCTAACCCTGCTTTAAGAGAAACATAAAACATGACAAAACATTAACAGTTTTCTATGTTGTTTTTTTGTCATTGGAAAGAACGACATATTTGGCTTTAAAGCATGATTTGAAAGAAATGTGGCAAATGTTATACAAAACATATGCCATCATTAATTATAATTTGAATATTGACAACATTAAGCTACATTTGAAAACATAATTGTGTATAAAGAGGCATGCTGTTTTGACCAATATTCTCTCTAGATTTAAAGATAGTCAAATTAACGATAACAAACAGGTTAAACAAGCCATAGTTTACTTTTAGACGTGCATGAATGTCTCGAGTGTTCGACTGTTCGAGGTTCTGATGGTCGTCCAATATCCCTTGCCAGTTATTATGCGTACAGCAAATCTTCTTGTATGAATATGGTCAATTTCTAGTGTATATATCCAAAAAGAAACGATGCTGGGAGATTTTTGTATTTAGCGCGCTCACCGCAATGTATGTTTTTTCTGGGCTTGTGCAGCGTCACGCAATCGCGCAGAATCTGATGACTGGCGTCAATGGTTCTGTTGCTTTCATTTTGTTCATCAATTGATGTTGTGATGATTTACATGAAGTGTATGACTCGAGAATGACTTATACATTTTTAAGTCAAGTCAAGTCTCGAGCCATTGGATCTCAAGTCAAAGTCAAGTCGAATAATTTTCTTAATTTAGTCAAGCAAGTCTCAAGTCCTTAAATTTGCGCCTCGAGTCAAGTCATGTGACTCGAGTCCCCCATGATCAACAACAGCATGCAGGGGTAAGTGATGTGAACTGATGGTAAATATAAATAGTCTAGAGAACACAGCAGAGGAGGATCTCAGGTGAGTAACTGGCGTGCAGGAAATCTTATTATTAAAATAAGGCCTGAAACTCTTATTATTTGCAGTAAATGGTTAGTAAAAGGAGGTTCTTAACCTTGTTCATGTTGATCAACCTCAGCAAGGGACCTAATGGTTAGAGTCAGGGTCCTGTCACTTCGATCTAGTTTATTCTTGGTTTTGTGACAGAGCATTAACGCTACTGTATTGTCTTGCACGTGGTTTCGAGTGTGTTTGAGCCGTGCTCTCTTGTGTCCATGTGAGTTGTTTTGTGTGAGGAGCATAGAGTCTGTGAGTTCATGTCTCATTTTGTGTGCGCACATGGCTTGTGATTGTGTTCACTGGCCACATGCTTGTGTTTTAGTCACATTTGGTGTGAGCACATGGCTTGTCATGTATGTTTGCTCATGCCATGTCTGTTACCTAACCCCGCCCATCTTGTTACCTGATTATTGGTTAATTTGCCCCACCTGTCCTCTCTCGTTACCTGCTTTGTTTTCTCCCTATTTATTTGCAGTCCTGTGCCAGATTGTCGTTGTATGTGTTTCAGGATTACTTGAAAGTTAAAGGCAGGTGAGTTTGATTGAGGCTAGGGCTAAAATCTGCAGGAAAGTGGGTCTTGAGGGCCAGAGTTGAGAACCCCTGGGTTATAAAGTCAGACTGGTAACCCGAAAGTTGCGGGTTCAATTCTCAATTCTGGCAGGAAATTACTGAGGTGCCCTTTGAACGAGGTATCTCACCCCCAATTACTCTCTGGACGTCACAGAAATAAAGAAAATGACTGCCCACTGCTCCGGGTGTGTGTGTTCACTATTCATTTCACCTATGTGTGTGCACTAACTTGGATGAATTAAAATGCCCCCCCAAAAAAATGCACATCAGTTGTTTGAACAGAAAGTTAAAAACAGTTTTTTCAGCAGCCTTGGTGAGCATATTAACTATTATGCTATAACTACTATAAATTATAAATATTTCCCTTAAACTAAAGAAAAATATTTGTTTGATCATTTTTATTATAACTTTTTCTAATGGGGTTGATTAAACTTGGCATATACATAGACAAACAGACATTTAAAAACAACCCTTTCATGTGTCATTTTATGTCAGAAAAAGAAAAACATAGTATATATGTATATATATAATAACGAGACACCAAAATGTGCCATATTCATGGAAACTGCATCAACATTTTAAGAACATCTACTATTGTTTGGAGACTGATTTCCCCTATAATTTCCCCTAAGAGTTTAGACAACCATTCCGGTTGTCATGAGTATGACAAACACTGTAAACAAAGTCATTAGAAGCAGCACAGTCAACTCGAGAAATCATTCAAAGGGTAAAATAAAATACAGCTCATGACAGAAATGTGCCTGGAGCTGATTTTTACAAAAGGTCATCCTGTGTATCCCTGAAATTTTTTTTTTGGTGTTGAGGTATTTGCCTCCAGTAATTCATTCATATAATAGACACCTATTAAAAAACATTCTTTTTAATGGACAGTGCAATTTTAAACACTCACACACATTTACAGCACTGTCTCCACCCAACTGGCTGTCTGCCAGAGGATGGCCAGAGGCCCGAATGTTATGAGCAGTGGTGCACAATAATAGCCCCGACAACTCTTTCACAACACCATTCTCACGAGTATTCTCCATTTTCTCCCTGTGCATCTTCTCCCTGTCTAAGTGTGGTCTGGATGCAATTTGTGAAGAGTTTAAAAAATATATATATTTTCAGTATTAAAAAAGTAAAGTGTAACCAAACAGAACAATGATGAGAATGACTGTTTCCAAACGTTTCTAGTTAAAATGTTAGTACTTTTGTTGTGTGTTTTTTTTTTGTTGTTGTTATTTTTATTCGTTTATTTAATTTTTTATTTTATATATGCCTATTTATTTATTAAGTTTTGTTTTAGTTTTATTTATTTTAGTACTTCAAGCTAACCTAAATAGCGCCACCTACGGGGTCATGAGATATGGAAAATGGCTATTTTGGCCAATAACTTTTGAACAGTTTGTCAGAAAATCATAAATTTGGTATCTATGGATTCCTTGGGTCATGCCGAATCCGAGGATACCGATTTTGCCAGGATTGAATGAACCACTTGTCCGCCATTTTGATTTTTGTCATAAATTGCAATATCTTATAAAGTATTTGACATATTGGCACCAAAATTGGTAAGGATCATCATTAGCATGGCCTGAAGGTACCTGAGAACTTTGAACACAGCGCCACCTAGTGTTCTAGAGGTATAAGGTGTTTTGCAAATATGCTTATAAGTTTTGAAAACATATAGGTTAAAATTTGATTTCTTTATGTCATTACGTTCCTTGGATTATGCAGATTCCGATGATATCTCATTTGTCATTTTCCAACAATGTGACTGTTCGCCATATTGAAGCAAATGGTAACCAGTTTTTTCGCTACTCCTCCTTCAAATCTTGCTCAATTTTGCCCAAAGTTTGCTCAGATGATCTTTGGACCAAGCCGCACAGAAATGACTGAATAGATTTTTGATATTCGCTACCGTTCCTGAGATATTCGTCTCCAAAGTTGACCTAGCCTGTGTTTGTTGCCTTATGCTAGTTAGCTTAGCATAATAATTGGTTAGCATGCTAACCAGATGCCATTCTTTCTAAAGTGGCTCTTCAGCTATCAGGATAACCATAAGATACATTAGCATTAAGCTAGCTTAGCATGCTAATCTCGTTAACATGATTTTGTGTGCTCATTCATACACTGAAGCCTCTCCTCAGCAGCTGTGTAATTCACGTCCTCTGAGTGGTGCAAGTTGCTAAACCACGTGTCATGAGTCCCGAACCATTCCGGTCGTGGGTTCGAATCCTGTGTGGGACAACTTTAAAATTGTGTATAAAGTTGTCATTTAAATTCCTTCCGGCTCTGCACTGCTGTTGGTGCTTAAATGCTCGCTGTGCTTGATGTACATTTACATGTATATTCAATTTGTGCTGTTTTTGTTCTTGCGGCTCTGCACTGCTATAGTAAAAATACTTTGGTTATTAAAGTTTCTTATAAAGTTTTGAAAGCAAAGTATTTTTAGCTACTTTTTGAACCCAGGGAACCATTGGAGGGCTTGGCCCCTGTGAGGCTGCTTGCAGCTTTAATTTAATTTAATTTTCATTAATGTAAAGTAAATTTTTATGTTTTCTTCTTTTCACCTTTCACAAAGTTAATGAAAATACATTTCTACCTTCAGTTTGTCTGAACTATCAAAGTTTGTGTTATTCATTTCATAATTTCTAGGGTGGATTTGGATTTGAATCCAACTCATTGTTTTTCTCACACTGAAAACTCATTGAGAAATGTATTAGTGATCACGGTTCCTCAGAGTTCAGATGAGAAAACTTCAGTCAAGACACAAAACAAAATCTGTTTCTTGTGATGGATGGCACTTCATGGGTTCATGGGTTCAACATGTAGAAACTGCTTTGAAAAATGTAACAAAAGCATGTTGTCTTCATTATGATCATGATGATAATTGTTATCAGATCGAACCTACAGTCTGAATTAGTATAAACACAATTTTATTCACTTACAATGCATGTTTATGAATGAGAAACCTGCACCTCCTGACCACAACATAAATCAGCTGAATCAGATTTCTTACAGAAGTATTAATGCATACGCAAAGGAGAAAGTCATCTGTCAACAGAAATTTCTCTTTGACATGCTCTCACTGATTGATAACTACAGTTGAGTAGACGCCTCGGGGAGTCATAACTAAAGGTAGCGCATTTGATCTTTACTCTATCAAGGAATTTGGCACATCTCTAGAGTAACGAAGATCACCGTTTAACCCCAGATCTGTGCGTGCCCCATTATAATTATTTAGATTCACAGATAAGTTATCAGTGTATCTCATTGAGATAATGGATTTCAGCAAGATTCTTTTAAAGCCTCTTAAAAACTTGGCTATTTTCTAAAATTACACTTGTCAATCAGTTACTTCTTGACTTTGACTCTTTAATGGGAAAAGACGTCTTAAGGGAATAGCTCACCAAAAAATTTCAAATCTGTCATTTACTCACCCTCATGTCATTTCAAAGTGCTAATGACACATTCCTCTGTTATAACTATAATAAAATGTTATAATGCAGAACGTCCTGGCTGTCAAGCTACAAAAATGATTATAAAATTGTCCATAACAGGCTTGATGGAAACTACGTTCTTGCAAAACTCCAATAACTACACATACAATTCACTGCAGTTACAAGCTAAAATGAACACTGGCAGTAAAGCATTATCAACTTTTATTACTTTTTACACAAATTATGATTAAAGGAGTATGTATGGCTTTTCACACAATGTTACTATGTGGGTTTGTACGTTAGTATGGACTCATAACTTTGATTGTAACTAAATGAGAGTATGACAACCAGGAGATAAACTTTTTCGTCTTCATTGGGATTGGGGTTGAATCCTTAGAACATGTTACTGCACCCACATCATTGGATTAATGCACCATGTGAACCAGCTACATATAACAGATGAACAATCATGCACTTATGTTAGTATGTAAAAATTAATTCCATTGCCCATCCTCTCAGGATACCTGGAATCAGTGTTACAAGCACCCCAGGCAGATCGTTTTACCATTTTTGTAGCATAAACACCATCAAACCGATGAGAGTTTCGGATCTTCTAATGTTTCTCTTATGGCGCTGAAACCTAAAGATGTCCGAGTTCCCCGTGCAACTGATCTTGTTGGTGTGTTGGTTTTTACTGCCACTAGTGTTCATTTAAGCTGGAAACAGAAGTGAATAGTATGTATAGGTATTATATATGTATAATGGAGTTTTGCAAAAATATAGGTAAAGACATGCTTTTCCATTGAGCCTATGTTATTTCCCATTTTTCTTCCCATTATATTTACATTTATGCATTTGGCAGACGCTTTTATCCAAAGCGACTTACATTGCGTTATCCTATATCCGTTATACATAGGTATGTGCAATCCCCTGGGATCGAACCCACCACCTTGCGTTGTTAACGCAATGCTCTTACCACTGAGCTAAAGGAAAGCTGTGTGGTATATTCATTAACACATACCTATGTCTCTGTCCTGACCTCCAGGTCACTTGTCATTCACTGTTCTGACAGCAATGAGCTACTGTAGAGTTATCTGCTCTCTTATCAAACAGACATCAGCATTCACTGTCAATGCCTTTAGGTAGGGGTGTCAGTAGGAAACACTGTTTTGAACAAACCCCTAAACATATTAAACTTTGGCATGTAACTCATCCAGCAGCATGTGAATGATACTGAATTATGGTTTTCACAATAAAACTGGTGGGAAAACGTACTCGGTTACTAACGTAACCTCGGTTCTCTCTAGAAGAGGGAACGAGTACTGCGTAAGATATCTTACGCTAGGGGAAAATCCTTTTCCGCGAGATATTGAAGCCAAAAATTATCCTTAATTTTGTAATAATGCAAAACGCGTTGCAGCAGCAATGCAGACATAGGCGAGACAGCTCGCGCGCCTATTGGCTGCTCTGCGGCAACTGCAGCAGCCTATCGAGCGAGGCCTGGTGTGACGTCAGACCCAATCAGGGCACTTCGCGCCCGCTGCGTCACGTCCCGCCGAAATGGGCGTGGTCTAGGCCTATAAATATCGCTCGCAGGCAGCTATTATCTGGTTTTTCATCATCGAAGCAACCAGAGCGTGTGCATGCACGGCAAGATACGCAGTACTCGTTCCCTCTTCTAGAGAGAACCGAGGTTACGTTAGTAACCGAGTACGTTCTCTTACGAGAGGTCTCTCGTACTGCGTAAGATATCTTACGCTAGGGGACCCAATGTAAAACGCCGTGCATGCTGAGATCTGACACCAAAGACCCAAGGGCGAAAACCCGGGGTACATATAGTGCACAATCACTCAGGGAACTCACAGGGAGTCCGGGAAGAGGGAGGGGTGCAGCCTCACTCTTCCACATATAGTAGCGTCGATGGGACGCGAATTTCATCATACAGACAGGGCGGGGTACGGCCTGAACTGATGGGGAAATGTGGGTCTTACACAGTTTGCCCAGCTTTATACTGTCGAACATTGAGCTGTGCTCAGCAGACGCAGCATTCTGAGCTGATCGCATCAGGTCAGATAATACTGGTAAATTTAGACCGACAGCAGCCTGGCCTGCAGGGCGGGAACCTCTAGGTTATAAAACCTTATAAATGTAGACGGGGAGGCCCAGCCTGCCGCCATACAAATATCTTGCAAGGCAATCCCACTTGACCAGGCCCACGAAGAGGCCATGCCTCTCGTGGAGTGCGCTCTGACACCCAATGGGCACTGCATGCCCTTGGAGGCGTATGCCAGCGCTATAGCATCAACTATCCATCTGGATAGGCTCTGTTTCGACGCGGCTAGTCCCTTAGAACGTCCGCTAAACGAAACAAAAAGCTGCTCCGTCTGTCTGAAAACAGACGAGCGAGACACATAAGCTCGTAATGCCCTGACTGGGCAAAGGAGGCTCGCGTCTCTTTCCTCATCAGGGACCGGTAGGGCTGACAGGGAGATAACCTGCGCCCTAAACGGTGTGTTGAGGGATTTTGGAACATAACCGTGCTTAGGTTTGAGTATAACTTTTGAGTCATTGGGCCCAAACTCCATGCACGCCGCGCTCACAGAGAGCGCGTGCAGATCCCCTATGCGCTTCACTGAAGCGAGAGCCAGCAAAAACACCGTCTTGAAAGACAGGTGTTTCAAATCGATTGACTGTAAAGGCTCAAATGGCGCACCTTTCATGGCTTCCAGAACCGTAGAAAGGTCCCATACGGGGACTGAGGGAGGTCTGGGAGGATTCAGTCTCTTAGCCCCTCTAAGGAAGCGGATGACTAAATCGTTCCTTCCTATTGACTGACCAAGCGTTGTTTCTGAGAACGCTGCTATAGCCGCCACATAAACTTTGAGCGTGGAGGGGGCCCTGCCCCCATCCAACAGCTCTTGTAGGAAGGAAAGCACCTCCGTCACACCACAGTTTGTGGGTGACACACCACGGGCTGTGCACCAGCCCGAAAACACCGACCATTTCGAAGAATAGAGTCGTCTTGTAGACGGAGCTCTAGCCTGCGTGATCGTGTTTAATACTCCTTTAGGGAGTCCAACATGTACCCGTTGATGGCCCAGACATGAAGGGACCATAATTCCGGGTGAGGATGCCAGATCGAGCCGCGGGCCTGTGAGAGGAGATCTCTCCTCATTGGTACTGGCCACGGGGCAGTACTTGCTAACTGCATCACGCCTGGGAACCAAGGTTGGTTTTTCCAGAACGGAGCTACCAGCAGTACTGAGCATCCTTCTTCCCTGATCCGTTCTATCACCTGAGGCAGGAGAGAGACGGGGGGAAAAGCATAGAGCGGGCGGCGGGGCCACACATGGGCCAGCGCGCTCCTGCTCTTGGAGAAAAATTCTTGACAGTGAGCGTTTTCTTGAGACGCAAACAGGTCCACTTCCGCTCTGCCAAATTTCTTCCACAGCAGATGGACTGTCTGTGGGTGTAGAGACCACTCGCCTGCCGGAACATTGTTCCTGGACAGTCTGTCCGGTCCTATATTCAAGATCCCTGGCACGTGCGCTGCTCTGAGCGAGCGCAGGTTGCACTGAGCCCATACCAGGAGGCGTTCTGCCAGCCTGTACAGTTTCTCGGATCTGATGCCGCCCTGGCGATTTATGTAGGACACCACAGACATGTTGTCCGAACGGACCAAGACGTGGTGACCTTTTATTTGGGGACAAAAACGCGTCAGCGCGTTGTCTACTGCCAGCATTTCGAGGCAGTTTATGTGCAGGAGCTTCTCCCGATCTGACCATTGGCCGAAGAACGGTCTGCCCTCGAGCAGCGCTCCCCATCCCGAGGTGGACGCGTCCGTGGACACCACTTTCACCCTCGAGGAAGTCCCCAGGCTTACACCTGATTGGTACCAGTCGTTCGCTTTCCAGGGTTTCAGAGCTGTGACGCACTTCTGATTGACCCTGAGGCGAAGCAAACCGGGTGCCCACGCTTCGCGTGGGACTCGCGCTTTCAGCCAAAACTGCAGCGGGCGCATGCGGAGCAGACCCAGCTGGAGCACTGACGATGCTGAGGCCATGAGACCTAGCATCTTCTGAAATCTCTTGAGCGGGACAGACGCGCCGCAGCGAAAAGAGTTCGCTGTGCGTCGAATGTCTACCGCGCGCTGTTGTGATAGTCGCGCTATCATGGATAGTGAGTCCAGTTCTGTGCCCAGGAAAGATATTTTCTGACTGGGTGACAGGGAGCTCTTCGCCCAATTGACACTCAGACCCAAATCCTCGAGGTGATCGAGTAAAATGGTCGTGTGTTCTATGAGCACTGCGCGAGATTGTGCTAGAATCAGCCAATCGTCCAAATAGTTCAGCACTCGCATGCCTCTCATTCTGAGGGGTGCGAGCGCCGCATCCATGCACTTCGTAAATGTACGGGGTGCCAGGGACAAACCGAACGGCAGGACTGTGTACTGATATGCCTGGCCTTCGAAGGCGAATCTCAAATATCGCCTGTGACGTGACGCTATCTGTATTTGAAAATACGCGTCTTTCAGATCTATTGACACAAACCAATCTCCTTGGCGAATCTGCACAAGGATTTGCCTGGTCGTGAGCATCCTGAACTGTCGCTTCACAAGCACTTTGTTCAGTTGCCTTAGATCTAGTATGGGTCTGAGACCCCCGTCTTTTTTCGGTACCAGGAAGTATCTGCTGTATAGCCCTCCTTCGCTCTGAACTTGAGAGAGAGGCTCTATGGCCCCTTTGCTCAATAGTTTCGTCACTTCGGCTCGAAGTAGATGTGCTACTTCTGTTTTTACCGTGGTCTCGACGCGCGCCACATAGCGGCGAGGGCGTCGGCGAAACTGCAGCGAATAGCCTCTTTCTATAATGTTCAGCACCCACTTCGAAACCCCGGGTAGCTTTGCCCATGCGTCTGCATGGATAGCTAGGGGTTGAATACGAAGCGCGCTCCGCTCGCTCAGCGATGGAGAAGCTTCGGCGTGCTGTAACACAAGCGTGGCGCTCGTGACATTTGAGGCATGGGGCGCGCTGATGACAGCGGGCAGATTGCCCGCGCTCGACTCCTCTGCGGTGGTTAACCGCGAGGGGGAGGGCTGGGCGGTTCCCGTGGGAACTGTCATGTCTATGTGTGGATGTGGGCGCGGGACAGCGGGCACATTTATCACACCGAAAGCATCGTTCGCTTGCGTGAAGCGAGTGCACGTTGGTTTCGTTTTTACAGAAACCGTGAGACATGCATAACGTGGTGTTAGTGGGCACTGGGTAGTGGGCACGTTCACCATGTTTGAAGCGCAACCGATCTGAGTCGGTTTTATGTGCGCGAGCCCTGTGTGACAGGCTGTGCTTGTGTGTAGGGATGGGCACTGGGCAGTGGGCATTCTTACTACACATGAAACACCATCGGCCGTGGCCGGGACACCAGAAAATACACTCTTTTGGGGATTTATCTGGGTAGCCGTGAAAACGGCATTTGTGTGCAGGCAAGCGGGTGACAGAACCGACTTGTTGGCTGCAGAAAACACTGGAACAGTCACATTTTCTGGAACTGGACGAGCGAATAGCTTTGGTGTGAGTCCGGCCGCAGCGGGACTGGAACACCGTCGTTTTCCTAGCTGTGCTAGGACGACTTCGGGGCCTCGGGCTTCACCGTGATCCTAGGTCGCGAGCCACGTCCTGCGGGGCGGCGACCGGATGAGCGGGAGCGCGGTCTCGCGCTTCTGGCCTGGCGGCGCTGTGAAGGAAGCTTCGGGAGGAAGTGCTTCATAGCCTGAGACGCTTTCTGTACCTCTGCGAATCTCTCCGCGAAGTCCTTGACGGAGGATCCAAAGAGGCCTGTGGCGGAAAGCGGGGCGTCGAGGAACGCGGTGCGTTCAGACTCGGCCATTTCCGAGAGCGTCAGCCAAAGATGTCTCTCAGACACGGTGAGAGAAGCCATAGTCCGTCCAATGGCTTGTGCTGCGGACTTAGTAGCACGAAGAGCGAGGTCCGTGGCACTCCTTAAGTCCGGCACGCAGATCGCGTCAGGTCCTTCCTCATCCAGCTTACGGAGGAGATCGGCCTGGAAGATCTGGAGCGTTGCCATGGTGTGCAACGCTGACGCAGCTTGCCCGGCGGCGGAGAAAGCGCGGCGGAGCAGGCTTGACGTCGTGCGGCAAGCTTTAGAGGGTAGGGCCGGCTTAGCGCGCCGTCCAGCGGAGGGCGGGCATAAGTGGGCCGCTATCGCCTCTTCAACCGGCGGCAGCGAAAGGTATCCTTTGTTCTTGGCATCGTCAACGGCGGAGAATGCCAAAGAAACAGCAGGACGCACTCTAGCAGAATAGGGGGCTTGGCGGGTTCCAGGACTTGGCGACTTCTTCGTGTAACTCAGGAAGAAAAGGCGCCGGTCTGGACGCAGGCGAAGCGCGCTCCCCAGGCAGGAAAAATCCATCCAGCCGGTTGTGAGCGGGCTGCTCAGGCGAAGACCACTCGAGGCCGAGGCTCGCCGCGGCCTGTGCGAGTACTCGCATGAGTTCCGTCTCAATGGAAGCTCTCTTGCCTGACGACGTGCGGGCAGGGGGTGCGGGGTCCTCAGAGCCCGCCCAATCCTCACTGCCTGACGCCAGGATAGAGCAGGAATCATCCTCTCCCAGCAGGGCTTCCTCATCCGCGATGTCAACGGAAGCGGCGGCAGACGGCGGCCGCTGTCCGTCAGGAAGCGATACAGACGAAGCCGGGGAAGCAAGCGGGCAAACCGGCGAGCTTTGGCGGCTGAGGGAGGGTTCCGGGGCCCGCTGGGCACGGCGCATTTTACGGCGCGACGCCGCGGCGGGCGGGGGAGCAGTCTCGGTGAAAACGGCTAGGCGAGTCCTCAGAGTCGCCATTGCCATCAGCTCGCAGTGAGGGCATCCGCCGTCAGCGAGCGCGAGAGCTGCATGTTCCTCACCCAGGCAGGAAACGCAGATCACGTGGCGGTCCCCGTCGCTGAGTGTGGCTCTGCACGAGCCGCAGGAAGGCATCTTTAAAAAGACGCTAGCTCTTTTAGAATGTGTGTCGCGGCGGCGACACACACACACAAATACAGAGTAATAAAGAGAAGGATATAAGCGCCGGAAAGCGCAGCAGGAAGGCAGGAAGGCGGCGCGGCCAGCGACTTCAGTGACTCGTCCCGCTGAAGGTGCTCTCTCTCGACGGCGCGGCTTCTAATCCAGCTCCAGCGATGCGTGTGCTTCGCTTGAAGGATGAAAAATCAGATAATAGCTGCCTGCGAGCGATATTTATAGGCCTAGACCACGCCCATTTCGGCGGGACGTGACGCAGCGGGCGCGAAGTGCCCTGATTGGGTCTGACGTCACACCAGGCCTCGCTCGATAGGCTGCTGCAGTTGCCGCAGAGCAGCCAATAGGCGCGCGAGCTGTCTCGCCTATGTCTGCATTGCTGCTGCAACGCGTTTTGCATTATTACAAAATTAAGGATAATTTTTGGCTTCAATATCTCGCGGAAAAGGATTTTCCCCTGGCGTAAGATATCTTACGCAGTACGAGAGACCTCTCGTAAGAGAACTTAGAGATTCTTAGAGATTCAAGCATAATAAACACCAAGGAACCCTTCAAAACAGCCTAGATTTGTGACTGTAGTGATCATGTTTTAATTTATGTTGTACTTATGTAATCTAGTGAATAAAAGCTGTCAACTTGTGAAAAGAAACCTGGAATGCGACTGTTGAGTCTATATATAACTGTAGCTCTAGGCCTTAACTACAACAACAACAACAACACACACACACACACACACACACACACACACACACACACACACACACACAATGAAGTGCTGCATAGTTTGGAGTGTGTAGTAATAAATACAAGATGCCAGAGTTTCTGTCAGTGTTAAACAGCCATCAGCCCTCAGCTTTGTTTGAGAAATAAGCATTGACTTCATGATGGAATCGGACGGAGATACAGGTATGAATGGAGATTCAGACATTCAGTTTGTTAATATGTGGTTGATAGGGTGTTCTGGAAGGACAAGTTCACATTCAGTATAATTAAGCACATTTCTTTTTCACAAGGGGACCCTTTCTCATCACAATTACTTTGATGCAGGTGTATATATTATCATATAATTATTTATTATATTGTTATCAAGATACTTAATTACTGTCCCACAATAGCTGTTTAAATTGACCAAAATGTTTCACAGTATTGATGTTCCGTTGTGTAAAACTACAGCAGTGTGATGACGTGACAGACAGTGGTATTTACCATGGTTTGGGGGCCGAGTACAGTTGTAGCCTGGAAGGGGAGGAGGGGAGGAGGTTATGTGAACAGTTTGAGCCTGAAGCACTGGTTTTATTTCCAACAAACTTGACTCCAGGATGGGTCATGCCCTTATGCTTCTCTGAAAACCGCTAACCATAGAAGTCCTGCATATATGGGCTGTCAGTCATGAAAGTCTGTGAACCCATGATTACATTAGCACACTCTTGAATTTCCTTGTGAAAAAGACGTACACCATACTTCTAAAAAAAAGTACTCATAATGGGAATAACATATTCATATTATATAACATACTTTTAAGATTTGACAACTATACATTCAATACAGTTAAGCACACTTATTTTGCACAAGGGTTCTATAATGGCCTTGGTTTATATAATATTTCATTTAAGGGTTTATGAGTGTACAATATATACTTTTACTTTTGGGTCAATGACATTACATTAATTTCTTGTCTGGATACATTAAAATGTAATAATACACATATATGATGAATATGTGTTTAATTTCTGATATGTTTTGGGTGACATATAGAAAAACATGTAAAGGTGGTTTAAGTGGAACAATATCATAATGCCGAAAAAAAAAGCTTCTTTGGTAGTTTGGCATAATATTTTATTATTATTTAGAATATTTTACTTTCCAGTACTTGAAATAATAATTCATGAAATCAATAATTAATTATATGTGTAAAATGTGTGTGTGTGTGTGTGTGTGTGTGTGTGTGTTACTGTACCTTGATTTTTTTATTTGTATCCCTTTCAACCATTTTTCCTGCTCTCCAGGCCTTGCTAACCATTTCACCATGGTAAGGCAGTAAAGCAGGTAGTGGGGCTAGCCGAAAGCTTTCTTTTGCTTGACAAAGCCATCAGAATACATCATGTAGCATTGTGGCACTGATGCCGCACAGAATTAAAGACTATACTAGTCACACTTAAACACAGCTCTAGGCAAACTAGCACACAAACAACTAAACAGTATCATCTATGCTCTACTTTGCTTGTTATTTCTTATTTATTTTATGTAATAATATTTTTCTACATTATAATAACAAGATCAATAATATTTTTAATCTGAATTTTGTACTGCTCTCCTACTAGATTCCTCCCTCCCGTGAGACACCACAGAAAGGAATTTAGGCAAAACAGAGTTACCTGCAGTCACGAAAGCAAGACCCCAAGGACCTTTCTCCACCCATAAACCCCATAACGCTTTGCATGAGACATGAGCCAACCTGCCCGCCACATCCACATCCAGACTCCAGTGAAGAGAATGACACTAACTACTTAAGCATGCAAATATCTATCTATCTATCTATCTATCTATCTATCTATCTATCTATCTATCTATCTATCTATCTATCTATCTATCTATCTATCTATCTATCTATCTATCTATCTATCTATCTATCTATCTATCTATCTTTTAGGATGCAGTATTTTGGAACTGCACTCATGACAAAGAAATGTGCATTAATTACACTGTAACAAAGCCACTTTAAAATAAAGTGTAACCATATATTTTTCAAAAACAGTACTCACAGATGTTTTAATATTAATGAAATAAAATGCCACGTAAGTCTACTTAAAGAGAGAACACTTTGTTTCTTAGCACTTTTAAAAACTACACTTTGTACATGACAAATTAAAAGTTTTACTTGAAATTACTTTTTAAATAATTTTTTTCATACTTTTAAATAAGTTTAAATAATGCTTTAAATAAACCATTTTGATGTGTCGACTAGCATTGTCCAGTTTTGCCTTTGTTTTGGTTTTGGTTTCATATTGGACTTCCAGACACCTGTTTCCTGTGTTCCTTTGTTCCTGCCAGTCATTAGTTGCCATGGACACTCATTTAACGATCACACATGTTAGTCTTTGGGCCCTATCATACACCGGGGGTGCTTCTCAATTCTTATTTGTGCATCCTCGTTTCCTTTCCTCGCTTCCTTTCCTTGTGTCTCAGCTCCACCCCCTGTAGGATGCGAGGGAAGGCTGCAAGGAAAGAAAATGAGGAAGGAGAAATCGAATGAAAGCTTTTTTATACATTGGAATACTTGATCACACGAGCTCTCACTTCATAGCGTCATCAGCTGCGCTCAAAGGATCTGCCCTTATGTTGTATTAGTTTGTTTATTTAAGAAATTCATAATAAATAATAATAATTAATAAAGCAAGATACCCTGTTGAAAAATGTGAGATGTGTGGTTTATATAAACTGCAAAGGTAAAGTATAAATTAAAATTATTGTGACCGATGTGAAGGGGGAGGAAAATGTATACGTGCGTCACGTTTAGTCAATAAAGCTCTTCCGCAAAGGATACACCTTCGTATTCTCACTCGTAACTCCTCAGGAAGCCTCATCACTCCTCGATCCTTGCCTCCTCATGGTGCAATTAGAGAATTGAGATGTCCTTCAAGATGGCTGAGCTTGATCGGTTTCCGGGTCATAAGATGGAGGACGGAGAAGCCAGAAACAAGGAGGGATATTGAGAAGCACCTCCAGCGCAATGCAGCTCCAGGCGCAACGCGAAGATTCTTATTATTGGACAAAAAACGTCCTCGCGTAATAACCTAGAATACTGTCTAACACTGGCTGCTCTGTTAAGTCTTCATCGTCGGTTAGGAACCTGGATGTGCTCTTTGATACCAATCTTTCATTTGTCTAGTATCTGTAAAACGTACTCGGTTACTAACGTAACCTCGGTTCTCTCTAGAAGAGGGAACGAGTACTGCGTAAGTATCTTACGCTAGGGGAAAATCCCTTTTCCGCGAGATATTGAAGCCAAAAAATTATCCTTAATTTTCTATTATTGTAAAACGCGTTGCGGCAGCATACAGACATAGGCAAGACGGCTCGTGTGCCTATTGGCTGTTCTGCGGCAACTGCAGCAGCCTATCGAGCGAGGCCTAGCGTGACGTCAGACCCAATGAGGGTGCTTCGCGCCCACTGCGTCACGTCCCGCCGAAACGGGCGTGGCTTAGGCCTATAAATACAGCTCGCAGGCAGCTGATATCTGGTTTTTCATCGCCGAAGCTAACCAGAGCGTGTGCATGCACGGCAAGATACGCAGTACTCGTTCCCTCTTCTAGAGAGAACCGAGGTTACGTTAGTAACCGAGTACGTTCTCTTACGAGAGGTCTCTCGTACTGCGTAAGTATCTTACGCTAGGGGACCCAATGTAAAACGCCGTGCGTGCTGGGATCTGACACCAAAGACCCAAGGGCGAAAGCCCAGGGTTCATATAGTGCATAATCACCAGGGGAACTCACAGGGAGTTCGGGAAGAGGGAGGGGCGGAGCCGCGCTCTTCCACATATAACCTTAGACGCAAATTACATCATACAGACAGGGCGGAGTACGGCCTGAGCTGATGGGAAATTGTGGGTCTTATTTATTTGCCCATAAGCATTTTGCGGTCGATTAGCAGGCAGTGCTCATCGAGCAGTGCTCAGCAGACACAGTATTCTGAACCGATAGCATCAGAACAGACAGTACTGGTATATTTAGACCGACAACAGCCTGGCCTGTAAGGCGGGAACCTCTAGGTTATAAAACCTTATACATGTAGACGGGGAGGCCCAGCCTGCCGCCATACATATATCTTGCAAGGCAATCCCACTTGACCAGGCCCACGACGAAGCCATGCTTCTCGTGGAGTGTGCTCTGACACCCAACAGGCACTGCATACCCTTGGAAGTGTACGCCAGCGCAATGGCGTCAACTATCCATCTGGATAGGCTCTGTTTCGACGCGGCTAGTCCCTTGGAACGTCCGCTGAACGAAACGAAGAGCTGCTCCGTCCGTCTGCCGTCTCCTTCCTCGTCAGAGACCGGTAGGGCTGACAGGGAAATGACCTGCGCCCTAAACGGTGTGTTGAGGGATTTTGGAACATAACCGTGCTTAGGTTTGAGTATAACTCTTGAGTCATTAGGCCCAAACTCCATGCACGTCGCGCTGAATGAGAGCGCGTGTAAGTCCCCTATGCGCTTCACCGAAGCGAGAGCCAGAAGAAACACTTGTCTTGAAAGACAGGTGTTTAAGATCAATCGTCTGTAAAGGCTCGAATGGGTCACCTTTCATGGCCTCCAGTACCACAGAAAGGTCCCATACAGGGACTGAGGGAGGTCTGGGAGGATTCAGTCTCTTAGCTCCTCTAAGGAAGCGGATGACTAAATCGTTCCTTCCTATTGACTGACCAAGCGTTGTTTTTGAGAACGCTGCTATGGCCGCCACGTAAACCTTGATCGTGGAAGGGGACCTGCCCTTGTCCAACAGCTCTTGTAGGAAGGAGAGAACCTCCGTCACCCCACAGTCTGGGGGCGACACGCCACGAGCTGTGCACCAGCTGGAGAACACTGACCATTTCGAGGAATAGAGACGTCGTGTAGACGGAGCTCTGGCTTGCGTGGCGCGGATGCCAAATCGAGCCCTTGGCCTGAGAGAGGAGGTCCCTCCTCACTGGCACTGGCCATGGGGCAGTGCTCGCTAGCTGCATCAGAACTCAGGGTTGGTTTTTCCAGAACGGCGCTACGAGTAGCACTGAGCATCCTTCTTCCCTGATCCGCTCTATCACCTGAGGCAGGAGAGAGACGGGAGGAAAGGCATAGAGCGGGCGGCGGGGCCATACATGAGCCAGCGCATCCCTGCTCTTGGAGAAAAATTCCAGACAGTGAGCGTTTTCTTGAGACGCGAACAGGTCTACTTCCGCTCTGCCGAATTTCTTCCACAGCAGCTGGACTGTCTGTGGGTGTAGAGACCACTCGCCTGTCGGAACATTGTTCCTGGGACAGTCTGTCCGGTCCTACGTTTAGGAGCCCTGGCACATGCGCTGCTCTCAGCGAGAGCAGGTTGCGCTGAGCCCACACCAGGAGGCGTTCTGTCAGCCTGTGCAGGTTTCGGGACCTGAGGCCGCCCTGGCGATTTATGTAGGACACCACTGACATGTTGTCCGAACGGACCAGGACGTGGTGTCCTCGTATTTGGGGACAAAAACGCGTCAGCACGTTGTCTACTGCCAGCATTTCGAGGCAGTTTATGTGCAGAAGCTTCTCCCGTTCTGACCATTGGCCGAAGAACGGTCTGCCCTCGAGCAGCGCTCCCCATCCCGAGGTGGATGCGTCCGTAGACACCACCTTCACACTCGAGGAAGTCCCCAGGCTTACACCTGATTGGTACCAGTCGTTTGCTTTCCAAGGTTTCAGAGCTGCGATGCATTTCTGATTGACCTTGAGACGAAGCAGACCGGAAGCCCACGCTCGGCGCGGCACTCGCGCTTTCAGCCAGAACTCTAGCGGGCGCATGCGAAGCAAGCCCAGCTGAAGAACTGATGATGCTGAGGCCATGAGACCCAGCATCCTCTGAAATTTCTTGAGCGGGACAGATGCGCCGCAGCGGAAAGAGCTCGCTGCGCGCTGAATGTCTAGCACGCGCTGTGGTGACAGTCGTGCTATCATAGACAGCGAGTTCAGTTCTGTGCCCAGAAAAGATATTATCTGTCTGGGGGACAGAGAACTCTTCGCCCAATTGACTCTGAGACCCAGATTCTCAAGGTGATCGAGTAAAATGGTCCTGTGCTCTATGAGCATCGAGTGAGATTGAGCTAGAATCAGCCAATCGTCCAAGTAGTTCAATACTCGCATGCCCTGTAGCCTGAGGGGTGCGAGCGCTGCGTCCATGCACATCGTAAATGTACGGGGTGCTAGGGACAAGCCGAATGGTAGGACTGTGTACTGATATGCCTGGCCCTCGAAGGCGAATCTCAAATATCGCCTGCGACGTGACGCTATCTGTATTTGAAAATACGCGTCTTTCAGATCTATTGACACAAACCAATCTCCTCGGCGAATCTGCGCGAGGATTTTTCTGGTCGTGAGCAT